>OY776277.1:81888786-82018786 GCA_963675445.1 Linnaemya vulpina | reverse complement strand
ATATATATATATATATATATACATATATAATATATGTGTATATATATATATATATATATATATATATATATATAACGAGTGATTTTTTTGCTATTATCTTTTTGGCAACACTAGTTTTGACAGCTCGCGCACGTTTTGTATCTTGTGTCACTGTCAAACATCTTCAGTTTGGTCTATAATTTAATCATGAATCGTCTTACAAACGAACAACGCTTGCAAATTATTGAATTTTATTACCAAAATGCGTGCTCTGTTAAGAAAGCTCATCGCGCGCTTCTTCCATTTTATGGTCAGTTTAATCGACCTACTGAGGCTTCTATTCGGGCTATTGTAAAAAAATTTCGCACCAAATTTACACAACCGTTTGGTGCGGATTATGGGCTGGCGGCATCATTGGGCCGTATTTCTTCAAAAATGATGCGAATCACAACGTTACTGTGAATGGTGAGCGCTACCGTGCGATGATAACAAACTTTTTTTTGCCCAAAATGGAAGAGCTTGACTTGCATGACATGTGGTTTCAACAAGACGGTGCCACATGCCACACAGCACGCGAAACAATGGACCGATTGAGAGGCGAGTTCGGTGAACAGTTTATTTCACACTTGGGACCAGTCAATTGGCCGCCCAGATCGTGCGATTTAACGCCTCTAGACTATTTTTTGTGGGGCTATGTTAAGGCTAATGTCTATAGCGACAAGCCCGCTTCGATTGACGCACTGGAAGCCAACATTATTCGTGAGATACCGGCCGAAATGTTGGAAAGAGTATGCCAAAATTGGACTAAGCGGATGGACCATTTGAGGCGCAGCCGCGGCCAACATTTGCATGAAATAATCTTCAAACATTAAATTATATCGACCCAACTATCAATCCAAATAAATATTTCATGCATTTTTCTGAATTTTGTGTTTTCTTTTTTTTTAATTTCCGATAGTTCTTATAAAATCAGTATTGGGTTTTCTCCATACATATGAACGTCCATCTGATCGGAATATATTATATTTACTCTAATCAGTAAATATAACCTTTTTCCAGAATGTGATATCTTTATCTCTGTACTCTCGTGCGAAATTTATCCGTTTTTGTTTATTTACCTTATTTATGAAGGGTTTTTTTCTCGCTACTCGGCCATTAAAACTATGCTTTCTTAACACATTTCTTATAGTTTCTGGATTAGCCTTTTTCCCTAAGTGTAATTCGGCCTCTGCAGCAAGTCTGGGGGCGCTTAAATGAGGTTTTGTTTTGATTTGACGTACTAGCCATCGTGCAATCTAGTGCCGCAACAGCGTGAGGAAATTTTGCGATATCGTAAAAATCTTCTTTGTTTTTTGAAATTTGTTCATTTGCTTTAGGAAAAACAATAAAGCGACTTCTCAATAAGGCTATGTCATGCGTAACATTAGCTACGACTTTGAAAACTGTAGCCCAATTGTTCGCAACATTCCACCAGTTGCGTAAACTCTTAAAGTTATTAGACGCATAAGTTCCTCACTAAGGGAATGATTCCTGAAATATGTTGTTTCTGAAATTCTATTGTTTAACATTATGTATAAAGCTTTTACTTACCATGCAGTTGGATTTTTTATATGATTCCCAATAAGCTGTAAAATACTGTAAACGTATTTCTTCGACATCTCTGGTAGAACTCAGCGTCCCCGAAAACATGGAAATGATTTGATAGTAATCTTATTGTACGTGGACTGGTTAATAATTTTTTTTCATTTGTGCACAGAACAGTGCACCCTGCATGTCTTCTTCGTCAGAATTCATTTTTTTATATAAATAATGGCACGATTGAAACGAATTTATTTATTTTTATTAACTTTTTGTCAATAATTTTTTTTGATATCTAATACGTTTTAAGAAAAGTTATCAGCATACAAAATTTGAATAACGAAAACAAACTGTCAAAATCCTATGGTAGTATGAAAAACTTAAGTTGTATCGAAATAGACCTGGTAGGATATTTAAGTTGTATTTAAATATGATCTGTAGAAATGAATTTTGTACTTACATAAATAGAATTTAAGTTTAAATAGAACTTACATACGATGGCAAAAACTGGGCATTAATGTTTAGTTTGTTTATTATATATATATATATATATATACCCTCCAAGAAGACCACCGGATAATTCACTGGTTAATTACCCAATAGTGTTACCCGATATATCGGGTAAAGTTTCACGGAATTTCTTAAACCAACATGATAAAATTGCCCGAAAATCTTGTATACATGTGATCTTGCATCTCTCTCTATCTCATTCCTTCTCCCGTAAGATGAAACATATATCTGTACTGCTCACGCTAGTGCATATTAGCATTCATAGTTTTGGTTAAATTTAACCAATATATTGGGTAATATTAAATAGTTAATGATAACCAAAATATTGGTTAATACTAATTAGTCAACCCTAATGGACAAATCCGTTAAAGATGACAGTTGAAATATACTATTTACATTAAGTTTTATTTAAAAATTGTTTAAATTACATATTTTTCAATATATTCTTTTTGTTTCGACCTATTGTAGCTGTGAAAATATATTAATTTATAGACTTTAGTATAAATTTAAGTATACAAATATATGCATATATATATATATATATATATATATATATATATAAATATATATATATATATATATTTATAAGTATATATATTAGGGTGGCATTAATTTTCATCGGTTCAGTTTTATAAAAAAAAAAATACAAACAAATTTCATAGCGATAAGTTGAGATTTGGGCGTGCGCCCGCCCTTCAAAGTTTTGTACGAGCCTTTACGTATGAACTATATTGATATTTTGTTCATATATATTTTTTTTATTTAAATTGTTTTACAAAAAAGTAGAAAAAATTCTATATTCATTTTTTATAAAATGTTTATTAAAATTAAAGTACTTTTGATATAGTCGATTTATTTGAATTTGGGAAACGTTTGCGATAGTCCGTCACAACTTGCAAAATAAATTGTGTTTGCTCTTCGTTTTTAGTCAGAAGTTTATTGTAATCTTCTATTAATTTAACTCCTCTTTCTGCCACATCATTTACTACTTTTCATTTTTTTAGATATACAAATGCACTTTGACAGCATTTATGGGTTGGCCATATTGAAGGCTCTAATTCCAAAAAAGATTTATCAATATTAAATCTTTCGAAAAATCTTGCTGTTGTGGAAGAAACAAATTGTTCAAGTCCATTATCAATTACATCTGCAATTCTTTCTTTCTTTAAAATCACGCGTTTTATTATTTTTGCATTTTCATTTTGCAAAGCAGCTTTAATTTTTTTGCGTCAGTAGAAACACTATTGTCAAAGAAAGCAAATACTATAGATTCTGAGCCTAAGTACCATAGATGATTTAAAAACTTTTTTATAGATACTTGCGATATATTTGTATCAATTTTTTCGAAATTATGAAGTCTATTTAAAAATGTAAAGTCCGTATTTGGTGCTTTTATGGATGAAGGAGCAGAAAACCAAGCTTCTATGTATATTTGGATTATAAAAATACAAATTGTACGCAATCCTGCCAATTGAATCTCTGATAAAGCAAATTCCTTCCGCAATAAAAATATTTTCAAGCTATAAATGGCTTTTGCCATCCACCGTGCATGATGAAAAGCTCCTGGTGATTTTATCATTACGCTTTCTTTTCGCCAACAAACATCAGGACAAGCTCCAAAAGCTCTTTATAATCTTCTCTATGCTGCTTCTCACTCAAAACATTATTTACAACATTTATTATTCTGGCTTTTGACCCTTGCAAATGATACATAGCCAATTCATCTTGAATTCCAGCCTGCCAATTGTTTATATTCAAATTGTTCCACGATTTTTTAAAATTTTCAAATAATTTTACGAAGGGACTTGTACTGCAGTCAAATTTGGTTTCAAAAACACTTTTCAATATAATGTCGTAAATGTGATATCTACAAGGCAGCCAAAAAAGTTCTCTATTTAAGGATTTTTCAAGTAACGTGCATGTACCTTTCAAGCGTCCAGTATTGACCGCAGTTGTATCGAACGCAATGCATTTAATTTCACTTTGTAGACCCCATTTGGAAATACAATTATAAACAGCATCAGCTTGTTCTGTTCCTGAGGTACTTCCAACAACTGTTCCATCTCTCCACTAGATATGACTATAGGAAGTCTATCAACATTTGCATTGCCCGTTAATGCTGGTAAAAGTTTACCATCCCAATGTAATGTTATAATGTCTTGTTTATTCAATTTAAAATTCTTTTGTAGTTCCAACGCTCTTTTCTTACGCATTTTTTCTCTTGCCATATGAATTGAAGATCTATTAATGAAGTAGTCAGGAATGTTTTTTCCTTATGATTGCAATACAGCAGAAATAATGTGAACAGCATTTCTGTTACTTATTTTGCAATAATCTAATGCAATAGCTAATTTTGGACCAATAATTGTTTGTTTTACTCTTGCATTTTTTGAGCGAACTTTAACATTTTCATCATGGGACTCTGCGGCTTGAAAACTTTGATCACTTTCAGATGATGACTGAAATTGCATGGTTTCACCTTGAACATAAAAAAAAATTACCTCTATCATAGAAAAGTTCATTAATAATCTAAGTTCATTATTAATCTTACTTTAATATTTTGTTCACGTTTATTACGTTCAACTCGTGGTGTTTAGCCTGAATCTCCATTTGAAGTGTCTTATAATTATTTCCGTACATATGTCCTGGTCGACTTTCCTGCCTCTGGCTTATCAAGAATGCTTTATCTTCCTCCACAGTTATTAATTCTAAGGCATTTGCATGCGCCACGTCAAAAATTTGTTGTAAGCTTTCAACCCAGGTCTTTTCTTTGCTTTTCTGGTTATCTGTATTTCTTCCACAACTTTTTTTAAATTTCGTCCATTCTGTATGTAATTTTTCCAGTTTTGCAATGTAATGTTGCTTTTCTCTTGTGGTTATGCGCGCTTTTTCCCAAAAAATCAAAAGTTCTTCAATAACTAACTAACTTAGCACTTTCTCGTAAACTCATATTTACAACACGCCAATTAAAAAACAACACTTTTATTACTTCTTTTTTTTAAGGTAACTTGGAACCCGTAAGTTGATTAGAGGCATAGCCTCTAATGATCTTGCATTCATTTTAGTAATCTCATTTTGTCAGAACAATAGGAAAGAATAAACTCGAATGAATTAATCATGAAATAAATCAAAATTTTTGCTACGTTTCTTTTGCTTCAATGGAAAATAGCGGTACTTGCTTTTTGTTAACATTATTGCTTGCTCATTTTTTGCGTATTTAACATAAAAATAATTTTGTTTTTTTCATGTGTTGCACAAAATTTTTTTTCCATTGAATGGCAGACGTCATTTATACAAGTCGCGATTATAACGTTTATTTTAGGGGGGAGGGGGCTATAAATGATTTGAAATCTTGCTGCCTTTTGACTAGAATTAAATTAAATAATTTAAAAATCAAAGGTACAACTTATAATAATACCATTTTAGGCTCAAAAGACATTTTAAAAATGTATGACCAAAACATCAATATAGTTCATACTGTAAGGCTCATATAAAACTTTGAAGGGCGTGCGCACGCCCAAAACTTAACTTATCGCTATGAAATTTTTTTTCCATAAAACAGAACCGATTTGGGAGGTGAGACTTAAAAAATTTGATGAAAAAAACTTTTTCCATATAACAGAATGTCACGCTAATATATATATATATATATCTATATACATACATACATATATATATATATATATATATATATATATATATATATATATATATCTATATACATATATACATATATATATATATATATATATATATATATACACATACATACATATACATATATATATATATATATATATATATACATATATACATATACGTATGTGTTAATATATGTAAGAACATTTAGTAGTTTTACAATGTACATATTTAATTATTTTTATATTATGGATACTAAATAGGAAAATGGAACGGAACTTTCGCTTCTGGACGCTATAAGAGAAATGTGGAAGCTTTGTTCTTAGTCTAATGTACAATATATATTTGACGTAGTTGTTGAAGTATTGAACATTAGACGGAATGATGTTGCCACTAAAAGCGGAAGCACCTCAAACAATTGTTGCGTGGAAAAGAGTAAGATTGACTTTGGTGAGTGTAGGGAGGAATGTTTAGAATTAATCTTGAATAAAACTCTTAGTATAAGTAAAAATTTTGAAAATAATTATTGCGAATTAAACTCAATAACTAGAAGTACAGAAGCTACAGCAATTTTGGATACAGAGCGGAATGATGACATAAATACTATAAGCAGAAATAGCAGAGATGAAGAAACGACAATAGATCAAATTGTAAAACAATTTCTAAGCGAAAATTATACCTTAGATTGTATGGTTGAGATACCTGTAAAAAATAATGATGGAAAAGAAAACTCGACACCAAATATTGAAAATATTGACTTGTTCATATTTGGAAATGATTCAGAAATTTGTTTTCTTCAACAAGTCTTGCTATATGTAATGGTGTTGATAATACGGAAACAACAGGCATAGAAAAAAAAAAAACCGAAAAAGAAAACAAATGCTACAAAAATAATAAAAAGCGCCAAAAAAATTATTAAAAACTTTCAAGCCAAAGGCATTTATAAACATTTTGTTTGAGGCTACGAATTGTCAATTGAAGAATATAATTACTTAAGTACGAACTTTTTGAGTAAGCTAAAGTTCCATGAGGCTATAACGTACATACAAGACTACACACGGAAAAAATTTTTAATGAATCTTGTCCAATAAATTTTAGTAGCCATAATTGGAACAAAACCTTCACCAAGTTACAACTATACGCCAGGTGTTTATATTTTACTAAAGGATGTGGCAGATTCAGAATAACTGTGAGTTTTATGAATTAAGCCATTCGAGTGGCAATATACTCAACTACGAATTCAGTAAACCATGGGTCTCTTACAAAAAATATACAAATCAGAGCAATTCGGCGAAAAATAATTCAACACGAGATTCAGCATCAAAAAGCCAGTAATTGGAGAAATAAAAAGCTTTATAAGCAAAAGAAGAGCTTAAGAAAGATTGGGAAGACAGGGATATATTTATTGACGGACAAAACATGGTCCAAATATGTATAAAGAATTTGCATACTTCAAGAAGTTTACCTATATACAAAGGCGCAAATGAACATTTTGCATATCAATAGAAGTAAATGTGTGTGAAGATAAATTTAAATAGCCGAGACATAAACCAAATTTTGTACCAAACATGTTGTGCAGTTAGCAGAGCTCTGTTAACTACTTAACAGTTCGAGCAAATTTAGACTAAATTCACTTGTAGACCAAAATCCAGGAATTGGAACAGTCAGTGTGCAGAATACATGACCCAAATGATGGTCCAGAGAGCCCTTTATATAGCAGAAAAGGTCTGATGTCTGAAATAATTTTGGAATTCGAGTAATACTAGTTTTAAAATTTTGTTTTTCGAGAGGAGTAGTGGCCACTGTGGGGAAATACTACCAATATGCCCTTAAGGGCCCAACCGTAATATGCGTACGCTAGCGCAGCCGAATTTGCAAATACATACAATCAAATGTGTACAACCATAATTTGCTTTGCTAACTTTTCGTTAAATTTTATTTTTCTACGCATAGAGCGAAACTGGTCGCATTTTCCTTAAGTGGCCAACTGTTTATCCATTGTTATTCATAATTATTTTTAGATACACACATACCATTGACTGTGATACATGCACACAAGATAAGCCGCAATGTACGCCGAAATCAATTCTACAGAAAATTGAATAAATAATGTCAAATATAAATTGGAACATATAATGTTTAGCGTTTGTTTATTGTATATATATTGTAGTGTATTTTCCTTATACATTGTAGTACTTTTCCAATTTATTTCTTAAATTACTTTCTAAAATGGTAATAATCTACTTGTGATAATATTTATGCATGTATAAGTTAAAAATATTTATATATGTATTTACATTTTATATATATATCATAAATTAGATTTTGTAAAAGTGAATTGGCTTACAACTGAGTGTAAGTATAATATGGCCACACAAATGTTCTCATATGCATTTGACAGCCTTTTCGTCGAGTTTGGGCCTTAAGGTCCAACTCCATTATGCGTAGGCTAACTTTGGCTGCTGTCAAAACTCGACGAAAAGACTGTCAAATGCATATGCGAACATTTCTGTGGCTATATTATACTTACACTCAGTTGTAAAGCAGTGCACTTTTGCAACAACTAATTTATGATATATACATAAAATGTAAATACATATATAAATATTTTAAATTTATACATACATAAATATATTATCACAAGTAGGTTATTACCAGTTTAGAAAGTAATTTAAGAAATAAATTGGAAAGTACTACAATGTATAACAATGTGTGCAAGTGGTTGGCAAAGTATCATATATGGTAGGAAAATACACAAATACACTATAATATATATACAATAAACAAACGCTAAACATTTAATGTTTCCATTAATTTTTGACATTATTTATTCAATTATGTGTAGAATTGATTTCGGCGTACATTGCAGCTTCTCTTGTGTGCACGTATCACAGTCTATGGTATGTGTGTATCTAAAAATAATTATCAATAACAACGAACAAACAGTTGGCCTTTAAAGAAAATGCGATCAGTTTCGCTCTATGCGTAGGAAAATTAAATTCAACGAAAAGTTAGCAAAGCAAATTATGGTCGCACACATTTGATTGTATGTATTCGCAAATGCACCTGCGCTAGCGTACGCATATTATAGTTGGGCATTAATACTTATTGAGTTTAAGTACTTACTACACTCAGTTGCAAAAAAATGTAATTTATGAAACACTTATTTATTATATATACATAAATTATAAATGCATATATATATATATATATATATATATATATATATATATATACATATATATATATGAGTTCAACTTATAAATGTATATATTATCATAAGCAAGTTAATTAATTTCAATTAAGAAAGCAATTATAGATTAAATTGGAAAAGTACTAACCAATGCAACAGTGTGTGCAAGTGGGTCATTAATTGAAGGAAAGTACACAAATACATTTTGCCATATATACATATGTATATACCAGAACAAAGAAAGATAAAATATAATACTTTTTATGCACTTTTCCTTTATTTTCCGATTATAATAAAAGATAATAAAGGCACCTACAATTTTTCACATTATTTATTAAATTTTCTATAAAATTATTTTCGGCGTCCATTGCGGCTTCTTTTGTGCATGTATCACAGTCTACGGTTTGTGTGTATCTAATAACTATTTTCAATGCGACCGTTTTTCCTTAAAGAAAATGCGATCAGTTTCGCTCTATGCGTAGAAAAATTAAATTCAACGAAAAGTTAGCAAAGCAAATTATGGTCGCACACATTTGATTATATGTATTCGCAAATTCGCCTGCAATAGTGTACGCATATTATAGTTGGGCCTTTACTTTTCTCTATTTCTATCAAACTTTTCCAACACCACCTCTCTAAAGTCACACTTCTTTATTTTTCTCCTAGGCTCTGTGTCAGAAGACGGTCCCGGTGATGGAGAACAGGAGAATAGAGGTGATGAGGGCGCAGACAATGGCGACGGAATAGTTGATGAATTCCAGTCTTCTATATAAATGAAAAAAATATGTATTTAGCATGAAAATATATTACAAAAAAAACTATTGAAACAACAAAATTGCTTTGAAAATATGAAATTTTAAATATTATTTTCTCCACACATTTGTTGTAATGTACTTTCGTACACAAGCTTGTTCAGGTTTGTACTTATATACATGCAGCCATACAACATAAATTTTTATTACGTATCAAAAGATAAGTTAAACAATTTGGATGTATATATGTATGTATACACGTGTATGGTTGTGTACAAACGTTTATATGTGTGTACATATGTATATACAATTCACTGGCAGAATTTGTGGTTTGTTTAACTCCGCCATAGAATTTGTAATAGAAAAATACATACTGTCAATGCTATCCGGCGTCAAGTCAGTAAAAAGATTTTCTTTAAATCCTCCAATTATGTGGTGCACATAGGGTTGCCAGTTGGGCCTGATTTGGCCTGATTATCAAGTTTTTTAATGCGCGTCAAGTGTCAAGTGAAAAACTGTTTTGTCAAGCTTTTTTGTAAGTTTATTTTTTTTCTCAAATTAATGCAGCTATGTAATAATACTTAAAAAAGTAAGTTTATATATCTAAAAAAAACAAATCTAAAGCCCATATTTTTACTATCAATAGAACTAATATTATACATACATATATTTTTCTGTGCAATTATAGTTTAAAAAATATAGTTCTCTTTCTGTACAATTATAATAAAAGTGCCAACACTGATATTTACCCCATTACTCTCAACACTAGTAAATTGCTGTGCATTGAAGTCAAGGCAGACTTGATTGAAGTTTTGTGGAAAAAAAGTGAGTTTATATTTTTGTTTGTTAATTTGTTATAACGAGTATATTATTTGTGATACGTTGGATTATTGAAAATATTACAAAAATGCTGGAAGGTAACGAAGATGCTGGACCATCAAAAAAAACTAGATATACTGTTTACTTGGATAGATGGTATGTGGCACCAGAATATTCCAATTGGATACAAAAGAAAGATCAATACACTGCATTGTGTAAATTATGTCAGACAGAAATTTCAATAAAATATGAAGGCAGCTGGGCATTAAATAGACATATGAAAACTAAAAAACATGCCAAAATCGTATTGTCGCAAAAAATGTCCCTGAGCATTTCGAATTTCACTATTTCTGCAGAAACTACAATTGAAACACAAATTGCACGGGCAGAACTATTATTTGTATTTCATAACGTATTACATGGCCTCAGCTATAAAAGCTTAGATTGCCAAATAAAAATGAGTTCTACTATATACTGCGACAGTAAAATTGCCCACAAAATAACATGTGGACGTACAAAATCAGCAGCTATAACGAGAAATGTTTTGGGCCCATATTCGCAAGAAAAAGTTGCTAAAGCCTTAAAAGAATGTTGGTATTATTCCGTAACTAGCGATGCTTCAAATATCGGTAACGTAAAAACCTATCCGTATGCTCTACAGTATTTTGATCCCGAAACTGGGATACGTAAACAAATTTTAGATTTTTACGAAGATCCTGATGAAGCGTCTAAGGATATATTTGGTAATATTATTAGAATTACAAATGATAACAAATTAAAAATTGAACAAATTACATCATATAGTGCTGATAACGCAAATGTTAATTACGGTTTATATAATTATGTATTTCAAAAACTTAAAAATGAAAATAGCCAAATTATAAAAGCAAATTGCAATTGCCATGTAATTAATAATTGTATTAAAAATGCTCTTAACGTTTTATCTGTTGAAGTAGAAAACATTGTGATCAAAATATATAATGAATTTAGCTCTTCGGCAGGGACTACAAAAAAATTAAAACAATGTTTTGAATTTGCAAACATCGAGTACAAAAATCTCCTTCGACTTGTGCCTACAAGATGGCTTTCACTTCTGCCAGCAACTGACCGTTTGTTGTATTGTTGGCCGGCAGTAAAAAGATATTTTCTACTAAAAGGTAAGAAAAATTGTCGAAAAGTTCTTTGGGAATTTGTAGCACATGCATTTTCCGACATAGAACTTACAAATGAAGATGATGAATGCACAATTGAAGGTTTATCCGAGGCATATTTATATTTCATTCATAATGTAATGCACGGGTTCCAAGCTGCTACATTAGTTTTAGAAAGTGACTCCTGCGCAATTGTAGAACTGCATAACGTAGTGGCAAATCTTATGAACAGTATTCAAAACCGTATGAATGATAATTCTTATGGAAGCAAAGTTGCTACAATCATGAAATTTCTTTCCCCTGATGAAATAAGTACTTTCAAGTTCGAAGCAAATGAGTTTCTTAAAAGAGCTACCAGTTATTTAGCTGAACGGTATGATTTTGGAGAAACATCAATATACTATCGAATTTCCTGTTTAAATATAAAAAAAGTCCCTTGTGACTTGGAATAAGCTGTTAGAGCTTCCGCAATTATTAGGTATTTCAAATGACATTGACAATGATAAACTGTATGCCGATTACTGTGTTCTTCGAGAAGCTTACGATATTTTACCAAATGATAAAATATGGTCATATTTTTTAATAAAGTGTGCAGAAAGCAATCTTCAAAATTTAAAAAAGTTGATCTCATTTGTGTTTTCTATACCAATAAGCAATGCCTTTTGTGAAAAAGCATTTAGTGTTCTAAATAATTTATATACTAAAGATAGGAATAGAATGTCCTTCGATCTTATAAGAGCCGAACTATTAATAAGAATAAATTTTAATGAGGATTGCAAAAACTTTACAAATTTTTTAACAACACCCGATGGTAGAGAATTAATTAATTCTGTATCTAAGAACACGAAATATATGTGGCAAAATATATCTTAAGATAGTACCTATGTATATTATTTTTAATAACACCTAAGATTTCTTTAATATATATTAAGACTGAATTTTTATAGTTATATTGTTTTTTGTTTCTTTTATATTGTTTCTGTTATTTCTACTTTTTTTTTTATAATATTATTGTTTTTATTCTAATAATTTTTACGAAAAAGAGAATAAAAAATGTAAATAAAAAACTATAGTATGAATGTTTTTATTTGTCAAGTTTTTTTTTTGGTCAATGTCAAGCTTTTTGACAAATTAGATCTGGTAAGCCTAGGTGCACAGCAACATAGTGTGCCCATGTATTTTTTTCATTTTCAATTAAACTTTTTTGTATAAGTAATCGTTTAAATATTAAAGCCTTATAAACAATACGTTTGTTCGCTACTTTCCAGTTTTTAAAATTTTTTAACCAAAATTCTGAGTATAGTTTGGAGTAATGCTTTAAACACAATAACGACTGCATGCTAAACGAACAAATGCCGTTGGCTACAATCGTCGCTTTGTTCTCAGCTACTTAATTAGTTTTGAGACGGCAGCTACATTGGCAACATGGAAAACAGTTGATATTGAATTTTGACGTTTCGATACATAAAAATTTTCAATTCGTGTTGTTAAAATAATGGCTTAATATGTCTTAAATATTATTAAAACTGCTCATATTGTAGCTTAAGCATATGAAGCACATAAACCACGATGAACAAGAGCCCAAAAAACGCTGACAAAATTCTTTGCCTACCGTAATTCTTCATAATTTCTTAATGCTACAAAAGGATAGAAACTATTTTATGACTGAACTTGGTGACCATTTAATTGGTTATCAAGAAATTCATGGCCAAACGCATCCGATATCTTCATATCAACCCATAGTAGCTAATCGCTCATCCACAACTGCATTCCAGCTTAGAGAGAAATTAAACGACTTTTACCAATATAATTTTTTGTAATAAAATTTATTTTTAATAATGTTTTCTAACAATAAAATTAAAATATTGTTTTACAATATACACAGCCTGTTTCAAAATATTCCAATGTCCCACCCAGAAAGGTTCTCAGGGTATATTCGCTTGCCACATTTCTTATATATTCACAGTGGAATACTAATTCCTCAAAAACTAAGAGTGAGACTTTGGATTCTATTTTATTGACCAATGTAGCATTTCATCATCTATTATTTTTGAAGCTAGATTTAACGCAGTGATGTGGAATTCCGTTTGTGTGCTGCAAATAAATCAAGTTCTGGAAATACTCGTTGCTGCTAAATCAAGAAGTTCTTGAAATTGATCACTATCTTGCGTCTGAAAAGATATTCAGAACTATTATTTAGAATAAATATATATGTAGAGCTTAAAGTTTTAGCTCCTTAGAGAGGAGATAGACATCCATACTTTTTTTCCGGTCTGTGGAATTAAGATTAACCGTTCGGGTATCTCTTCTTCAAAGACATATTCAGAAATATTTCCAACAGTACTAAAAAGTAAAAGCATATATGTATGTATACATATATGTATGTACATATTAAATATATGTGTGTATATTTGAATCGCACTGAAATAATTCTACTTACCGTCTAGAGCTAGTGACGTTTTCTAAAAATGTCAATGAACCAAAGTATCTCCTTTTTGCGGGTTCATCGGCGCTACCAAAAGCGATTTGGTCTAGCCTCTTGCAGCGCTTGTACGAGTCGCGAAAGCATTTCCAACGCTTTTTGCGTCTAATTTACGGAATAACAATACATACAATTAAATTTTATATTATCTGCCACTTCCCTCCAAGCATATTCTTTTTTTTACATATTTGTAATTTGGATGGCCCAGATCATATAAAATTATGCGACTGCGTACTTCCTCAATAAGTATTTCGTCCATGTCCATATTACCACCTGAAATATGTTAATAAGTATTGTTAATAATAAATAAAACATAAATAATAACAACTTTACCAAATAAAACAAAAGTCGAAAAAAAATTTAAATAAAAATGCCTAAAATTTAAACAGCTGCTTATGAGTGATTCCAATATCGCGTAATTAACCTCCGATACCAACGGATTTATTGTACCTGATATTATATATCATAATCATACCTTAAAACAGCGATATTAGTATGCTTCTGTTGAGCGTGATGTTTACTATAATATGTACATACTATGTAAATAGTATACTTAAAACTTTTTGTTTGAGATATGCGCGCTCTAATAACCGAAAAAAATCGAAATTTTTATATTATATATATATATATATATATATATATATATATATATATGTACATACAATGCGCGCGGAGTATATTGAAGACTTTGTAATATGAACCATTAGTTACTCTAAATAGTGAACACAGTTTTTTGCATAAAGATTGACAAAAAAGGCAAATGGTTTCATAAGTCATTTGTCAACCAGGTTTGAAAGCTATAATTTTTTTAAATAAAACTGTAAATTTAAATGTTATGTAGGTGAAGGCATATTTATAACAAAAGGGGCTACCAATAAAAGCAATGCTACTTCCCGACAGCGCACCTTGTCATCGTGCCGAGCAGGAACTAACTTCAACAATAAGTCGGTGAAGAGAATGGCTGGAACAAGTCAATCGCTTCTTATCAAGAAGCTTGACAAGAGCTACAATATTGTTGCTACCATCACTTACTACAACAATATTTTTTCGATCAATACCAAGTTTCCACGACAATTTTCCGATTTCTCATGCTGTTTACACGACTCATATATCTGCTTCTATTTGACAGTTAAAAGAGAAACATTTTAGTTTTTAAAACGTGAAAAACTATTTCTTTTAAATGAATAATAAAAGTAAGTTAAAATTAGTTAACTTTTAGAAAAAATATATGTATGTACATGTATATACATATTTATTTTCATTAACTCTAGCGCCAAGAAAAAGTGCGAGCAAGTGGGACCAGGTGGGAGAACGGGCTCTATTAGAGATATGGGCAGAAAAGATGCCCCAGTTGCGTGGCTACCGCAAAAACAGCCACATTGATATGGAGTATGGCTTCGGAGTTGGCAATGCTGGGCTTTAAATATACGCCGGAAGAACTGAGGACGAAAATGGACAATATGACCTGCAGATAGTGGTAAGTATGTTAAAATATATATTTATACACATATGTTGGCCGAGTTGTTACGCGCAAGGCGAATTAATACAGGTGACCTTATTAGCGCAGATGATTCTCAGCTGTTTGATTCGCCCTAAGCCGTTAGAAACCAATCCTTCAAAATTAACTGACTTTTCATACATAAATATTTCCGCCAGTCATTTGAAATTTGTGTTAAAAATTGAAATTTTGGTTGTGTTTCGTTAGAAATAAAGTACAATTACATAAATATATGTACATATATAAAATTTTCGCGCGCCTTAAATAGTGTTGTCTTGTATTGATAAATATATTTAAAAAAAAAACGTTAGAAAATGACCATTTGCCGTGTATGTAAAATTATTTACCCAAAGGATAGCGGAAATTTGTTCCGTGTTCCTAGCAAGGAAGAGGACCGAAGAAGATGGAGCGAGATTTGTGGTGTTAGTCTAACACCGACCGCTCGAATTTGTGCTAACCATTTCTTTTGCTCAAGCATTGTGAATGCTGGAAGCAGAGCATATCTAATGCCTGACGCGGAGCCGTGTTTGATAGAAATCTAACCGTAAGTAATACTTTTCTTATTATAAAACGTGTAATGGAATTTTTTGTTAGTAATTACTACTTAGACCAATCAATGGAACATCAGGATACATCTATAATGG
This sequence comes from Linnaemya vulpina, assembly GCA_963675445.1. Lineage (NCBI taxonomy): Eukaryota > Metazoa > Arthropoda > Insecta > Diptera > Tachinidae > Linnaemya > Linnaemya vulpina. Next base: position 82,002,541 of record OY776277.1, on the reverse strand, counting down.
AAACTTCAATGACAGGGTATGAATACACCATTATCAAACGTATGTTTGCACATATGTATGTATATGATGATAAATATACGCATACATAAGCGTAGATTAATACATATCGTTATTATTTCAGTGCTGACAGCTTGGATCCGTCATATTTAGATAAATTACCTGCACAAAAGTAAGCTGGAATATAAGGAGGAAGGAACCCAAACTGAGTAAGTGCTGAACAATTTTATTACTATCTACATACTTGTAAATACAATACAACAGATGTAACTGCGTTAAATAAATTTTTATATTAAAGTTTTTAAGCAAAAAGCGATTTAAAGCGGTCATTTCTGTCCATAGTTAAAAATCTTATACAGTTTTTTATACTCACTTCTATAATTATATAAATTTTTGTGATATGGACTGGTATTTAAACTAAGCAGTTATTTGTTTTTACTAAAAGTTTTTGAATTTTGCGTTGACTCTCCTAAGAATGTTTCAACCAATGCAAGGATTTTAGTTTTTAAATTTGGGTTCATTTTCATTTGAAATGGAAGGAAAGGGAACGTATACGAATTTTGGAGGCAGAAAACAAAGATTTAAAATGCCAACTTGCTCAAGCAAACGCTACTGTTGAAGCAATGCGTAACATATTTACGGAAGGCCAGATAAGGAAAATAATACCACCAGGGAGAATACAATGGAGATGGCAGGATATATCTAGCGCAATATGTCCTCATGCGGCAGGTCATAGGGCATACAATCACCTTTATAAAAAAAGTTTCCGCTGCCTCACAGGCAGCGTTGGTGTGGAAAGGTGCCTACAAGTTAAGGCATTCTCTCATCTTGCATAAATTTTATGAAAAATACCACCGATTTACCTGCGGAAGAAAGAATTTGTGTGCTAGCCTTTGAAGGTAGCTGAAATATATGAATATGATCTTGTTAGAGATGTCGTAAAAAACCTGCCAAATATGTCCAAGTAGTTATTGCTCGAGGTCTTAAAAGGTCGTGGAAACAGCCGGTTTTCTATGATTTTGACTGAAAAGTCACTAAGAAACTTTTAGAAACTATAATAAGACAGCTGTATGATGCGGGATTTCCGGTTCTAGCTATAGTTTGTGATATGGGGCCAAGCAATTGTAAGTTGTTGCGAGACTTGGGTGTTACCATAGGTAAGTAGAGGATAATTAAAACAACACCTGACACCACACTACTTCGAAGAAACGTTATATTTACTTTTAAAGAGAAATGAAAATATTTGCATGTTCTTTTTAAGATGTAATATTAGTATCGGTGGTAGGATTGTTTGTAATTTTTTATTTACAGAGTGGTAAGTAAGACAGTTATTAGGTTTTGATATAATTTCTTTCAATATTTTAATAACACTTAGTACTTTTTATATACAATTTAAAATAGAATCCTTAAGTATGAATAAAATGACAACGCTACACTTGACACTACACTACTTCGATTATAAATCTTATTCATATTAAATATGTCGACATTGCCTTTATGGCTGCCTCCAACGTTGGAAGTACTAAAAATGGTAATAGAAAACTATATGTACATGCTAATGTGTTTTTCAAAATTTAATATCTGTGATTAATAATAATTTCTTTTTTGGAGTTAGATATGTTTTGTTTGAATAGCTTACTAACACCTATTACCTCTTGTTTTTAAATAATAATTGAAAATTAATGTTACTTAATATTAATATTAATTCGAATTATATTGTAGATAAGCCATAGTTCCAAAGCCTTATGCCTGAAGAAGATAAAGTTTTTGTTTTTGCTGATGCCCCACATTTACTAAAACTTGTGCGAAATCACTATTTGGATGATGGTATAGCTTTCGATAATACCCTATTGCCTGCAAGAATCATTGCATAATTATTAGGTTTTACCTCGAAATCGGATATGTCTATTGCATTCAAGCTGACTCGTGAGCATCGCGAAGTAAAAGATGCAGGTAAATCGTTTTTATTCAATTTAAACTATATTCTTTATGTATTTATTTTATTTTCTGCTTAAAAATATCCAGCAAGACAAAATGTAAAATTAGCTGCGCAACTATTTTCGAATACAACAGCTAATGCAATTAGAAGTGTGAGAGTCTTGGAATGCAGATGTATAACCCAAAAAAAAAAAAAAAAATGCAAACTTCATTTAACTGATAAATAACTGGTTCGACATTATGTTAAATCAAATTTGGTTTATAAAATACCTTGTAATCGAAATGACAATGAGAATTGTAATATGGTGTATATAAGTACAACTAAGAATAAATTAAAAACTAGGATAGCAGGACATAAGACTGATCAAAAATATAAACATATAAATTCGCAGAAAACAGCATTATCTTCACATTGTGCTAGGTTTGATCATTATCCAAACTTTGAAAATGTTTCAATATTAAACACAGAAAACAATTATAAACGTAGATTTATGTTAGAAATGTTACACATAATAAATACACCAATCACAAGAAGGATTAATTTTAAGGCAGATACAGCAAATGTAGCTCAAAATTACAGACACTTAAGATGGATTCACCCATGGTTTCAGAACGAATTTCACGTTCGGAAACATGTTTTATTTTTATATGTAGTTTGACGTTTCTGTTTTAGAGAGTGAGAGAGAGCGAAAGAGAGTAACGTGTTTCGGAACCTGAATTGGTTTAATTTTAATTCACCTTCCGAAACATTGTAACTGCTGCCAGAAAGTTTAATTTCTTAACTGAAGTAGAACTGAGATGCCACAGCACATTATATGTACATATGTATAGGAAAATACAGAACTTGTTTTATGCCTTTGTATGTATAACAACACACTTGTTTCGTATTGTTGTAATAATAAAATACGGAGCATTTGTTTTGTATTAAAAAATATTTAACTGTTGAATATTGTTATAAATAAAATTAAATAAATAGTGGTATTGCCCAATTGTAAAACTCTCACACATAGTTTACAAAATTATTTCATATGGTAGCCTTGATGTTGCGGAACAAATGCGCAAAGTGGGTGAATCGCTTCAGAGCATACTATCAAAAAACTAGAAATGTTGTCCAACGTCAATATCGTTCTGAAACCATGGATGAATCCAGCTTTAGTTAATAAAATTTTTCATTTAAATCAGGGATGCTCAGCTCATGAAACAATTGTTTGGAGAGAACTCACACATATTCTTATGCTCTTTCATTTAGGCGTTGACAAGTGTACAAGTTTAGCGAATGCTTCGTTGCTTTTTTTAAAAAAATGTTGTGCGGCCATTCAATGAAATGTTAATGCTCTTTCATTTAGTCCTCAATGAACAAGCAATGAATGCGCAAGTGTAGAGGTTATTTTCATCTTTTATTATTATATGTAGAGTTGTGCTCTTTAGCTCAGTGAGTTGAGCGCTCATTTTAGCTCAACTCAGTTTACTGAGCTAGTTCATTGAATAGCTCAGTGATAATCAAACACATAAGCCAGAGAATATGCACCCAGAATACCCAAAAGTGAATATATATATGTATATATATATATATATATATATATATATATATATTTTAGACATGCCACCGCAACATATACAATAACATATTTGTATTCGTCCGGCAGCATATTAAGAAACTGTGACATCATTGCAAATATGGCAATAGAAATGATTAAAACCGCTCAGCTCTGAAACAAAAAGCGCTCAGTACTGAACTGAAATCATCTATTGTAGGAAGCGCTCATTACGCTCAGCTCACTGAATCGTTCAAATGAACTAGCTCAGTGACACAACTCCAATTATATGATTAGAATCGTTTATATAAGATTGCAATCTTTTATTTTTCGAGAAAAATTTTTGATTTTTTATAATGAATTATACTAATAAGTTGTTTTGTTTTTGTTAAACAAAAGTTATGCGCAATATAACATAAATATCAAATTAACATCTTTTATTTTTATAGAGTTTATATATAATTGAGTATTTTGATTTAAAAAATTAAGTTGTATTATTTTATTTAAAAATATGTATATGTTTGCTTCTTAATATCAGTATAATTTTTCTGTTTTTCAATCTCTCAATTTGCTACTTTTCTCTGACTCACTAAACAACAAGAAAAAATTTTTTGGGCATCCCTGGTTTAAAGAGAACTCACACATATTCTTATGGTCTTTCATTTGTCGTTAATGAGAAGTCGACAAGTGTACATGGTTAGCGAATGCTTTGTTGTTTTTTTTTTCAGGTTCACACTCAAAAAATGTCGCGTGGCAATTCAATGCTCTTTCATTTAGTTCTCAATGAACAAGCATGCGTAACGGCTGTTTATTTCTTGTTACTATGTGAACTAAATGAAATTTACTATGACGCACGAACAATATTTTATGATAAATGCTTTTGGTAATGTTGAATGCTTGTTATGTTATCAAACATTTAAGTCAAATTGGCCTAATGTTTTAAAGAGGCATTTTGATTGCTTTCATATTGAAATGAATAAATTTAATAACAACGGTAGGAAAAAGCCTTATAGGAAGTATACAACCCTTAAACAAAATTTTACGATAAGAAATAAAAAACTGAGTTATCGGGACTCATAAGCCTTGATATTGTTAGACATGGTAGACCATTTTCTGATGGGAAGTTTGTTAAATAAATTTTGATAAAAGTTTTGAAAAAGTTGAATTTTAATTTTCTGTCATGGAATCTATCCCCTTGTCCCGTAATAGCGTAACTCGGCGTAGCAATCAATTAGGAGTATCTGTAGAATGTGCAATAAGACATATTAAAACATTGTGATTTTTTTTCAATTTTCTTAGATGAAAGCACAGACATCTACGACCTTAGCCAGCTTGTCGTTTGCATAAGATGTGTTGATGCAAACTATGATGTTTTTGAAACAATGTTTACCCTTGAAACCTTCTATGGCAGCGTTACAGGGAAATTATTGTTTGATGTCGTGAGTGACAAGCTCTAATCTGTTGCTGACCCTAAAAAATTTGAAGGCGTTTGCACGGATGGAGCAAATGTAATGACTGGAAGACATGAAGGTTTCGTGGGTCAAATTAAAAAACACGGTTTTGATGTTAAAAATTTCCATTGCGTTATTCACCAAGCAGCTCTTACATCGAAATTTATGTCAGAGTGTCCTGCTATGAAGATTGCAGAGCAAGTTATAAATAAAATACGTGGGGGCCACCATTCACTCACCCATAGGAAATTTTTCGAATTTCTAAAAACTAAAAATGCTCCTTTCCACGATCTACAAATGTTTACAGAAGTTCGGTGGCTTAGCCGTGGCTTTTGCCTAAACAGGTTATTTGACCTAAGGGAAGAAGTGGCACAGTTTTTAGAGTTGGAGGATTTAGACGAATGTCAGTCACTTGGCTTACATTTTATTTTAGATTTAGCGTTTTTGGCCGACACAACTGCTTGTTTAAATGATTTTATTTTAGCTCTTCAAGGAAAGGCCATTTACTTGTGATATTTTGAATTACGATTTCAAAATTCAATCCAAACTTATATTTCTTCGAAGCGAAATAGAAGCTCCTGAAAAATATGAGATGTTAGAGTTCTGGAAAAATTTGGATATCGATTTTCCTGAACTGAAAAAGAATTCTTTTAGGTGCTTGTCTTACTTTCCTTCAACATATATTTGCGAACAAATCTTTTCAGATATGAAATTCATTTGCTCTAAGCAACGTAATAGAATGAATTCTGAACAATTAAGGAATATTTTAATTAGAAATTGTCACAAAAGTATTAAATTAGAATCGTTTATATAAGATTCATAATTGCAATACAGTAGAATCTTACAAAAGTTTACTCTCGTAAAAGTTAAACAGGCGGATAAGTTAACAGTTTTTCATTATCAACGTGGAGCTCTAAAAAGTTAACTTTTCGGTTAACTTTTTAGAGCGTGTACACTTTCTTTAAAACAACGGCTGTTTCAGTAATAATAGTGGCAGCTTGTGAGTTGTGCAGTGCTTATTTAAAAAATGCCAAAGCACAAGAAATCATCACAAATCAGATTGGATTTGCTGCAAAAAGTGCAGATTTTAAAAATGCTTGATCAAGGTATGCACGGAAAGCGATTGGCGTTGAATTATGGTGTATCCAAAGTAGCCATATCGAAGATAAAGAAAAAACGTTACGAAATCTTGGAGGCTGTTGCGAACACATATGCAAAATCTAACAGGAAAACTCTTCATATACCGGAATATGCTGATCTTGAGTCAAAGTTGTACAAGTGGTTTTTAGACCAAAGACAGCGTAACTGTGCACTGAATGGACCAATTTTAAAAAGCAGGGCCAAGTACAAATTCGCAAAAATGCACCCACCAGGAAAAACATTTTATGCCAGTGATGACTGGCTAGCAAATTTTAAAAGGAGGTACGGTATTCGCAATCTAAAAATTTGTGGCGAAATCCTTTCAAGTGAAACCTCAAGTGTTGCACCTTTTATTCATAATTTAAGAGCAAAAATAAATGAAATGAAGTTATCCGATTCACAAATTTACAACGCAGATGAAACTGGACTTTTTTTTATCGTTTTTTGCCTGATAAAACATTTGTGGCTGCAAGCGAAAAGACAGCACGGAGCCGAAAAATTGCAAAGGAAAGAATAACTCTTTTGTTGTGTACGAACGCAGATGATTCGCACAAATTGAAACCGTTGGTAATTGGTAAATCTGCAAATCCTCGTTGTTTTAAGGGGTTTGAAAACCCATTGGAGTACACAAATTCGAAGAAGTCGTGGATGACCTCAGAGTTATTTTTCAATTGGTTTCATCATTCTTTTATAAAGCCGGTGAACTTAATTTTTAAAATTTACATTAACGTGTTTAGGTTTATGCAGGAACAATTTTACAGGTTCGGAAATTTTCGGCTGATAATAATTTACCACCAAAGGCATTGTTGCTGATTGATAACTGTACTGCCCATATGCCAATTGATATGTTACAATCTGATGATGGACAAATTGCAGCAATGCTCTTACCACCTAACATAACTGCAGTTTTGCAACCCATGGATCAAAATCCAATAAGACTAGTCAGGTTAGGATATCGATCTAAATTGTTGTGCAACATTGTCGCGCAAGAAACCGTTCCGGTGGAAAATATTTTGAAGGATAATGTTGACATCGGCATTAATGATATCATAAATTGGAACAATGACGAAATTTCAGAAAATAACGATGATTTGGAAGTTACCGATGACGAAAACGACGTGTCAATTATCGAGGAAGATGTTCAACGATCTAAAGTAAGTTTCTCGAAAGCAGTTGAAAGCATCAATAACGATACAAAATGGTTTGAAAGCAACAAGGATGCAAATCAAGTGGCAGACCTAGTCAATATGCGTACGAAAATTATCAAGAGTTATTATACAAGAGAGAAGAAACAAGCCTTGACTGCTTCTTTAAACGACTAAAAATTAATATTTTTTGCGCTGAGTACGACTGTGAAATTTAATACCCAGTACACATAAAACCAAAGCTTCTTATTTGTAATAATAAAAACTATTTAAAACTTTTAATAATAACTAATAAAAAAACGTAACATTTTGTATCTAAAAAAAGTTGTGTATGACTTTTAAAAGTTATTACATACTTTATTTATTCCTTTTTTCGACTAAAAAAAACGCGCTTAGAAAAGTTTAAAGTTCAGAAAAGTTAATACCCCTTGGAACATTTTGGTTAACTTTTTTAAGATTCTACTGTATATGAATTTATATATATACATATATATATATATATATATATGTATATGTATATATGTATATATATATACATATATATATATATATATATATATATATATATGTATATATATATATATACATATATATATATATATATATATATATATATATATATATATTTATATGAATATATATATATATATATATATATATATATATATATATCTATATATACATATATAATGATGTTGCCACTAAAAGCGGAAGCACCCCAAATAATTGTTGCGTGGAAAAGAGTAAGATTGACTTTGTTGTGTGTAGGGAGGAATGTTTAGAATTAACCTTGAATAAAACTCTTAGTATAAGTAAATATTTTGAAAATAATTATTGCGAATTAAGTTCAATAACTAGTAGTACGGAAGCTACAGCAATTTTGGATACAGAGCGGAATGATGAAATACATACTATAAGCCGAAATGGGCAAGTAAATTTAATAACTACAGCAATTTTGAATACAGAGCGGAATGATGACATAAATACTATAAGCCGAATAGCAGAGATGAAGAAACGACAACAGATCAAATTGTAAAACAATATCTAAGCGAAAATGATACCTTAGATTGTATGGTTGAGATACCTGTAGAAAATAATGATGGAAAAGAAAACTCGACACCAAATATTGAAAATATTGACTTGTTGATATTTGGAAATGATTCAGAAAATTTGTTTTCATCAACAAGTCTTGCTATATGTAATGGTGTTGATAATACGGAAACAACAGGCATAGATATATCAAATAACTCTTCCTCAACAATACAGGACTATGCTGATTTAGGGAAAAAAACCGAAAAAGAAAACAAATGCTACAAAAATAATAAAAAGCGCCAAAAAAATTATTAAAAACTGCCAAGCCAAAGGCATTTATAAACATTTTGTTTGAGGCTACGAATTGTCAATTGAAGAATATAATTACTTAAGTACGAACTTTTTGAGTAAGCAAAAGTTCCATGAGGCTATAACGTACAGACAAGACTACACACGGGTAAAATTTAAAATTTTTAACGAATCTCGTCCAATAAATTTTAGTAGCCATAATTGGAACAAAACCTTCACCAAGTTACAACTATACGCCAGGTGTTTATATTTTACTAAAGGATGTGGCAGATTCAGAATAACTATGAGTTTTATGAATTAAGCCATTCGAGTGGCAATATACTCAACTACGAATTCAGTAAACCATGGGTCTCTTACAAAAAATATACAAATCAGAGCAATTCGGCGAAAAATAATTCAACACGAGATTCAGCATCAAAAAGCCAGTAATTGGAGAAATAAAAAGCTTTATAAGCAAAAGAAGAGCTTAAGAAAGATTGGGAAGACAGGGATATATTTATTGACTTGTATAAAATGCGCTCGGACAAAACATGGTCCAAATATGTACAAAGAATTTGCATACTTCAAGAAGTTTACCTATATACAAAGGCGCAAATGATTATTTTGCATATCAATAGAAGTAAATGTGTGTGAAGATAAATTTAAATAGCCGAGACACAAACCAAAATTTGTACCAAACCTGTTGTGCAGTTAGCAGAGCTCTGTTAACTACTTAACAGTTCGAGCAAATATAGACTAAATTCACTTGTAGACCAAAATCCAGGAATTGGAACAGTCAGTGTGCAGAATACATGACCCAAATGATGGCCCAGAGAGTCCTTTATATAGCAGAAAAGGTCTGATGTCTGAAATAATTTTGGAACTTTAATAATATCAATTTAAAAAAAATTCTCTTGAAAAGTGTGCTTGGCAGGATTAGTGGCAATTGTGCGGAAATGGGAAATACTACCAATATGCCACTATATACAAATGATGGTCCAGAGAGCCCTTTATATAGCAAAAAAGGTCTCATGCCTGAAATAATTTTGGAATTCGAGTAATACCAGTTTTAAAATTTTGTTTTTCGAGAGGATCAGTGGCCACTGTGGGGAAATGGGAAATACTACCAATATGCCCTTAAGGGCCCAACCGTAATATGCGTACGCTAGCGCAGCCGAATTTGCAAATACATACAATCAAATGTGTACAACCATAATTTGCTTTGCTAACTTTTCCTTAAATTTTATTTTTCTACGCATAGAGCGAAACTGATCGCATTTTCCTTAAGTGAACAACTGTTTATTTGTTATTCATAATTATTTTTAGATACACACATACCATAGACTGTGATACATGCACACGAGATAAGCAGCAATGTACGCCGAAATCAATTCTACAGAAAATTGAATAAATAATGTCAAATATTAATTGAAACATATAATGTTTAGCGTTTGTTTATTGTATATATATTGTAGTGTATTTGTGTATTTTCCTACAAGTAATGATACGTTGCCAACCACTTGCACAACATTGTTGTACATTGTAGTACTTTACCAATTTATTTCTTAAATTACTTTCTAAATTGGTAATAATATACTTGTGATAATATTTATGTACATATTTATAAATTGAAATTATTTATATACATATGTATTTACATTTTATGTATAAATCATAAATTAGATTTTGAAAAAGTGCATTGCCTTACAACTGAGTGTAAATATGATATGTCCACACAAATGTTCTCATATGCATTTGACAGTCTTTTTGACTCCAATATGCGTAGGCTAGCTTTGGCTGCTGTCAAAACTCGATGAAAAGACTGTCAAATGCATATGCGAACATTTGTGTGGCTATATTATACTTACACTTAGTTGTAAAGCAATGCACTTTTGCAAAAACTAATTTATGATATATACATAAAATGTAATACATAAATAAATATTTTAAACTTACACAATACATACATAAATATATTTTCATATTGATTGATTATTACTAATTTAGAAAGTAATTTAAGAAATAAATTGGAAAAGTACTACAATGTACAACGATGTATAACAACGTGTGCAATTGGTTGGCAACGTATCATTAACTGTAGGAAAATACCCTGCAAGAAAAGATTACCCGATACCAATACACAACATTTTTTCACTAACACATATGAAACAAATTTATATGGAATTTTTGGTAACGATGTTGCCATTGTTTCGTTTTCGCCGTGAAATTTGAAGGTTGTTTTTTTGTAATGTTTATGTGTATTCTATATTAGTCTCATATATACATATTCATATAATTGTAATTTAAATAAATGTTTTATAAGAATATATATATTAATATATATATATATATATATATATATATATATATTATACTTTCGTTACTTACATATGAATTTACGGTATCTTGGAGATTTTTGTTAAAAAAATGGGATATGGAAAGAGATTTTGTTAGTGGTAACGTAGGCGAATAACGTATTTGTTGTCCTTTTCTAACATATATGTTAGAGTGGAACATATATAGTTGCGAATGAAATTAGTTTCTTGAAATTACGCAAAATTAGATAAAATAGACAATATTGCTTACAACCAGCATATCCTGAGCAACGGACAGTCGACTATAGTTTCCAATCAGGAGGCTATAGAAAATAGGATAGAGCAGATGCAGAGAAATGTAAGAGTTTTACTAATATTACTATTGCCATGTCGTTAATGAAATACTTTTTTAGCATTCACTGAGACCTGAATTAATGGCCCAAGCGAATGCGCTAATGGAATGTAATGTAACTTTTACAGCTTACGTACACATACAATTACAGACGACCTACTGCAAATGTACAATTGGAAAGAGAGGTGGGAAAAAAGCCATTGCAGATCTTGCAATTTCAAACAAAATTATATGAGGTAAGTATATACATATATACATACATTTATACATATATATATATACACACATATATATATATATATATATATATATATATATATACACACATTTATACATATATACATATATATATATATATATATATATATACATATATACATACATTTATACATATATATATATATATATATATATATATGTATATGGATATATATATATATATATATATATATATATATAGTATACACCTGTATATATATTTACATATATATATACATATATAGTATATATATATATATATATATATATTTATATATATATATATATATATATATAAATATATATATATTATATATATATACATGTATGTAAATATACATATATATATATATATATATATATATATATTTATATATACATATATATATATATATATATATATATATATATGTATGTAGTAGCAAGCTAGTCCCGCAACAACGTGAGGAAATTTTGTGATATCGTAAAAATCCTCTTTGTTTTTTGTTCACTTGTTTTTGGAAAAGCAATAAAGCGACTTTTCAATAAGGCTATGTCATGCGTAACATTAGCTACTACTTTAGAAACTGTAGCCTTTGAGACACCGTAGACATCTCCAATTGTTCGCAACATTCCACCAGTTGCGTAAACTCTTAAATTTATTAGACGCATATGTTCCTCACTAAGTGAATGATTCCTGAAATATGTTGTTTCTCAAATTCTATTGTTTAACATTATGTATAAAGCTTTTACTTACCATGCAGTTGGATTTTGGATATGATTCCCAATAAGCTCTAAAATACTGTAAACATATTTCTTCCACATCCGAAATCTCTGGTAGAACTCAGCGTCCCCGAAAACAAGGAAATAATTTGATAATAATCAAGGCAGATTAAACAGGCATCCCCAGTAGCTCAGCTGTCTACTGTTTATAAATCAACACATTGTCAAAAGTTTGTTTACAACTATACACAAAGTGTTTTTTCTAGTGAAAATAAAGTCGGTTACAAAGCAGGTTGATATAAACAAACCAGCAAACCACATTAATAACAAGTTAAACAATTTATAAAGTGAATAGCATTAAATAAGAGTTATAAAAACAATAAAAATTGATATTTTTAATTTCATTGTTTATTTAATATAATTTATATTTTAATTTGTGCATAACAAATAAAGTGAATATATTTAATAAAAGTGTAAAAGTTAGTGGTTATTAACTTATACACTATAAAACTATATACATTATAAAACTATAAAAATTTATATTTTTATGGAATTAGTGAATTCCTAAAAAAGTGATAAGAATTAATTTAAAAAAAAAAACAAAAATAACAATATGCGTCGGTGTTGCTTGTGTTATAAAAAAAAAAAGATGCGAACGGGAGTTTTTTCAGCGTGCCAAGAGATGAGCACAGACGACGCAAGTGGTCGGAAGCTTGCAAGGTGCAATTCACCTCAACTTCATTTATTTGCGCAGATCACTTTGCTCCTGCTGATATCGTTAGAGGCGGAAGGATTTTTCTCATGCCTAGTGCTATACCTTCCGTAGAAGCGGTAAAAAACACGTAAGTCTTTACTTAAATTTATAAAAATGTAGTGCTAATTGTTAAATATAGGACGTCAGTTGAACGTAGTGTTTGTGAAGAATCTTCTGGTTCTCCGGCGCAAATACCGTTCAGTCATAATGTCTGGACTTATTTACCCCAGCCAGTGGATAAAACGGATATGCTGCCTATATGTAATGAAAGTGGAGGAAAGGAAGGTATGTTGGAAGCCGTCTGCCTTCCTAACCTAAATTTCAAAAAATCTTTTAAGGATCAATCAACACAGACAGAGTACGTATATATAGATATGTTTATTCACATATATTAATTATTATATAAATAAAAATTATGTCTTTATAGCCCCATGGATACATCAAAAAAAGGACAATATGAAAAAATTCGGGATTTGACGACCAAAATAAAGGATTTGGAATTGCAACTGGCCCGAACAACATCAGCCGTTGATTCGGTGAAAGCAATTTCCACTGAAGGGCAAATCAGAAAACTGATGTCACCTGGCGATATCAGATGGAGATGGGAGGATATATCAGGTGCAATATGCCTGCATGCGTCTGGTCCTAGGGCGTACAACCACTTGTACAAGAAAGGGTTTCCACTACCCCACGTAAATACGTTGCAACGTTGGTGTCGCAAAATTGATGTTAACGAGGGATTGTTAACAAGTGCGATAGAATTCATGCGACAAATTTCGGATTTGGCAACTGAAGACAAAGTCTGCGTACTGGCCTTTGACGAAATGAAGGTAGTGGAAACCTTTGAGTATGATATAGCTCGTGATATTGTACAGAAACCGGCGAACTATGTGCAAGTGGTTATGGCGAGGGGTTTACGCAAATCGTGGAAGCAACCAGTATTCTTCGACTATGACTATCAAATGACCACAGAAATTTTATTTAAAATAATTTCTGTGCTACAGTCAGTCAACTTTCCAGTTGTTGCGGTAGTGTGCGATAATGGCCCTTCAAATCGTAAGTTGTGGAGAAATTTAGGTGTCACTCCAGGTAAGTTTTTAAACACAATTCAACAAACACACACTAAACACACATTTTTTTTCATTTTGCTTCTGAGAACGCGTCGTTTGGAGATTGATCTTAATGTCACTTCAGGTTTACCTTCGTAAAATTATTAAGCGCAAGTTGGATTTTGCGTTTAGTCTACAAACAGGGTATATAAAAATGTTTTTATTAATATTCGCTTTTAAATCTTTTTTGATAAGATTCATTTTAAGCTTTTAAGTAATAATAAGTTAGTTCGAAGAAAGGTAAGTACAGGTAAGTTAATTCTAATCAAATTTTATTTGAGTCGATAAGGGAACAGGGAAAATATACGGTTTAAGCTTTTTAGAAGTATTGGTATATGTAGGTTTTTATTGAAAATATTCTAAGTGACGGTAAGTATGCAAATATACAGGTAAGTTTGATAGATAAGGGTGTTGGATTGTGGTCGATATGATGCAGGAGTTAGATTTTTTATATACACTATCTATACACAAACATAAAAACTAATAAGAGATTATTTAATTCTAAAAATTAATTTTTTTTACAGATAAACCATGGTTTGCTCACCCCTCAAATCCTGATGACAAGGTATTCGTATTTTCTGATGCCCCTCATCTCCTGAAATTGGTAAGAAACCACTTCCTCGACACCGGATTTGTTATAAATAATAACTTAATAACAAGCCGGACTATTGCCGACGTAATGAAGCATACGTCTGTCTCTGACGTTTCAATAACTTTTAAATTGAACCAAGACCATTTGTCAGTAAAAGGTCCAGGTAAGTAAATATCTGTTCATTTAATATATAACACTAATAGAATTTTGCAGGACGACAGAAAGTGAAACCAGCCGCGCAGCTATTTTCCAATACCACTGCTAGCGCTATCCGGCGCTGCTATTCACTTGGACTGGACGTGTTTAAAGCAACTGATACAGCGGATTTCATAAAGACAGTTAATGATTGGTTCGATGTACTTAATTCATCTTTAGGTACATTTGCATATCCTGGCAAGGTAAGCCCTTTTAAATATATACATTATTTTTTGTAATAAAGATTAACATATAATTAAGGAACCTTTTGGCAATGCAATGGAAGCTCAAATTGCAAAGTTGGACGAAATGAGCAAAATAATGGCACAACAAATAATACCTAACAAATCCGTCATAGAGCCTTTTCAAAAGGGGATACTCATGACGAACAAGGCCCTTGTACTGCTACATAACTATGTAAGCGAGAAGTACAATATGATTTATATCTGCACAAACAGATTAAATCAAGATGACCTTGAACACTTTTTTGGTGCGATACGGAGTAAAGGAGGACTTAATGACCATCCGTCACCAAAAGAGTTTAAATATAGATTGCGCAAATATATATTGGGTAAGTTTCAATCAATATAAATATTTTTAGTTGCATGCACATTTTTAAAAATACTGTATTTCTTTTATTTAGCAAGGAACACGGAACATTTAAGCGGTACGGGAAACGTTGAGTGCGATACAACGGAATGGTTGGGGTCGAATAGTTTAAATTGCTCCACTTCGTCTTTAAATATTTCAGTGCCATCTGATGAAGATTTAAGTGGCTCGATTTCCGATATTGGGCCAATCGATGAACTTGACGACCTAAGTGATTGCAATTTTAATGACATGGATATACTTCAAGTGGATGCTTAAGAATATATAGCTGGGTATATTATTAGAAAGCTGAAGCTTGAAGGATATGAATGCCGTCAAAGTTCTTTCACGTGGGTCGACCAAGTATCGAAGGGTTCTCTGACAAAACCGGATGAAAGTTTTGTAGGCGAGATAAAAAAACTGGAGCAAATTTTTTACAAATAAATGGGACGGAAATTGCACATTGCTTCAACCTCCAAAGAAGACTCATAGACTGCAGTAAATTTGTAGCACTTCCAGACGAAGTCAAAGCCTTTTTTTTCAAATGCCGGATTTACTTCAGAGTCCGAGACCTCAATAATAGGTAAGTATATCAAGTTTATGAATATTTATAAATTGCAATTAATTATATTACTATATTTATAGGAGAATGGGCTACAAGATGTTATGAAGTCTCAAAGTCATTTTGATGGTTTGATCATACGCTTTCTGGAAGAAGCGAACGCAGAATTGTCAAAGGTCATGTCTTTTAAAATAAATTTTTAGATATAATATGTCTTCTTTTTTTATTGCAGCAAAAAGGTGGTGAAAAGCGGGGGCCAAGATGAAGATGGGAATAACCCATTCACAGGTCATGTAAAGTCTTTTAAAATAAATTTTTAGATATAATATGTCTTCTTTTTTTATTGCAGCAAAAAGGTGGTGAAAAGCGGGGGCCAAGATGAAGATGGGAATAACCCATTCACAGGTCATGTAAAGTCTTTTAAAATAAATTTTTAGATATAATATGTCTTCTTTTTTTATTGCAGCATAAAGGTGGTGAAAAGCGGGGGCCAAGATGAAGATGGGAATAACCCATTCACAGGTCATGTAAAGTCTTTTAAAATAAATTTTTAGATATAATATGTCTTCTTTTTTTATTGCAGCAAAAAGGTGGTGAAAAGCGGGGGCCATTTAAAGATGCGAATCAAAGCTTATGAGGAATATTTTTATATTTAATATTTTAATTTAAAACTAAATTTAATTGAAAACTAAATGTATTTGAATTGCCTTTAAAAAAACTAAATTGTTATGTTAAATTTAAGAAAACATTTTCATAAAGTAGTAGTTTTTATTTAATTAAAAAGGCTTAATAAGTTTTTAATATTTAATACATGAAATTTTAAATTTTTATGTTAAATTTAATAATTTATGTTAAATTTAATAATACTGAACAATCGTAGTTAATAAACAGTTTATATTTTATAATAAAAAATTGTCTTACTTTTCTTTTTAAAGGAGCCATATGGAAATATCTTTTTTAGTATTTTAGGTTGTCTTATCACTATCTTCGTCACCAACATCACAAATTTTGGTTAAAACATTGGCGTTATGTATTCCTTTCCTTCAGCAATAAAACTTTTCTAACAGCATCTTCCTATATCCAAGGCCTTTGAGAGTACGATAGGCCGGCAAAAGTGGTTAATTTTTAAGATGACATACACAAGCATATGTATATCGATATACATATGTATTTTAACTTTACCATCTATTTTGGTTCTAAATGGATATTATGTGTTTTAGTTAAGACCCAAAGATGCAACGCCAAGCGTAAAAACAATTCCAAAGCTAAGGTTGCCTGTAAGTTAAATTGTTCACGATTACCAAACATGTTTAGTGGTATAAAACATCTCTTTCATCTTTTCGTTTTGCGTGAATGTTTTTTTTAACAATCCCGCATGTTTCCGACAGCCGAAATTTCACAAATTCAATTAAAATTATCCGAAACAAATAAATAAATTTGCGTTGATTATTTGTTGAAGCTGCCTTACTTCTACACAACACAGAAAACAATTCACAAGAATTCAAGAAAATGACATTTCTTTTTGACAGGAAGGTGTTTGATTACTAGCAACAAAATACGTGTGGTTTTTGGTGTTGTTAATTGTTGTAGTTATGGGGGTACCTGTTTAATCTGCCTTGATAATAATCTTATTGTACGTGGTAATTTTTTTTCATTTGTGCACAGAACAGTGCACCCTGCATGTCTTCTTCGTCAGATTTCATTGTTTTTATATAAATAATGGCACGATTGAAACGAATTTACTTATTTTTATTAACTTTTTGTTAATAATTTTTTTTTATGTCCAAGGCCCAACTATAATATGCGTACGCTAGCGCAGGCGAATTCGCGAATGCATGCAATCAAATGTGTACCACCCTAATTTGCTTTGCTAACTTTTCGTTGAATTTAATTTTCCTACGCATGGAGCGAAACTGGTCGCGTTTTCTTGAAAGGCCAACTGCTTGTTCGTTGTTATTGATAATTATTTTTAGATACACACATACCATAGACTGTGATACGTGCACACAAGAGAAGCTGCAATGTACGCCGAAATCAATTCTACACATCATTGAATACATAAAGTCAAAAATTAATGGAAACATTAAATGTTTAGCGTTTGTTTATTGTATATATATTATAGTGTATTTGTGTATTTTCCTACCATATATGATACTTTGCCAACCACTTGCACACATTGTTATACATTGTAGTACTTTCCAATTTATTTCTTAAATTACTTTCTAAACTGGTAATAACCTAGTTGTGATAATATATTTATGTATGTATAAATTGAAAATAGTTATATATGTATTTACATGTTATGTATATATCATAAATTAGTTTTTGCAAAAGTGCATTGCTTTACAACTGAGTGTAAGTATAATATAGCCACACAAATGTTCGCTTATGCATTTGACAGTCTTTTTGTCGACTTTTGACAGTAGCCAAAGCTAGCATACGCATATTATAGTTGGGCCTTAAGGCGGCAAGTTTGGAAAAAATCGCGAGAGATAACAACGATCTTAAGGAATTAATCAACTTTTTAAATAAACACTAATATAATACATACTTATAACATATAATAGATATAATCGGTTTTCCTTTTTCATTAAATATGTTTTGTTTTGTTTTTAAATAATTTTTTTATTTTTGAATTTAATTTTTGTTAAATTACATTTGATGCACATCTAATTTTTTTTGTTATTTTTGAATTTAATTTTTGTTAAATTACATTTGATGCATATCTGTGTAGTATATTTTATAGATTAAATTTATAAAATATAATTGAAATCAATATTTATTACTAAAATAAATAAATGGTTTATTTGTACTTACTGAAATAAGAACACAAGTTTTGTCTTATAATTTCGGAGGTTGGCTCGTTGTCACTAACAGTCAAATTGTGTGTAGGACTTTCACGATTACGTTCATAAGCCTGAAGATTTTGGAGCTAAAGCTGATTAATGTTGTCGTTTCTTTCGTTAAGGAAGTTATGCAAAACACAGCAAGCCCGAACAATATTTGCAGCGTTTCCTAGTCGATTATCTATTCCCTTTCCAATGCGGAAGAAACGTGCTTTTAAGTGACCGAATGCATTCTCAACAACTCTTGTGCGCTTCGATAACCGGTAGTTAAACAACTTTTGTCCATTCGACAAAGTAGTAGAAAAAGCATAAGGTTTTATTAAATTGGATGAAAACCTAAATGCTGAGTCCCCCAATATGCATACTGGCATCTGGATACCACAAATTTCTTTCGTATTGGCCTTTAGTGTGTCGTCCTCATCCAAAACTTTCTTTAATCGGGTGGAATTATAAAAATTTGGGAGTATTTGCAACGTCCCGGCGCACCAATATTTATATAAAAAACCGATATCTGAAATATGTATGAAATATAATAAACCAAACATTACATATTTTTTACCTGTAATCAACAAGAGCCAAAAGTGCAATAGAATCCATCCCTTGTAATCCATCCTTGGCATCATTCTGATTCGGTTTAATATCGATGTGACATCCATCTAAAAATAAAACCAAAATTGTGAAACATATTTTTTAATTATTTTCTTGCTTTCTGCAAAATGTTAAACTAACCAATAGCCCCAAGACACTAGGAAAAGCCATTAACACATTCATTTATAAGCTCTTGTGTCGGGGGCAGTCTCTTTATGTACTGTGCTGATAACATCTGCCACACTTCCTCACAAAATTCAAGCAAAATGGTGCAGACTGTTGATTTTACAACACCAAAGAGTTCACCAACCACTCGGTATTCCCCAGATGAACTAAGTGTAAATAAAGCGATGGCTACTCGCTTTTGTAGCGTTATGGCTTTCAGCCACTTTGTGTCATTTTTTTTTTAAATCTTCCCAACAAGCCACAAAGAATTTCAAAACTAGTACGAGTCATTCGAAAATGCTTCTTAAAAAAGTTGTCATCACTGCAATTGCAATTGGAAAAGTAATATGTAATTGGGTTATGCAAGAACATTCACATTTCACTTACCAACTTCCATAAAGACCTTTGAGTTGTATTTCGTTCTATTATTGCAAGAAGCAAAATCTGTTGTTTTCGCAAACTTTGCAGGATTTCTGAATTCTTTTTTTGTCTTTTCTTAATATGTCAAATCTCGATACCACTGTCTTCAAAATCTCCCTGTTTCTTTTATATAAAACCAAAAACTTTTTAAAAAACTAAACTTTTTTCCATTTTCGCAGATTTTCAACCACAAATTTTCACAAGCAAAATGTAAACAACACCTTTTGTTAGCTGTTGTCAAACGCTAATTGAGTTAGCTATATTAAGTATGTGTGAACGCTTTTCAATTAACTCAATTAAAAATGCATGCCTGAACACCATATAACGTTTATGAATACACATTTAGCGATTTTTGCTTATTAAACTATTAATAAACTGCTAAATATCGTTTATGAATACCACTGATAAATTTTAAAAACTTTTCGGTTAATTAACTTGAACGACCGTAGAAATTTCTTCAACAACTACAAAAACTTTGACAAATTTGTATGCGTTCACCTCAGGTTGACATTCAATCACAATATTAAAAAATAAGCCCCGTTATAACATACTTTTTGACAGTTGTACGAAATTAACATTATACAAGAAATGAATGACAGAAAGTAATACTCACAAAACATTTTCACTAGTACAATTAAAAATATTTTCTGCTAACAGCGTTACCATTTTTGGACTTTTCATACTAAATTTTTGCGATTTGTTTTAAGTTGATCATAAATATACCCGCTTTTCCGCGGATACACTACATGTCATTATTTCATTATGCTCCAATCAATAACCGGTACTTACTCGGCAATACCTACGCAGTGCGTTTGAGTGGCGAATTTAACATGGGTGTCATTGGAAGTATACAATCGCCACTCTCGCTTGCATTCCGTTGACGAATATTCATTATAGCTTTCATTCACAAAAATACCGGGTGAACTACCACGATTTCGTTATTTTTGGATAATGAACTACTTCCTAAATGCTGTTATGATATATTAAAAGATTCTTTAATGGTTTATGGTTTTATATAATATTGTATATTTTAAAAATAGAACAAAACCTTTGATTCATATAGAAACAACAAAAAAAAAACATTCTATAGAACTAAATGTAAAAAACAAAAGAAAACTTAAATTTATTTGAAAAAAAACACGTTAATTCACATCTACAAAGCAATCTTAGCTTTTCTATGCACAGGAATGTGTTTAAAGATGAGCCTTTTCTGGGTTTCCACGGCTTTTCTCATGTGTTCATCCGCTGGACCAACACTGTTAATATTGGTCATTGAGACTGCTTCTGAAATGGTTAAAATTTTAATGTGAATTTACATTCAGTCAAAATATTAAGTGTTTTTTACCTGAAAGTAAAACTCTTCTAGGCCATAATAACATCGTCACCCAAAATACGTTTTAAATTCTTTTGCACACCGGCAGGTTCAAGTGCATACTCATTGCTTTAATCTAAAAAATATAATTGCAAACATTAATCATATTTACTTTAATATTTTAAAAACAAGTAATCTTACAATTGTTTCATTTTCGTTGCCTTTATTTTATAAAAAAAAGTACTGTATTTATTTAAAAATTCACGTTTCTCAATAAGGTTATCGTTGAGTGACAAGAACAATTAATTGGGCGTGTTTGACTTCGGTTGTGCTTCGGCTAGAAAACTATTGTACACCCTTTTTCTTTTCAACGTAAACAATAGAAAGAATATGACAGAAAAAGAATTTTGCTCGCTTGCTTACATACGGTCCAACGAATTCATACAACATATTAGTACACCAAGTAAGTACTAAAAGTTGTGTGTGAAAAACTTATTACTGAAAAGCCGTCTATAGCAGTCTTGCCGAACAAGCGGGTATGTTTGTTTAAGTACAAGTTCAATGAATATTAAACCAGTTAACAAAACTTAGTTAAATATTGCTCTAATTGTTGTTTTAAATGTGTTTAACCTGGGCCCAAACCGCAGCACTCGTTATCGAATGTAGTTTATCGAAATTTTTGCTTTTGTGATCGCCGCACTCAAACGAGTAAAGGCCTAAAGGCCCAACTATAATATGCGTTCGCTAGCGCAGGCGAATTTGCAAATACATACAATCAAAAATGTGCGACCATAATTTGTTTTGCTAACTTTTCGGCAAGTTTCGTTAAATTTTATTTTTCTACGCATAGAGCGAAACTGATCGCATTTTCTTTAAGGAGAAAGGGTTGCATTGAAAATAGTTATTAGATACACACAAACCGTAGACTGTGATACATGCACAAAAGAAGCGGCAATGGACGCCGAAAATAATTTAATAGAAAATTTAATAAATAATGTGAAAAATTGTAGGTGCCTTTATTATCTTTTATTATAATCGGAAAATAAAGGAAAAGTGCATAAAAAGTATTATATTTTATCTTTCTTTGTTCTGGTATATACATATGTATATATGGCAAAATGTATTTGTGTATTTTCCTTCAATTAATGACCCACTTGCACACACCGTTGGATTCTTTAGTACTTATCCAATTTAATCTATAATTGCTTTCTTAATTGAAATTAATTAACTTGCTTATGATAATATATACATTTATAAGTATTTATATTTTATGTATATATCATAAATTAATTTTTGCAAAAGTGCATTGCTTTACAACTGAGTATAAGTATAATATAGCCACATAAATTCTTGTTAAATTTGCCTTACGCATTTGACAGTCTTTTCGTCGAGTCGTGACAGTAGCCAAAGCTAGCCTACGCATATTATAGTTGGGCCTTTACTTTGTATGCAGAATGTATATACAGACATGTATACATATATAAAATAAAGACCTTAATTTAAAAAAATTTTTATTATTAAACAAACTTATAAAAAGGAGAATTGAGTTCGCCAGGTCTTACCGCGGTATGAATATTATTCAGATATATTATGGGCGCCTGATATTCAAACGGCAGTTCGTAATCTATACAATTCATCCTGGGAACACCTTGCCAAACAATATTAGCCAAAACACATATATAGCTATTTAAAAATCAATAAATAAATATATAAATTTATATATATTTTTCACATAATTAATGATGCATGCACATAATATGATAATTCTTCCTATTTCTAAGAACTCATACCTGAACATGTTATTCATGTGGTACATATGAAATTTTTAGTTCGTTTTATGTACTCAAACCAATTCGTTAAGAGTACATAACACGATCGTACAATTATTTACAAGCGGTAAGCACGAAGAGTACCTAAAACTAGTTGCAATCGACAGGAATGTTGTACTCAAAAATATATTCCCTTTCGTTGCTTGCTACTTCAAATATGTGTTCATGCTTAGCCACTACACGTGTATTTCACGAATACAAATATATTTGTGCAGACCTCTATTGCACAAGGAAAATAATTGGGGGATTCACACTTCGTGCTATTTAGTCATAGTCATAAAATTTTAGACTGGTTTAAAAAAGTTGTTGCGCTGCATATAAAAAAGTCATAAAATAATAGCACTCTTTCAGGTATGTTTTTGTGTTGTCATAAAATAGCTCTAGAGATCTGAGTCGAACTCTGAAAATCTTTAGCCGAGACGGCGATAGTATATGTTTGTCGCCGTTACTTATATGATCTTATACTTATATATGATCCACGACTAAAAAGCGGATAAAAAATTATTCATACCTATAGTACGTCTGTACATTAAATAATATTTTTATAACATAAAAAATATTAAAAGAGCACTAAATCGCAAAAGCTAAATACATATATTTACCAGTGAAAAATTGTTCTCGTATGCCACTGAACGTTTTTCCGTATGCCGCCGCAAAAAAAAAATTTATTCAGCTCATAACAAGGCAGCAGCCGTATTAGTATATACATACAAATTCATTTAGACAAGACAGATTTAATAATTTTAAATAAATTCTCAGTTAATTTTATATGGTATAGTAGCTGATTTGCTACATTTTTTACATATGTATTTTAATTTAAGCCAAAAGCTGAACGTGTAAGATTCAATCCAACAAAAAACCGGACTCTGCCGGAAGAAAAGCTGCTGGTGGATTTTTTGATGGCCAATACAGATATTGAGGTTTGTAGTATTAATGAATATAATAATAAAACCTATGTACCTTTCATATATGTATTTGCAGAAACCAACTGCTCAACATTTTTATAAAAGATTCTCTGCAGAAACGCATGTTGATGTAAAATGGAAGCTGGTTCTGTCGAAGGTTAGGAATATGCGTACAAGTTACAATAAGGCCAAAGGCTGGGAGGGTTCCACTGGGGCCGGCAGCATGAACGGAGAAACAACTAAACGTATTGTTGATTAAAGGACCTACATATATAAATACACACACATATATATATATATATATATATATATATATATATGTATACATATATATATATATATATATATATATATATATATATATACATATATATATTAATCTTGCTTCCGATTCTCACATTTCAATAAAAATTTTTATTAAAAGATATTCATAGCTTGAAAATATTCATATACATTATTGTGATGCTATGTATATTCGGAGCGAACATAAACATCAGTAAATTGACATAAAATAAAATTTTAAATATTTAAAAGTTAAAGCCCTTTTCGAGCAACATTCATTCTATGTACTTAAAACCATTGTTAACATTGTAAGAAGAAACACATCTGAATCTTAAAATAAAAGCTGCGTCTTTTGCAGCGGTAATTGAAATTTCGTTATGTATGTTTATATATATAAATAGAAACTCTTTGTTTTATACGTAAGTCCGTAGCAGCGAAGACATATTGTTATTAGCAGCATTTTTATATGGAGAGAAAATTTGTTTAAATTAAATAGCTACAAATTTTAAATAGTGAAAGAAAATAAGTTATTTGTATTTGATTCATTAATATTTACACTTATAATTATAAAACTTACATTTGAACATTTCTTTGTCAATAATAATTACAAGTCGATATAAACCAAATTTTGTTTTACAATGAAATTTTTTTTAAATATAATAATTCTAGTTATATGTTTAAATTATAATCCATTATTACATACTGAAAAATTCTTTTTATAACCAACAAATTTACGTAGTGCGCATCGACTTGATGTCAATTCAAAAAAAAGCAGTTTTGTCAGGTAAAAAGACTGACATATTAGAAAGACCAGAAACCAGCGAATTTGCTAATGCTCATTTGCTGGTTAAGATGTGTTGTGGAGATTTTCGAACATTTAATGTAGTGGAGCAACAAAGCTTTATTAACTATATGAAGCCAATTAAACCAAGTTTAACCATGCCTTGCGCAGCAACCTTAAGCCGTCTGCGCTTGAAGACGTTTATGCCACTTACAATAGCGCAATAAAAAAATTTTTAATGAACTGTACACAAAATATTGCATTGGTGTAAGATATGTGGACTGACTCGTTTAAAAGACGGAGCTATATAAACATCAGAGTTTTATTCTGTTTCAGCCAATTTGTATCAGTCTAAAAACAGACATATTTCCCCACCCTCACGACAAGGTAACAATTGCATAAACATATAATGGAAACAGTGAGATGCTTTGACGTTGATGAAAAAACTATTGTTAAGGTAAGTGATGGTGCAACAATGTTGTAACTGTTGCCAAGCTTCTTAATAAGAAGTGATTGACTTGTTCCAGCCATTCGCGTCACCGATTTATCGTTCACGACATTTTAAACAATAAGGAGTTTAACGTATTTTTGAATATTGTAAACAAATAAAAAAAAAATTACAAATGAATAAATTACAAAACTGAATCATTTGTAAAAATACAAACCGGTTTCGAAAGCGAAAAATTTACAACTTTTTTTAACAAGGCTGAAAAGATATTTACGGTATTGGAAATCGAAGATCAATTTCAAATCGACGAAGCAGAAGAACACGAACTTAATCTTAAAACATTCCAAAGTTTAAAGAACTCAAATGATACTCGATGGAACACAATTTACTATATGTTCAAAAAAGTTTCATAGAAGTGGCTTTAGTGGAAATGGGAAAAACTGATTTAGCATTAATACGATGGAAAAAATGCTCATGGAAGAGCTAACGAAGTTTTTACAAATATTTGAAGAAGTAGCGAAGTATTTTCAAAGCCGAAAATACTTAACAATAAATTCGAGTATCGTATTTTGAAAAAATAACGGATAGCATAAAAGAAAATGCTTCGTTTGAAGAAAGCCGTATGAAAATTTGCAAGATACATTTGGTGGCAGCAATACTTGATCCCGTGCAAAAAAATTGGAATTGGCTAGATCGGTGGTTGAAGAAAGTACCAGCAAACAAACCATCCAAATTATTTGAATATTTAAGCGATGACGAACCAGACGGAGGTATTTCCAGGTCAAAACTACTATATGATGCAGTAAGGAATCTGCCCGGTTGGCAGAATGTTTCATATCATGAAGATCCAACGCCTTCAAAAAAACAGGTAATTTTTATACATTATATACTTACCGAAATGAATCTTTTAATAATCTAAATTTTATTTAGAAACTGGATTCAAACCAAGCTCGGCACACCCTTGCTATGTTTGTGGCTGCTACTAGCCAAATCCAATCCATTGATCCCTTAGAAAAGGAAATTCTAAGATATTTTGAGGTGAACCAGCATGAATGTGATGTGTTTGCTTGGTAGCAGAAGAATGAAAAGTTAAGTAATTTCTTGATCAAGTACTTTAGTAAATATGATACATATGTACTACCACATTTACAAGAATACCCCAGCGCATCATCTGAGGGAACGTTTTCCACGGCAGGTTCACTTATTACCGCCAAGAGATCGAACCTCAGCCCAAATACTATCAATAGGGTCCTCTTCATACACGATAATTATGACGTGTTTAAGAAATTCTGCTGCACCGAGTAAGATTACTTCACCATATAATAGTTTGTTGCGGATTCCCCAGCGCAACAATTGGTGGTGTAGTTTTGTACACTATATTGCGCATTTTTCAGCGCCAAAATGGGTAGTAGTTTTAGTTTATCCCTGCACTAATTTTTTTTGTTGTTGGTTAATTTATTTGTTCAAAGAATTCTGTGTTTTTTTTTATTTAAATAATTCTTAGGTTAGTTTTTTTTATTTTTCTAAGTTATTTGTTCTCTGGATATGCTATATGCGCCAATCTTTGTTTGTGTTTTTCCTTTTCTTGACATTCCTGTGGGAAATTCGTCGTACAGACCATTGCTAGCACTGTAGTGTTGGTAGGCATACCATATTACAAATGTAGTGGTGGGTAATGTTTCAATATGCATACGAAGAGGACCGTTGACCATACATATTTTTGAATTCAAATTATGTTTCCAAAAACAATATTTTAGGACGCAGATTCTCCAAGCTGGAATAATTGATACCGTTTTGGTTTGGTTGTTATTAGTATGAAATATTTGGAAGGTAGAAATAAAAAGATGGAGAATTGGAGGGAGAATAAAATATGTGATCTGGAATGATATGGCGGAGTGGAATAGGTTTGTGATTGGAAGGCTAAGGTAGTATAAAAGGACAATGATTAGGAATTTGAAGTTGAGTTGAAATTTAACTGTCTGAGTGAACGGTGGGAAAACTGATAATAAAAAATCTAAAAGAAAATCGTGGGTGAAGAATTAACCTTCAAAGAAGACGGTCAAGGCCGGAGAAATTAGTAAGGAGTAGTGAAAATTAGACAGTTGAAGACGGAAAATTAGTTAATCTACCAGTGAGCCAAGAAGAAGGAAAAGAAGCTTTAAGCCAAGAAAAGGAGAGCCTATTAGAATCCGCCGAGGTCAACTGTGATGAAACATCCTATCCACCATTGAGAAGAAGAAGCTGATTGTGAGAAGGCAAACAAAGCGACGGTGGCCATAGTTCCGGCAAGAGAAGTATTCCCCGGAAAAGTTTACCCAGCCGAGGTGCAGAGTAAGTTGTAAATTGCCACAAGCCAGGTACGAGAGTTATAGTATTGAGTATATACATATATTGAGAACCCAGTGCGGGAAAATAAGAGGCAAGAAAAAAAACCAGAATTTAATAAAACAATAAGGAAAACTAACCAAGATTCAAAATATGAGGAGTGTTTATATAAGAACAAAAAGCAAAAGGATTTGAGAATTAAAGCAGTGAAAAACAAAAATAAAAGAAAAAGATATAAAAACAAATATTAAAGGAAAACATTAAAAGTTATAAAAAAAATTGAATATTATAATCTTTCTGTAGTACGTAAAATCTTAGTCCATGAAAACTTTTCGTTTGTATAACTATTCTTCGCTATATATATATTTTTTTTTGAGTAGTATAATAATCATTTAGGATAAAATATAAGTACAAAGTGTTTGTTAGAGTAAGGCCTGAAAGTAGGCAATCATATAATTTTTGTAAGCCAGGAACAAGATTTGTTTTTCCCTACAATTAAATCATTTGAAGTCGAGTAGTAGTAAATCAAGCAAGAAATACCTGGAAGTGCAGGAAAAGAAAACCAACCTTAGGGAGCTCCTTCCGGATAGGTAGTAAAATTTAGTTATCGTGTAGAAATTAATAATTTAAATAATAATAATTTTTTTTGTAGACGTATTTAATTGACCAGGGAGGAAATATATTGTCAGGCATAGTATAGTTTTGCATAGTTTATTGTGTAATTTATTATTATCATTATTGTTTAAGGAATGTCTTTTTTGTGTTTATATATTAGAAAAACCTAATATTTATTATACTTTTGTTAATTAGAAAAAGAAAGAATTTAAGTTTATTTTTTTATATATCATTCATTTTTGTATATAGTTTTTCTTTATTGGAATTTGTTTTTTGTTGTATAATTTTTACCTTTTTTGGAATAAATGTGAATTTAAAGATGAATTTCTTTAAAGGAGAGTAAAGGGCATGACTTAAGGAGGGGTAAGAGTAAGTGAATCAGCGTAAGTGGGTCACAATAAGTATTAGAAAAGTGGAGACCAATTGTGACAAGGTTGGGCGGGCAATAAGCTGAAATATTTTCACCTTTTTTTTGAGCAGGTTTGTCATTGGTGGGATACATGTTTGCTTGCAGTATTTTTGTGCATCCTAAATTTTTTATGTGCAGCGTACCCAATGAGGAGGGTTGGAACCTTCTGAGAAGTGTTTTCCGGATGAGCTAGGCGGAAGCCTTGTTGGTCACTGCGGCTGTAACAAGTTTTGAACTGAAAATTCCTCATTCTGAGTCATCATCGCTTAAATATTTAAATAATTTGAAATTTTTGCTTGCTGATACTTTTTAACGCCACCAACCTAGCCGATTCCAATTTTTTAAATGGGATCAAGTATTGTTGACACCAAGTGTGTCTTGCAAGTTTTCATACGACATGGAAATTTTTCTTTTGCAAAAGCATACATTTTAATACTTTCTTCAAAGGAAGCATTTTCTTTTTGCTGTCCGTTATTTTTTCGAAAAATTGAATATTCGAATTTATTGTTCAGTATTTTCGGCCTTGAAAATACTTAGTTGCTTCTTCAAATATATGTAAAAACTTCGGTAGCTCTTCCGTCAGCATTTCTTCCATCGTGTTTAATGCTGAGTTTTCCTTTCCACTAAAGTCCCATTTACTATTTTGTTGTTGTCTATTAATCTTTTGAACATATAGTAAATTGTGTTCCACCGAGTATCATTTGAGTTCTTTAAACTTTGGTGGAATGTTTTAGGATTAATTAGTTCGTGTTCTTCTTCTTAAAATATCTTTTCAGCTTTGTTAAAAAAAGTTGTAAATTTTTCGCTTTCGAAACCGGTTTGTATTTTTACAAATGATTCAGTATTGTAATTTAGGTATTTGTAGATTTTTTTAATTTTGTTTACAATATTCAAAAATACGTTAAACTCCTTATTGTTTAAAATGTCGTGAACGATAAATCGGTGAAGCGAATGGCTGGAACAAGTCAATCGCTCCTTTTCAAGCAGTTTGACAGCAGCCACAATATTGCTTCCGCCATCGCTTACCACAACAATATATTTTTATACCCTTCACAAAAATGTGAAAGGGTATATTTAGGTTTGTCATTCCATGTGTAATTTCTTCGATATCAATATGCGACCCCATAAAGTATATATATTTCGGATCCTTATGAATAGCGATGACGATTGAGCGATGTCCGTCTGTCTGTACGGTTTTCCCAAGCCCCCAGAAGAGCTAGAGACTTCGTTCTTGGACTGATCGATT
This sequence comes from Linnaemya vulpina, assembly GCA_963675445.1. Lineage (NCBI taxonomy): Eukaryota > Metazoa > Arthropoda > Insecta > Diptera > Tachinidae > Linnaemya > Linnaemya vulpina. The sequence goes on along the minus strand of OY776277.1, from coordinate 81,972,417 downwards.
GGAAGTGAGCTAACTTAGAGTGGTATTGAAACGGTTCCAGAGCTGGGAAGCTTACACCTATTTCTCGACGCAAAATTAACGCCAAAAACCGATTATTTCCTTGCGTATTTGAAAATTGAACCTATTTCATGCCTTGGGACTCCTCAATTTTCCATTTAAATCTTAAAAAAAAAAAATTTCCAGGGATGGGAAACTAAAAATTTTTTTTTGTACATTCGGTATTTTGTGGTACATATCATAACTAAAATGTTTAAAAATTTCAAGTTTTTCTTAAATAAAACCGTTTTTGGTGTAATGAAGACTTGCATCGATGAAAAATAAATTAAAAAATTTTTTTTTGACACATTCGGTATTTTGTGGTTCATATAATTATTAAAATGTTTAAGAATTTTAAGTTTTTCTTAAATAAAACCGTTTTATACATCAGGAAGATTTGCATAGATGGAAAAAAAAAATTAAAAATTCCTATACAGGGATAGGAAATTTTAATATTTTTTGTACATTAAAATAACTAAAAATTAACTAACGTCGTTTTATCCTGGTTAAAATTATTTTTTGTCCTGGTAAGACAGAATTGGTGTCAAAAATTAAAAAAAAAAACAAATTTCGATTCCAGGGCTCGAAAACTGATATATATATATATATATATATATATATATATATATATATGTATATATATATTGTACTACATGAATGTAACAGAAATGGTTACAAATTTATAGTTTTTCTTAAATAAAACCAGTTTATACATCATGAAGACTTGCATTGCTAAAAAATAATTTTAAAAAGTTTTAATTTTCTCCTCCTGGGATCGGAAATTGAAATATTTTTTGGGCACATTCGGTATTTTGTGGTACATATAACTAAAATATATAAATATGTTAAGTTTTTCTTACATAAAACCGTTTTTGGTAACATGAAGATTTGCGTGGATGAAAAAATATTTTTAAATTTAAAGTTCCCATCCAGGGTTAGGAAATTTGAATTTATTAATTAACGTCGTTTTTTCTTGGTTAAAATTATTTTTTATTCTGGCAAAACAAATTTGGTATCAAAAATTTTAAAAAATCAAAATTTCGTTTTCAGAGTTGGATAATGCAATGTTTTGTAGCACATGAAAGTGACAAAAATTGTTACAAATTTTAGTTCTTCTTATATAAAACCGCTTTATACATCATAAAGACTTGCATTGATAAAACATTATTTTAAAAAATTTAGTTTTCGTCTCCAGGGGTGGGAATTTTTTTTTTTGGCACATTCGGTATTTTGTGTTACATATAGTAACTAATATGTTTTCTTAAATAAAACCATTTTTGGTATCATGAAGATTTGCATCGACTAAGAATAAATTTAAAAATTTAAAGTTCCCATCCAGGGTTCCGAAATTTAAAATTTCTTTGTACAACATATAACCAAAAATCAATTAATGTCGTTTTTTCAAGTTAAAATTATTTTTTATTTCGGCAAAACAAAATTGGTATTAAAAATTAAAAAAAAAAATAAAAACTTCGATTCCAGGGTTGGATACTGCAATATTTTTTATAACATGAAAAACGCAACTGAAGTTGTTTTTATTTTTTGCTAACCGAAACTATTTTATAAGTTAGAAAGTAGACGAAGGTTAGTGAAGGGTATATAAGATTCGGCACAGCCGAATATAGCACTTTTACTTGTTTTAATTGACATCGATTCGATGCGCACAACGTAAATGATTGCTTAAATTAGAGGTAGACGTAGACACGCTAAACCTAAAATGAATATTATCACACCTCAATATTATGCATATGTATGTATATATGTATGACTAAATTTTTAAACATGTAATAAAAACCGCCAATGAAATGCATATAGACATTGGTTAACCAGTCAACAAATAAATTTTATATTATAATAGTACAATGACAGTATGTCAAATAGTTAATTTATTAACAGCTAAATTTATATTTTATTTTTTCTTATAAATACTTTCATTGTTATCCAAATGATTTCTAATTTTATGAAGGTGTAGAAAACTAACATAGAATCATATCGAATAAAAGTTGTTTGTTGGGTTTTGGTTTGTTAAAGTTTCATAGCGTACTACCCTTATTATAATTTAATATATATATATATATATATATATATATACATATATATATTTATATATATATATATATATATATATATATATATATATATATACATATATATATTTATATATATATATATATATATATATATATATATTTATATATATATATATATATATATTAATATATATGTACATATATATATATATATATATATATATATATATATATATGTATATTTATATATATATATATATATGTATATATATATATATATTTATATATATATATATATATATATATATATATATGTACATATATATTAATATATATATATATATATATATAAATATATATATATATATATATATATATATATATATATATGTACACATATAATACACACTTAAACATAATTTTATTTGCAAAAACATAGTGCACATTCACCTTTTATGGACTAATATACATATATATGTATATTACTTACCCTTTAATTTTGGTTGGGGTTTCTTCAAAACATAATTTGCATATAAAAGAATTTTTCAATATCAGTTTCTTATTTATATATATTTCCCCAAAGTAGTTCCAAACTGAGAAGCCTGACGATGACATTTTCGACAATACTATAGTCGTTTATAGTAGTTTAAGGAAGTCTTTTTCCCTTAAAGCTTTTTCATATTGTATTATGTCAGACTGCAGCTCGGTTGCAAATATTTCACTCGAGTCTGAATCCGACTCTTGCACAGAAGTGTACTTCTTTTTCTTGGAAAAAGTTGGTCATTTTTACACATTTTCTTCACTTTTACACTGAGATGTACATAAGCAGAATGCTTTTTATTGCAAACAAAATTCAAACGACTTTATTATTATTTTCATACGTGGCAGCAAATTCAATCATGGGTTTTCAATGTTGTTTTTCAAACTTTTCATGTCAGAAAGAAAATTGTGTGCGTATATAGTATTATGCTAAAATTCTAAAATTTTATTAAATATTATTTAAGCTAAAATGAACAATGTATATACATACATATATATATATATATATATATATATATATATATATATATATATACATATATATATATATATATATATATAAATATATATATATATATATATATATATATACATATATATATATATATATATATATATACATATATATATATATATATATATATATATATAATTGGGGCATTCACACTTCCGTGCTATTTAGTCATATTGTCATAGAGTCATAAAATTTTAGAATAGTTTAAAAAATTGTTGTTGTGCTGCATATAAAAAAGTCATAAAATAATAGCACTCTTGCAGGTATGTTTTTGTGTTGTCTTAAAATAGCTCTGGAGATCTAAGTCGAACTCTGAAAAGCGAGACGGCGGTAGTATATGTTTGCCGCCGTTACTTATATATGTTTCACGACTAAAAAGCGGATAAAAAATTATTCATATCTATATGTGTGTATATTAAATCACATTTTTATACCATAAAATATATTAAAGGAGCACTAAAACGCAAAAACTAAATATATGCAATTGAACATTTTTTCTCGTTTGAATTACGTAGCTGGCAGCAACTGAACGTTTTTCCATATGCCGCCGCAAAAAAAATTTATTCAACTCATAACAATGCAGCAGCTGTTAGAGTTTATATACACAACTTTATTTAGCAGACCAAGTTATGACGTGTTGTTCACACTTGTCATTTATTAAGTGCTATTATTTTATGACTCTATGACGACAGTGTGAATCCCCCAAATATAAATTCTTCTAAAAAACATAGATCAGGTTTTCCGCCATGCATTATGGGGACAATCGGCGGCTGGCTTCAAGCCGTTTTCAGCTGGATAGAGACCGGCGGCGGCGGCTCATCAAAATAATTCGGTGGGTCGGCTTAGCCGGCTCAAAGTCGGCTGGCGGAGGTCTCTGGCTACCATATGTATGTAAGTTTAGAGGATGAAGACTTAGTTGAAGTATGCCTTGAAGAAAGCTTGTCTAACAGCTTAGACAAAGAAAATGTGAAACCTTCCGCAAGTAAAAAGGGAATATAATCTCGGACAGCACTTTCAGACATTATGACAGTCCAGTCTGAAATGCTTAGATTTCGAAAGGAAAAAGCTGACAAGGAATATAATTTGAAAGAGCGTGAATTTGAAGCTTAATTAACATCACCGATTCTTTTTTTGTTTACTTGTGAATATTTCATGCTTTTTGACTCCTCAATTTTCTATTTAAAACTAAAAAAAAAAAAAAATTCCAGGGATGGGAAACTAAATTTTTTTTTTGGCACATAAAGTATTTTTTGGTACATATAATAACTAAAATGCTTAAAAATGTTAAGTTCTTTTTAAAGAAACCCGTTTTATACATCATGAAGATTTGCACTGGTGAAAAAAATTTTAAAATTAAAAATTCTTCTCCAGGGTTAGGAAATTTAATTTTTTTATACATTAAAATAACCAAAAATGGACTAAAATCGTTTTTTTCGTGGTTAAAATTATTTCTTATTCCAGCAAAGCAATATTAGTATCAAAAATCAAAATTTCAATTCCAGGGTTGGATAACTGAAATATTTCATGGTACATGAAAGTGACAGATATGGTTACAAATTTGTAGTTTTTTTCAAATATACCGCTTTATACATCATTAAGACGATCATTGGTAAAAAATAATTTAAAAAAATTTAATTTTCGCTTCCAGGGATCGGAAATTAAATTTTTTATGCATATAAGTAACAAAAAAAAAAAAAAAATAACCAAAGACGTTTATTTCCTAACAAAAACCATTTTTTAATTTAGAAAACAAAAATTTGGTTTCAAAATTTAAAAAAAAATCAAAATTTTGATGCAGGTTTGGATAACTCTAATATTTTGTGTTACCTGAACGTGACCAAAATGGTTACAAATTTGAATTTTCCTAAGTACGTTGGTAAATAAACTAAAAAAAACATTTTTGCTTCCAGGAATGGGAAACTTAAAGTTTTCATAAATAAAAGTAACAAAAAAACAACTAACGTCGTTTATGTTTACTAATTAAAACTATTTTTAATTCAGGAAAAGCAAAATTTGCATTAAATATTTAAAGAAAAATCAAGATTTCGTTTTCAGGGATGGAAAATAAATTTTTTTTTATTCATAATAAGAAAACCAAAAAGGCAACTGACGTTATATATTTTTTTCTGGCTAAAACTGTTTTATAATTTAGAAAGAACAAAATTGGTACTTAAAAATATATATTATGCCAGACGTATGTTGGTGAAGGGTATAAAAGATTCGGCACAGCCGAATATAGGATTTTTACTTGTTAAGATTGAGTTTGAATGAAAGAGCTCAATAATTTTAAAAACCAAAGAAAATATTAAACTAAATACACAAAATATATATAAAACTATAAAATAAAATATCGTGGTTTACATAAGGAAAGTTAAAGATAAGTATGAAAAAAGGCAACTTTAGAACTGCCTTTCTATAGAAAAAAGGACATTTGAGTCCAATGAAAAATATATAAAAGAATAATTGTAAGTGAAAATCGCAGTGAAATTTCAAAAAATTTGTATTGTGTGCTTGTGATAAGTGATAGTGTTAGTTCCGTAGAAGTGCCATCCACATCTGCAGGTAGTTTTCTTAGGCGTTATGTTGAGTGTAGTGAATTTTCAGCCAATGATAGTGTGAGGAACTAAAAACGGGGGCTATTAGAAATATTATAACCTACACAGCTTTAGAAGATTTATTGCACACTTTAAAGCGTGTAGGGGTGGAAGATTTGCCGTTATCTGCAAAAACACTTTTAAATACAAGTAGGAAAGAAATTAATATTTCTACGGGGAATTTTGATATTTAGATATAGAGAAGTTTTTTCTTTCGGGATCATTTGAATGCCTACATGCAAAAGAAGAAGTTTCAATAGATGTAAGCATTGATGGCTTGAAGATATTTAAAAGTTCCAATAGAGTTTTATGGCCTATTCTAGAATCTATTGTAGGTTTCGACAACATTAGTCCCTTTATGATAGGATATTTCTCAGGATTTAAGAAGAGACAAAGTTTAGACAGTTTTTTGACAGACTTTTGCAGAGAAGTTGAATTCCTTCAAGCCAACGGCTTAAAAGTAGGCAATAGGGACAATAAATTGCATTTTAATTCATCACATAACTGTATTCAAAGAAAAAAAAGCATATTAGAAAAAACTGGATTTGGGATGGTATCTCAGTTTCCTTAGATTCGATGCATATAGTTGTTTTAGGAGTTACTAAGAAATTACTTAGAATTTCAATTATAATTAATAAAATATAGCAAATATGAATAAGAAAATAAATTATGTCGCCAGGTATATCCCATCTGAATTTTGTCGCATACATAGGAGTTTCGACGAAGTTCATAATTGAAAGTCTACAAAGTTCAGGCAGTTTTTATTGTATACAGGAATATTTATTTTTTTATTGTTACATAGTGCTATAAGACTTCTATATAGTGAAAGTTCCCATTCCAAAGAGGCAGATATTGCTCAAAACGTTTTAGAAGATTTCGTAAATTTGTTCGGTACGTCATATGGTTATGAATTAGTAAGTTTTAATATTCCTGGATTACTCCATTTATCAGGTAGCGCACAAGCGGTTTTACTATCACCGAAGATGTTTTTTTGCAAGTTGACTAAATGTTCCACTAATCTTATTGATGTATGCACAGCCACATATAAAGCTTATATAATTTCTGCTTCCTGTGCTTTAAAATTATTGCTTACTGGAAGAAAATCTATTGCTTTTTGATAAAATTTATGGAAAGGAGACGCTGCACACCGGCGATTTTTGTATGGAGGTGAGGAAGAAAATATATTTGACAAAAAATGTAGTGATTTCATCACATATTTAGGCCTGTTCGTAAATACAACATTGCTATGCGTGTTATGCGAATAACGTTCGAAAATGCAAAAACTGGCAACACTGCATATGCCAACCGTTCGAAAATGTAACACTGAAGCATGTTAGGCGCAAATAAATACAAAAAAAACCAATCACAAAAATGGCTGATGCAATGAATGAGTGAGTATAAATTTTATTTAGTTTTTATTATTTATTTGTTTTTATTTAATATTTTTGTTTATTTTTTAGGCTCGAAGGTGAAGATAAGAAGTGTCAACTGTTAATTCGGACACGACTAGATATGGAGGATGAATTCCTTGTTGGAAGTGCTCACAAAAATTAAAGAAATATATCCAAATTTTGATCAATCGAAAGAGCAGATCACCAGGAAGTTCTTAAATTTAAGAACAACCTACAAAAGAATAAAGGCCAGATATAAAATGTCTGGAACAAGTGCCACCACTTGGACATTTTTCGAAGAATTTGATGAAGTGTATGGTTTTAGAAAAAGCGATTTTGAATATGTTTTGTTGTAAACCTTTTTATATATATTTGTTTTTTCGTTATTTGCCTTTCAGCTTGAGGTCTTTTTAATATATTTTTATTTCAATATTTCGACCAACTCTGTTAGTCATCTTCAGGGAATTACAATTTTCTAAACAAAAAACAAAAACAATATACTACTTAATTTTTAAGAAATTAAAAACCTGTTGCCAAATAATAAATGGACTGAATATTTTAGTTTTTATTACATATGTATGTATGTAAGTTCCTTATTACTTTGTAAATGAAATTTACACTTTCTGTTTTGTATATATATATATATATATATATATATATATATATATCTATGCACATGTATAATTCACATGTGCATATAGATTTTAATATATTTGATTTAAATGAACTTATATTAACTGGAAAACAATATTGTTAAATAGTTTCTCATGTTAATCCGATCTTCATCTGTAGAGGATCCATTGTTTTGAACGTTATCTTCTTCGACGGTTTCCATACTTGGAAGCATATAATAAAATTATGAAGAATTGAACAAGCTAAAACAATTTCTGACACGCTGTATCCAAACGATCTAAAATTCAGAATTTATTTTTTAAATACCAAACGCTTGTTCAATCGTTACAAGAGTTGAATTAAAATAATAATTAAACCGTTATCCCTGTATGGATACTTTTAATGTACCACTTACCTGCATATTAATAGAAAAAATTCCTTTTCTATTATAATAACTTATTAAATCTATTTTTGGCTTTGGTATTTTAAGTAGGTACCGTCGAGTCACCCGATAAGAAAATGAAAGCAGTGTTCTCTGCTATTTTGGAATATTACAAGACAGTCTTCTGTTGGAAAGAAGATTCTTTTAGTCTTTTAAAATATTTTATGAACAGTGCCCTTTACAACGTTTAAACGATCACTTAATTGCTGAAAGGTTACGCCACTATTACCTAATTTCCAAAGGGTGATGTACAAGCATTACTCGAAAGTGTAAGCCAAGCGCCCTCTTCTAATAGTATCCCACAAAGGTTTCAGCTCATACATTAAGGCCTGGAAATTAAAACACGGAACTATTAAAATATTTACTTAAAAATTAATTTTTATGCATATACTTTAAATTCATCCAAAATATACTTTTGGAATCCGTCTTCTTTTGTTTAATATTTTTTTCAAAATTAAATTTTGTTTAATTACATCTTTTTTAATATGTTACACAAATTTGTTTGGTTTCGTCTAATTCACAGATCAAATTATTATGAATTTTTCCATTAAAAAAAAAAAGAAACAATTATTTCTCCGTTCGTAAATGCAACAACAAAATGAGCAAACAATAACATCAGCAATAGCTGATAACCAGTGGCAGGGCAAAACAATTTATTGTGCAGAGTTGTGATGCATTTACGAACAGGCCCATAGTAATACACAAAAGTAATCAAAATAAAGAAAGTTAGAGAAATGTATATCGTTAAATACAATGTAAAAAGCTACAACTAACCAAAAATGTTTATGATTTTTTTAATTTTTAATTTATTTTAAATCTATTTTTAGTTTATTATTCTAAAAGAATCTTAACTTCGTCGCTTATAACACTATGCTTTTTCTGGCTAAATGAAGGAGTGAAACGTGAGATCATGGAATCTGCTGTTATCATCATCAGGTGCATAATATCTTCGTTCGTGGCAATTCGACTGCATTTTCTGGAGTGTCTAAGGCGATATTTTTTGTAGTCTTTGTTACGACTTTCCTGAGCCTCTTCGGATAGTAAGCCTACAGGAAAAATACACATCAGAATTTTGTGAAGTGTAGGTGGCATATTGTACCACTCGTACTCTGCAACATACTCTTTTTTCCGTCTCCAAACAAAAATCACCATATTATTTTTGCATCTACTACCTGGGTGATTGTCATGGCTTCGATAATTATTGAAAACCTCTTGATTATGCTTTCATCTAGACCCGTGGTTTCGAAAATTAAAGGATTTACAAAAAATCTTCGCCACGTATTTCCTGAACTTCTCGTACCAGAGCCTTATTTAACAGTATCAACCTATATTCCAATTTTCTCTTTAAGTTCACGCTTTAGCAAATATGTTCGGGCTTTTTTTATCGGACGAGTATTTTAGTCGACTCTCCCACCTTTAAATTCAATATTATAAGCTACATACACGCAAAAGACACTCCGTGAGCTTAATACGCGCATGAAGTGGTGACATACCAAATTGCAGTGCTTGTTCATTTACGGCATAGTTAACTAAAACTCTCAATAAATTAAATGCGTCTGTATTGGATAAGATAATATTGCCCAGCAAACACAAAACTAAGCATTACAAATGTGATGAATTTTACTTTTAAAAGCGAAATGGAAAATAAGTTTTAAAGAAGTTGATAAAAGTAAATACGAAATATGTCCCAGTTTTACAGAATTAGACAATTTTTTCACACTTATTTGATTGGTCCAGTTTAATTTACAATTAAAACTTAAAAAACTAAATGTAGTAAGGCATTATAAATAAAGTTTTTCAAATTTAAGATTTTCAGGCATGTTCCAGAAAAGTAGTAGAATGAAAGTAAAATACGATTTGAAAAGTCAACTTTTTATTTTTGATGTTCTGCAAAAGTATCGGTTTGATCTTACATTTTCTCACATGAAATGAACTTTGAAAACAAAATTTGGAAACAGCTGATACATTCGTATAAAATTAAAAATACAATTTTGCTTTATATATCATAAAATTACTAATTGTGTTTTGTTTCTCACATAAAAATTGAACAAGTCTTGTAAAAATATATTAAAAAATAGATAATAAAATACACCATAAATAATGAATGTAGTGTTAGTATCCATGGTGCATCAAAACAATGGATTCGCGAAAGCAAAATTACAGAGGAGAATTTTGCGAGATCACTCAAATCCTTTGGATATCAATGACGCCATGTAAGTACATATTTAAATACAACATAAATATATATAAGTATATACTTTTAATGAACATTTTATATGCTAAACTTATTTAGGTTTCTACAGTATTACCGCATTAACAAGGATGCATTTCGTAACCTTTTAAATTGTGTAAAGTTAAGGATTCCCGAGTCTTCTATCCCGGCACAAATACAGCTTGCTGCCACATTGAGATTTTTAGCAGAAGGCGGATTTCAACGAGGGGTTGGAAAAGACAGCGATGTGGCCTTGGCCCGGAGCACCACATGCGAAATTTTAAATCGTGTGCTTTTTATTTTAGAAAAATATATTTGCCCTAGGTGGATTAAATTATCCATGACAGACGATGAGCGTAATTTGTCTATGCGTCATTTTATGCAAAAATTTGCTATACCCGGTGTAATAGGATGCGTTGACGGTACTCACGTGGAAATTACTAAGCCGCACAATGATGGAAACCTGTTCTATAACAGAAAAGGTTACTACAGCGTAAATGCTATGATTGTGAGTATTTCCAAATTACTATAGAATAAAGCGTTATATTTATTTGCTATTTTTTTTATAGATATGTGATTATAACATGGTTATAAAAGCTATTGATGCCTGTCGGCCCGGGTCTAGTCACGATTCCCTAATTTGGAGCGTCAGTAAAGCTCGTAGTTATTTTTCCCGTTGCTACGACAATGGAGAAAGAGGCAAGTGGTTGTTGGGTGACGCGGGCTATGCTCTTCAACCATTTTTACTAACTCCTTATAGGGATCCTCAGGCTGGTACACGTCAACACAAATTTAATGAAAGACATGCATCAGCACGGAATGTAGTTGAAAGAACTATTGGTGTGCTGAAAAGCCGCTTTCGATGCCTTGCTCACATCCTTCCGTATCAGCCCTTAAAGGTAATTCGAATTATAAACGTGTGCTGTGCGCTGCATAATATTTGCAGACATTTTAATGTACAAGATATGGAAGAAATAAACTTAAGAAATGAAAATGATAACGATGATTTTGATGAATTAATAACAGATTCCGTAGCCGCCTCAATAAGAGATGATATCGCAAATCGACTTTAGTTATTAAAATATCAAATATCGATTTTTTATTTAATTTTATTATTTAATAAAACTTAAAATTCTTTTTTATAAATCAGTTGACATTTTTATCTAATTAAAAAAACAAAAAGAAATCAACAGCACATTCTGTGTACTTAAACTTTAACTATAGCGAGATCAATGAAAATTAATTATTAAAAAATAAAATAAAAAAGGAACAACTTCAATTTTACATATGTATGTATAGGTTTTTAGCTAAAAAATTCGGGCTTTTCCAAATCAAATTCAGATACTTAAAAAACAAATTAAAAAGTTTCCAAATCAAATTAAGTGTTTTACAAATCAAATTCAGCATTCTTCAATCCAAATTCTGCATTATAAAAATCAAAATTAGGACTTCAAAGGAATTTGATTCAAAAAAGGCTGATTTTGATTTTCAAATTGACAAATTTGGTTTTAAAAATGCTGAATTTGATTTGTAAGATACCCAATTTGATTTGGAAAATTCTGAATTTGTTTTTTTAAAAACCGGAATTTGATTGGGAAATGTACAAATTAGAAGTTAAGAACCTATATAAAAATAAGGCACACAACTAGAAATCACATATTTTCTCTATGGTAACTGAACTTTAATTCCTCTAGCTCTAATTTTCTTTTTTTTATTTTAATTTCCTCCTCTCTCAGGTGTTCCATTCGAACATAATGTTTCCCTTTTTCTTCGATGTGGTTTTGAATGCTTTTTCTTATTGCCTTGAGTTCACGATTAGTGTCCTTAACCTCTCGTTTTAAATCTGTTGTGCACTTTATATGGTCTTTATCATTACAAAATTCTTTGAGCTGTTGCGCAATTGACACCATAGCATCAGTCTGACCTTTCATACACTCTTTCATAATGCCATTCCAACTCGTGTCTTTCTGACGTTTTGGAGTCGGAGTAGCAGTGTTGCTGGTGGAAGCTGCCTTGCTGGTGGAAACTGCCTTGCTGGTGGAAGCTGCCTTGCTGGTGGAAGCATCCTTACTGGTGGAAGCAATATCTTCTAGCAGATAATTGCAGTCTACTATAATTTCTTCTTCTGTGTGTGCATCACCAAAATCCAGTGCGTTTGCAACGCCTTCGATGACTGTGAATATCCCACACAACTGACCAACAGCTTCCTCCATTTTTGTAAGCACAAATTTATTAAATGGCCCTCCACCAGTCGCTCTGGCCTCCGAACTATTATGCGCGATTTTTCGTCTCACTAATGCCTTCCAATCCATCCAAACCTGTAAAGAAACTGTCAGTTACTAAAAAGTAATTCATTTTATTTGAACAATGTAGCTTACCTTTTTCCAACCAGATGTGTCCTTTGTTGGAGGACCATTACTATTTAATTCAACGGTAAGTTCTTTCCACAACTCTTCTAACTTTACACGGTCTCCTTTTGCAAATCCTTTTGCCAGATCTGGATTGTTTTGCATAAATCGTAACAATATTGCATCCTGTGTGGTATTCTTATGTTTCCCCCTACAATTATGCAAAATATTCATTCAAACAAAAATATCTTAACCTGAGCGCTTTATTTAATTGCATTGTAATGATACTTACATATTTCGGCAAAAAATTTTCAGTTTCACGATAAAATTTAAAAGTATTTTCAAACTACTTCTTTTTGTGTTAAAGTAGTTTCTAGAACAGTGCAATTCACTACAAATTGATGTTCGAAAACAAAACGGAAATGAAAAGTAAAAAGTAAAATGCAGAACACCAAAGCGTCAAATTGAAGTGGTTACAAATTACTTTTACCTCAAAGTAGAATCCAGAACATACCTGTTTGTAACAATTTCTTATTAACAAAACATGTTTTAAATTTGAAGAATTTAATTTATTTCTCTGCTTGGAACAAATAAATTTTAAATCGGAAAAAATTTGTACGCAGCAATATGTAGAAGGAAAAAGAGATAACAATTTCAAAGCATTTCTTTTTAACTCTGGAAAATCGAAATCATTTAGATTTTTCCAGAATTCTATTCCCGTCTTTCCCGTAGCTTGGATTGTATATCGAACTCATATTGAGCAACATCACTGTTTTAAGGGTTTTAAATAAATCCAACAGCAGTTGTATACTCTTAAATCCTGCAAAACTGTTGAGCAGTTTTAAAGACTTAGTTTTCGTATCATCGCACAGCGAGTTGCGCAATAGAGATGTTTTTTTTTCTTAAACTGGAAAAGTCATCTGACTTAATTTGGCAAAGTATAAGAAAAAGTTTTGTTTTAATATGTCTATATGCATTTCATTGGCGCTTTTTACCAAATCGTCAGTAGACTTCAACCACAGTTTTGAAAAGTTTCAAACTTCTCAACTTATTGAGACTTTTATAAACCTTTTGAGAATTATGTTAATAAATTAAATATAAAAATTCACAAAAGATTAAAAAAAATCGCATTATAATAAGTGTAGTAGGCTATGAAACTTATACAAACCAAAACCTAACAAACAACTTTTATTCGATATGACTATTTAATTTTTCTACACCTTTATACAATTAGAAATCCTTTGGATAACAATGAAAGTATTTACAAGGCAAAATGAAAATTAAAATCTCAATTTAATTGTTAATACATTAACTATCTATCACTGTACTATTATTATTATTATTATGCACTATTATGTACAGTGACAGTATGTCAAATAGCACTGAGTGCTGTATGGTTTTCGGAGCATTACTTTGAAAACTCTTATTCAGCATTTGTATAAGCGGTCTAACTTTTGCGAACTTATCTGTTTTATCCAGACTGTTGTTATCCAAAAACTGTAATTTTATTATTATGAACTCCAATCTATCCCTTCTCGTTGCGTTCGACACAAAACCCCCTTAAAAGACATCGGAATATTGAGTAATAACTTGCAGTAAGTCAGCATCAAAAAATTTTTCGAACAATTGAAGAGGTGTAAGTAAAATTTCCTCTCCGTATGCTGTAACTACAGGCTCCGTTTCTTGCACATCGTGCTTTACCCATGTTACTTGATGTCTCTTCTCCTGTTGCAATAACACAAGTGGAATGTCGTCTTCAATATCCGAACCAGTAGAATAACAATTTCGGAAAAGCTCAGCCTCAGCATTTAATAATAGGCGTGGTAAGTGCTCAAAATTTACTGCATCTTCTTCTTCAGAATCTTCATCTATGACGTAATTGTCCGTAATTATCAAACGTACTACATGTAGTACAACAGCAAATACATTAACTAAAATCACATATGATTTTATTTTTCGCATACAATTTTGCTACGTATTCGTTTTTACAACTATTGTAATTAAAAAGACGTAGTAACGCAACAACAATAATAAAATATGCATATACTTTTCATCACCGATTGCGTGCCATCTTCACACGTTTGCTAATTGTACGAAACTGAAATCTTTCATTCAAAAAAATACACACAAGCACATGGTACAATAAACAGGTATACCCATCAGCACAGGTGATGGTGAACTGATTGTCAAAATTTTCGCCACAATATTATGTTTTGTTTTTACCATGGAACAATTATCAGGTATATGCAAAGCGAATTCATTACAACAAAGCACCTTTTTTGTGAAACACAATGTCAAATACCAGGCGAATTAATTAATTCGCCATTCTCAAATAAAATAATATTTCATGTAAACAAAATTAATTTTATTTATTGTTGTGTTTTAAAATATCAAAGTGGGGATGTAAGTATTGATTGTAGTAAAATTTGTGAATTAAAATAAAACAAAGTTTTTATTTTAGGAGACAGGTTCCCAGGAATCCGCAGACAGTGCTTGGAATTGATTCAGGGCAAGCATTGTTTGCACTCATAATTTTTCCTGCAGAAGTACATACCTTTGTGGCATTTTCAGTAGTAAATTATCATATTATTAGTTCACATTTGATTATGGATCAATAGGGGTTTGCATCAGTGAAATACTGTCAGACGATGGAAGTCAAATGAATATAGTTTGGGAAGAGAGCTGAAGTGGAATATGTTTAATGATTTCAGGTAATATGTTTCGGCTGTTTATAATTCTTCACATTTATTAAAACAATTTCTTTTTCATTTTCTTTACTTTGTCAGCAAACAAGGCAGTTCGTGGAAGTGCACCAGCTACCTGCGGTGGTACGAAACCACATCGTTTTCGTCCTGATACAGTAGTTTTGACCTTAAAACTGGTTTGCGTTTCCAGAGTTCCGCTGTGATAGCTCTTCAGGAAATTAGTGAAGCTTATTTGGTTGGTCTCTTCCTAAGTACCCATTTCTGCACCATCTATATACTCTTGGCCAGACGAATTCGTGGCGAACGAGCTTGAATATTGCCTAATGACAATAATTACCCCTACTACCATCGTACAAGATGTTATAACCATTTTTAAAAACAATCGGTCCTTTTCAGGACCACACAACTTCTTATAAAAAAAGATTATATTTGTTTATTCTTACAAATATTAAATAAATAAAAAAATTGTTGAAGTGATAGCTCAAATCTTTGTATATATTGCATGTATCTTATTTTGCCATTGCATTGTGATATCATATCACATCGCCAATCCATATGTATAGAATTTTGGTAATGGTATTTGATTTCAGATTCCGATAAAAAGAATGATTTAAAATAAATAATACTCATATATATATATGTATATATATATATATATATATATATATATATATATATATACATATATAACTTTATTTTGAAATCCATGAACAAAAGTTTTAATGAATAAAAATTTCAACTTTATATTTAAACATTTCAAACAACCAAAACATAGTAAACAGAAAACAAAAATGCGGCGAACTTGAGAAATTTTGACAATCAGTTCACTATCACCTGTGCTGATGCATATATCTGTTTATAATACCATGGTTTTTATTAACTGTTTTGGTCGTTTGAAATTTTTAAAAGAAAATAATTTTATTAATAAACTTTCTGTGAATTGCTTTAAAAAAAGATTGAAAACTTAAACAATATAATAAAAAAAAATATATTATATAAACATTTCGGTGTGATATTTATAAAAATGCGATATTGTTGTGTGTGTTTAAAAAAAGAAAAACCGGGGAATGGGACATTCTTTTACGTTCCTAAAGAGGAAGAAAGAAGAGAAGAGTGGAGTGTGATTTGTCAGCTAAGGCTTACAAATAAATCAAAAATTTGTTCGGACCACTTCAACTCTTCAGAAATTATAACAGTGGGTATGAGAATGTGTTTACTGCCCACTGCGAAACCTTCAAGTCAACACCTCTTTCATGATATGAAATCGTCGCCCTTGCCACGGTAAGTGTTATTTTCGTTTTTCAATTATTGTTTTTAAATAAGTGTTAAAAGTAGCAGATCAGTAAAAGAACCAGTTAGTGTTAATGTTCTACCAGAAGGGGAAATACGTTCCTTCGCTAACTACAAGAGCGTGTCTGCTCAACACGAGCAGAGGAAATTCTATAAGGAACAAAAAATACAGACTGACTAAGCCCATACTTCATATTAAATTACTTCCATATATATAATAATAATAATATATATAATAATAAATAATATATATAATAATATATATATAATAATAAATATACATATATATATATATATATATATATATATACGTATGCATATATATACATATATATATATATATATATATATATATATATACATATATATATACATACATACATATAGATATATATATATATATATATATATATATATATACATATATATATATATATATATATATATATATATATATAAATATATATATATTATATATATATACATATATATATATATATATATATATATACATATATATATATATATATATATATATATATATATCATACGCTTGCAGTGCAGAAGTTTTCGCAGGAGATTACAAGCAACTCATTGATAGAATAAAAAAGCTAGAAGACGAAAACAAGGAGTTGAAGCGTCAAGTGCTGGAGGCCAATTTGGCAATGAATGGAATGAAAAAATTTTTTACTGCCGGCCAAATAAAAAAATTAAAATCCCCTGGTAGAGTTGTGTGGACATGGGAAGATATCTCCAGTGCAATATGTTTGCACGCTGCTGGACCAAGAGCTTATAAAAATTTATATAAACAAGGTTTTCCGCTACCTCATATCTCCACCTTGCAGCGTTGGTCTCAAAAGATTGATATGAGTGAAGGTTTGTTGAAACAATCCATTGAGTTCATGCGGCAAGGAACATATATATCTGTTGAAGACAAGATACGTGTTTTGTCATTTGATGAAATTAAGATAGTGGAAACCTTCGAGTACAACTCCATAGATGATGTTGTCAAAAAACCTGCAAACTACGTGCAAGTAGTAATGGCTTGGGGTCTAAGAAAATCATGGAAACAACCAATACTTTATGATTTTGATTGTAAAATGTCTAAAGCAATTTTGTTTGAAATAATATCGCAGCTATCCTATGCTGGTTTGCCGGTGGTGGCTGTTGTTTGTGATATGGGCCCAACAAATTGTAAGCTGTGGCGAGAATTAGATGTAACAACAGGTAAATATTAAAAGCCCAAAACCACCGTTGACGCACACCACACACCACACATGACAAATGGAATTGTCCAATTTATATCGTTTAAGATTTTAACTAGCCAGACTTAAAATCAACCCCATTAAAAATATTAGGTAAATAGAACAAGTTCTTATTTAATACTTAAATATATATCCGGTTATGGTATCACGGTCATCTCGTTACTATTTAATTTTCATTTGGTTTGTATTTTTGTTTTTACTATTCAATATTTCCTTTAGTTTTGATAAATTCTATTACATCAAAATAATATATATCATTAACACAGGACACTAACTTCATTTAGTTTAATTTGTTTGTCTCATTAAACTAACAATTATTCTCTTAGATAAAGCCATGGTTTCAGCATCCTGTAAACTTACAGGAAAAGGTTTTTACCTTCGCTGATGTTCCGCATTTGTTAAAGTTGATTAGAAACGATTTCTTGGACACAGGGCTAATTATTAACAATGAGATTTTAACATCCCGCACAATTGCAGAGTTAATAAAATGCACAAACAACAACAGTTACATATCCATCACATATAAACTAACCGACGAACATTTTCAGTGAGAGGACCAGGTTTGTAAATATATACTCATAAGAATTTATAACTTTCATATTTAGAGGTAAATTTAAATCTTTCAGGTAGGCAAATAGTTAAACTGGCAACTCAGTTGTTCTCCAATACAACTGCAAATGCAATCAAAGGGTGCTACTCTCTTGGGCTGGATCTTTACAAAGCTGTAGAGACTGCTGATTTTATTCAAACTATAAACGATTGGTTTGATATACATAACTCTTATTTGAGTTCATTTGGATATCCTGGCAAGGTAAGTTATATAAATTTAAAAATTAAAATCGTATTGATAAAATAAACTTTGTTAACTCAAGGAACCATTTGGAATTGCTTTGGAAAACTAGCAACACAAATTGGTTAAAATAAATAAAATCATGACTGGTGTAATTGTACCAAATAAAAAGGTTATCAAAATTTTTCAAAAAGGGGTTTTAATATCAAATAGTGCGCTGATAAGGCTTCACGAAAGCATTAAGAAATATAACATGAACTATATTTTAACCCGTCGTCTTAACCAAGATGTGCTGGAGCATTTCTTTGGTGCAATACGTAGCAAGGGCGATTTAAATGACCATCCTTCGCCTCAGGAATTTAAATACAGGCTGCGGAAATACATATTAGGTAATATTCTCCTTAATATTATATTAGTACATGCGTTTATGTATGTACATATATACTTTTCAATTTTAGCGCGAAACACAGAACACCCTAGTGGCAAGGGTAATGTTGAAACCGATTCGACCGAGTGGTTGAATTTTAAAGATTTCAACTTATGTGAAGCGAGTTGTGCAGGAGATAAAAGTAAAGTTTATGAAGCATTTGAAGGAGATACACCAGACGTTGACCACTCTTTACTTGCGTCTCAATATGAGGCAATAGTTGCAGGTTTAGATGAAACGGGCTTATCTAATATTGGCATTCTTCAAGATGATGCTTTAGAATATATATCTGGTTATATGATCAGAAAGCTAAATCTTGAAGCCTATGAATCCGTTGAAAGCTCCTATACGTGGGTCGATCAGATATCGCAAGGATCCCTTAGAAAACCAGCAACGGAATATGTGTTCTACCAAGTAAATGCTTTGGAAATATCGCACAGCCAATACCTCCGTCAACAACTGATGGAGAAAAGCAAGTCAGTAGATTTGGCTGATAGTATCAAACAATTTTTTTTCAAATGTAGAATATATTTCCGTATTCGGCATTTAAACAAACGCCTTGGGGGTCCAAAAGGCAAAGGAAAGACTGCTGGGAAACAAAAAATTGCTAAAAATAAACTTTTAAATGCAACACAAATCAACAATTGCCATGACAATTAAGTAATGTATATACTTACATACATACATTTGTATATCTACCACAAAACCGTCCTTTTCAGGACGACTAATTATTTCAAAAGAGACATAATTTTGTTTCAACAAAAAATTGTTAATTTATTGAAACATTTGTATAAAAGATTAAACATATTATTGAGTGGAATATGATTTTCTTTTATACATTCATATATGTATATAAAATATATTTAACAATAAACGTTTATGCCATTTTCTAAGGAATTACTACACTAAAGTTACATTTAATTGTAATAGACAGAAAGTTGAAAGAAATGTTATAAGGAAAAAAAACACACTAATTCTTAAATATAGACTAACAATTTGACCACTGAAATTGACAAAGACTCATGTTGGAAGATCACTATTTCATAAACGGCAAAAGAATATTGGTTTTATTTTAAATAATTATACTGACAAATATAAATACCTTGAAATCTATACAGCATATTAGCAGTTAAAAAATAATATGTTTAGAAGGACTAGGTATACATGAAGGCTTGGAAGCGATCACTAACATCGGTGTTTTGTCCACTTCCAAATGTTCATTGGAGTCAACGCTATGCCTAGTACGGAGATATATAGAATAGCGAATAGTATATAAGTTTTATAACAGATCTATTCTAAGCATAGCTTTTGTTAAAATTAAGTTATACGTACCGCCTTCTTCTAAGAGTCTGCGGAATTCACAATTTTGTTGCAGCATTTCAACTTAGTTGTACCTCTGATTCGGAATTGATTTTCTGACTCGATCTTCCGTGACTTGCATGAAATTTTCATTCCCGGCACAATTTATTGTTTAAGGATCCCATTACATTTCCGAAACATTTAACATTTTCTATACAATTAACAATTACTTTTTTGAATCATGGCTCATTTTTATATTGATTTCTTTACAGTATTGACCTCCAGCCACAATTTAGGAGTTTTGGTATATTCTTTTACTGTTTACAAACATTTTAATACTTTCTTGAAACCACTTAACACTTGTTTGCATTATTTACTTCACAATTATTCTTCTAAACTAAGCTTTTGTTTTATTTTCAACCACCTTTTTATTGCCTAAATGTAAAACATTTGTTAACATTTTTTTTGTACAAAGGCGAATTTATTAATTGTATTTGACATTGCGTTTCACAAAAAAGATGCTTTGTTGTAATGAATTCGCTTTGCATATACCTGATAATTGTATCATGCACAAGCACTTATCATAGACAAAAATTATCGAAGCATGCTATGTTGACCGTTATATTGTCTATCGTGACAACAAGTAGATTGGCAAATTGAAAGTACAGAAAACACAGAAACCTGAATCTATCCGCTGTACTACATGTAGTACGATCGGCTTATCTGAGTTAGGATGAATTTTAGTAATTTTTTATATGAAAATATTTATGTATATATGTCACTGTTATGTTCATCCGCATCTACACTATTTTGTTTACTATACTAAAATACTTATAAAATAATTATGATTACAATTAACTTCAAACACAATTTTGATTTTGTTTAATAGTTGAATACTAACCTTTCCATATTTGATGGCACAAAAAGTACAAGTGTATGTATGTTAACAAAATATATACGGCCTTATTCCCTAAAATTTCTTATAATGTTAAATAACGCTAGACTAACAAATAAACGCTTGTGGCAATATTGACTTTTTATGATGGCAACGTCGTACCAACTTTTTGTTTTTATATAATTAGCATCCAAGTACATTTTTTATTTCACCCTTAAATTGTTAAAAATATGAAAAGTTTTTTATGAAAAAATTCCTTAAAAACAAAATATTACTGAATATATATTAAATATAAAGAATTTTCAGGTACATACATATGTGATGAAAGCCCACATGAACGATGAATTATCCTTTTGAATATATTTGAAAAAAGGTTAGAGTTCAACTTTTATCACAAAAATACCTGAATAAATCGCATTTTATTTATTTATTACAATGAAATAGGTAAAGAATTGAACCTGTCAGTATGAATTGTAACATCCAACAGTTCTGAGTAATCACCTGATCAATCCTCCTAATACTTATCAATACTGGCTAGTCAATTGAGTGTTCATTTGATTCAACAGTAATCAGTATACTGATTACAAAATTGTACTAGAATGAGAAGTTGAGCTATATTTTTTAATGTCGGCTGAGTTAATAAGTACGACAGAGATGCAAGGTCACATGTATACAATTGTTTACATTAGTTTTTTTCATATTGCCTTTAAGATAATGATAGCAACTTTTGTTTAGGCAATGATGTATTAAGCAGTCAGCACTATCGAACAAATTACTAGACAAATGTTCGGTAGTCTTCTTGTAGGGCATTTTTTCTGACACATAAACAATGTGATGCCGGATTCTAGTTTCCACTTATTTTATTGCCGTTGTTACAAATATAAATGTGTAATAAAAAAAATTACTGTGATAGATTTTGAAATTAAGATTACTACTTTGGATAAATAATTATATTGAATAAAATATAGAATGCTAAATATTCAATTGAAATATGCAAAAAAAATTTAACTGCAAAATGGAAAATTTACAGCTAAATTTAAAAAAATGCTTAATCTAGAATGCTAAAATGGCCACACTGGTGACAACCCAAAAAATTTACGAACAGTGATACGGTACATGCGAGGAGAATATGGTACTCATCACATTAACAGCACGCTAAAAGCGATCACGGATGTGTATGGTGTTTCAACAACAACAGTGTGCAATGGTCTTAGGAAAGCAACACATTATAGTGCCCTATTGCGGAGTCGTTTTATAGCGTTTCCAAAAGCGTAAGAAATAATTTCAATGCACAAGTAAAAATTTTACAACGTTGCTTAATTTCCTCACGTTGTCTCAGGACTGTACGCGTGTCAAAATAACTTTTCCAGGTGGGTATCTGCCACTGTTTCTGTACTGCAGAGCTCTATAGAAACCGTAAGGTTTTTTTCGATGAATGTCCAAACAATGTGTGATGTGCACTTAAGAATACTTGACATAGTTTGTAGATGGCCTGGATCTCACAGGATTCAAATATATGTCAATTCGCAAATGATTTCATTATGACTTCCCTATTAAAAGAAGAAACAGCAGAAGGAAATTCCTACAATGAGTCACAAATACGAACTCGTAACTATGTAGAAAAAAGATACGGGGTTTGGAAACGAAGATTCTCTATTTTACCTTTAGACTTTCGTCTAAATCATAACCAAGTCAAAGGAATTTTTATAGAAACTGATATACACATATATATCATATATATCATATATATATATATATATATATATATATATATATATGCTGTCTAAATAAAGAAATGGAACTTCCGCCTTTATCGAGTAGTTTTGAATCGGGGGTAAATTTTGGAAATAATGTCCCTGGACGTACAAACGCAGGAAATTCATATGCACATAACACAGCCCGTCGATCTCTAATAAAATCTTATTGCAAGAACGCACTATAAGACAAAACATACGATATATTGAACTTTATTAATTTTTTTTTATGAAACTTAAAAAAGACAAATTCAATTGAAAAAACATTAAAATGTATTATAAAACTAAAAAATAAATTCAATTAATAAAAAACTTGTATAAATTAAAATATGAAATTACATATATTTTACAAGTGCAAAGACGCAGCTGTTGCTCTGCTAACAGAGATTAGCCCGCACATGTCCAAGGGGAGAAGAACAACATATATCCCACAACCAGTCTGAATGCGTTGGACATTACCATTCTTTGGGAGTAGTGCATTCCATAGGGACATTGGAAAAGAATTCACTGCTTCTGTTAGTAAAAGTGTGATGTGCTGCTGCATCAATGAAATAGCCGACATATTAGAACAGAATTTGATGACAAAATCCATTAAGTTTCCAACACCAGCCCAATATGAATCTATTATACTATATTTATGAAAAATATAAATTAAATATATACGTTTAGCTATTAAAATTTTTAATTTTGTAGAGTCTGCCTTTCCAGGCGTAATTGGTGCAATAAACTGCACTCACGTTCGTACAAGAGGACCAAAGCCCGAAGTTGACAGTTGCTATTTGAATAGAAAGGATTGCATTCTAAAAATTGAAAATGTTCAACATGTAAGTTAACTGCTAATATCTGTAAGTATACTTAAGTACATATATTAAATATTGTTTACCATCTATTTTATATATAACTTTGGATATGCGACTATAACTTGAAAATCCTTGGAGGATTTGCAAGATTTTGAGGAGCTACACATGATTCCTAAATTGGGGAAGCTTTCCGAATCGGTTCCATGTTGCAACACAGATAGGAATAATCATTCTTGGCTATTAGGTAATCACAAATGTCTTTGTTACATGTGGATGTTTATAATTTGTATTACAATTTAATTTATTCAGGTGATTCGGCCTACCCTTTACGACCATGGCTTATAACATCTTATCGATCTGCAAGGGAAGATGAAAAGCGTTTCAACACTATACACGCTCGAGCCAGAAATTATGTTGAACGTTTATGTGGTGTATTAAATGGCAGTTTTAGATGCGTGCAGGTTGGTTTAAGAACTACAAAAAATTAACAATGCCTCTACAGTTCTTCACAATTTCAGGCTGGAACATGCTTCATGAAGACTATTTTGTTGACCTGTAAAGTGAAAGTAATATACATATGTATCTAAACAGGAAGAATTTGCAGCCTTTTACTATTATTTTTATTGTAACTACTATTATTATTAATTAATAGATTGGTTTGAGTTTTGAGGTTCTTCTATATTAATATTTAATATTCGATATTTCGCTGAGCATCAGTTAAAATTTTTTTGTGACAATACCAAACAATTTCCTGAAGAAGCTAACCGATGGTTAGCGAAATATCGAATATTAAATAATAATGAACCTCAAAACTCAAACAAATCTATTAATTATTAAAAGAGAAAACATTGAAAAATTTGACACAAGAATCATATTATTATTAATAACTTTTAATATATTTACTATTTGACACATTGTTGTCATTGCATTACTATAATAGGAAATTTATTTCTGGGTGGTTAAGTAACGTCTGTATGCATTTGATTGGCGCTTTGTACCAAATCATCAGTAGACTTCAACCACAGTTTTGAAAAGTATCAAACTATCAAAACACTTTTACAAACCATTTGAGAATTTAAATGAAAACTCAAATAATTTTAAGATATCACTTTATAATAACTGCAGTAAGCTATGAAACTTATATAAACCAAAACCCAGCACACAATTTTTTTCGATATGACTATTATGTTTTTCTACACCTTTATACAATCAGAAATTCTTTGGATAACAATAAAATTATTTAAAAGAAAAATGAGAAATAAAATCCAATGAAATGCATATAGACCACTCAACAAATAATATCATATTATAGTAATACATTGCATATGTACATATGTATATGTATTAACAATTAGATTTGGATTTAATTCAAAATTTTGTCTACTCTTTCTGAAGTTATATTCGTTTATTTTTCAATATTATTAATAAGCTCTGTATGACATTGCCTACTTTTTTTTTAAGTGATGGCACATAAATTATTTCACCTTTTAAAAATTCTAAAAAATATATAGTATATAACTACCACCATTGTTTAATTCCAGCCAATATATACCTCAACTAGTTCTTCCGATAAGAAATTAGTGGCGTCTTGTAATTTAACACCAGATTCTGGTGTATTAGAATCTCCGTCAACAGCATCCACTGTTATTATTTGGAGGATTTTCTCCTCTAGTGGATTAAGGTCACGAGGTACCTCTACCCAACTGCCTCCGCCAGTTTGGTTTACAAATTATTTTCGCCTATTTACGGTTTTCTTCACACTGCATTTCAAATCAATCCAACACTAAAAAATTTGTAATATTTTTGAAATACTTGCACATGCATAACGCAATAAACTTACTTTCTTCCATTGTTTCACAGTTTTACCAGTACCACCCAAATTGTTTAACGAATTTTTTAGAACCTGCCATTGCTCCTTGTATAAACAGTTTGAATTCACACCAGTAAATTTCTCGCTGGCAAAGTCCAAATTTGCAGCATTTTCGGCACTCTTTCTTTCTAAAATATTATGAGCATACAATCATATGTATGTATATTAATATGTTATACATTATTAAAAAAATAAGCTTACCTTTTCTATATTCTCTTATTCCATTTTGAATGGAAAAATCTCTTTAACGTGTTCTTCTCGAGGTGTTTTAAATTATGAGTTGTTTTGACATATCAAGTGTAAAACTTCTCACAAAATTTCCTTACAGAAACACTTTTATCACAAATTTCCAACGACTTACATCAAAAATGGTCGAATGACAGACACTTCTCACAAAAAGTAATTACAGAATCGCTTGCATGTGAGAAACTATTTTTTGTTTCAATCCACATGGTTTTTTCTTCATCATCATCTCTTTGCGTGGAAAATTTATCGATGCGAGAATTACACAAATGAGCTACAGAATACGTAAGTAAATTTAATTAGTGCGAAGAAATATGCTTTTAATTGAAAATTATAAACACGATCGCTAATATAACATTTGCCCGAACCAGTAAAACTTTTAGAAAGAGGGCCAATCCGTTCGAAATGTCCGAAGAAAACTTCAAATCTAGATACAGATTCATTAAATCCATCGTTAAAAAATAAGTGAAATGGTTGGGCCGGAAATTCAACTAGACTAAAGAGGTTGTGGTACCTCTGTCGATTTGCAGGTATGGTTGTTATTACTTTACTGGGGTCGAAGAGAGGCAATCACATTTCATAATGCCGCAGTACAATAATTATATAATGTATACCATTTCAAAACGCCGCCGCCAAGCATTTTTAACGCAGTAAGAAAGCAAGCAATGCATCGGTTTTAAGGTAGGAGGCTAATGTACGCGGCATGCGATTACGTGCGGTCGTGGTATTACCAGTGCGGAAAATGTTGGTTTGTTTGCAAAAATATACATATAAAAATATCTGAGTAGAATATAATTAAATCTGGCAACACTAAAGGAATCTGTTCTACTTTTTGTCATTGCCACTTGAAATTTGACAAATGAAACAAGATGGATACCATCGAAACAAGATGAAAAACTGATTGCAGAATTGAAAAAACATATAAATTTGTATGAATAAGGTTCGGAAATATATATAAAAGAAATAAATAAAATTTTTTTTTAAGATGTAAACAAATATTTTTACATTTGATACTTAGAAATACCGCGGTCATTGGCCTACCATAAGCAACTTTAAGCGGAAAATTAAACAGCTGCCTGCCGCCCTAAGCACTTGCCGTGTACATTGGCCTCCTACTTTTATAGTGGATGCATTGACATTTAATTGTTGACGCGCCATTATTAAAAAAATATTAGGAATAATGACCAACTCACAAATTTAAGTAAACTTTTTTTTAAATATAAATGAAAACACCAAATAAATATTTTTTAAATTATATTTCAGCGAAAATAAATGGAATTATCAACAGAAAAATAGCTTCTTCTAACAAGGTTGAGAAACGAAGCAGATTTCTGGGCTACATTAATAAAACAATTTTTCTTTTTTTGATACGCTGTAGCAAAGCTATCGAAGATTGCACAGTGTTTCCATGAGAAACCTCTGGTAAATTAAACTAATTATCGAACAAAATTTTAAATGCTGCACTCTCCATATTTGTTTATTGCTAATACAAAAATTAATTCTCAAATATGAAGAATTGTATCATCTTCATTTCAAAACGATAAAGTAAACAAAGCAGGTAGTTGCATTGTTTCGGAACTTTGCATAAGTATGTGGTTTAAATACAGTAGCAATACTGTATATGAACGTTTTGGAAGTCAGCCTATATGTGTACTAATCATTGTGTCTAATATGTATATCGTTATGCACAATTTCAAATTAAAGGTGCAAGATTATACTGCCGAGATTCACGGGTTGTCCCAGGCAACATTGTGTAGAATTTGTGCCAAAGTCGCGCGCGCCTAAGCTCGTTTTGGCGGCAGTAAAATTAAAATGCTATCGTCAGAGGAAATTTGAAACAATGATACTAATGCTACTAAAAACTTTCCTGGAGTAATAAAAAAAGTGAACCCAATGAATAAAAATTCTTTAAATATCCTTTAAAGACTTTTATATATAAGTAAAATAACAACCACAAACTTTGATTAAGGAAAAAAGAAAATAATTAGCACTTGGATTCAATATTTATATAAAATAATTATAAACTAAATTTCCACTAAAAAAGTGGAAAAAAATAATTCCTTAAAATTGGGAAGCATCAATTTTAAAAGTTAAAAAATAAATTTTTTTTCCAGGGGTGGGAAATTTTGAATATATTATACTTATAAAAGTAACCAAAAATGCAACTGAAGTTTTTTTTTGCGCTATTTTATAAATTAGAAAGCACGAAGTTGGTATTTAAAAATATATGTAATGCCAGACGTACGTTGGTGAAGAGTATATAAGATTCGGCACAGCCGAATATATCACTTTTACTTGTTCTTCAATATTTTCTATTTCCAGTCTCTGTCTCTCCAACTGGATTCCAGGAATCTTTGACTTTTGGCTCTTTTAGGGCTTTGTGCAGTGTCTTCTTTAAGGTTTTCGTCGTATACTTCGCCCAAATGTATTTAATAAAATATTCCAGTTACACTTTTTTTATATCTTTTTCTTTTTATGTCATCATTTAAGAACTCGTCGAAGAACTCTATTTCAGTCACCTCTAAAAATATATATGTATATTAAAAATAATTTGTAAGACCATATTACTTACCATTATATCTTATTAAAACTTACCTTTTTCATCTGCATCGCAATCGTATGCTGATGGATTTTTCAAAATTTACACTTTATGGCATATTTCCAATATGGACACAGTGTGACCATATTAGCTTTTTTGGAGTTAAATTAAGCTTTATTATTTAGATCTTAGTTTATTTTTCAACAATGCATCAAGTTTTTTCTAGCATTTGCTTTAATATCAATTTTGTGTTAATGTTCTAAGGTAACGATGCGGACCCCACGCTATTTTTTTCAGAATTTCGCTTGCTTTTGAAACATCAAAACCGCACAAAATATAAAACTTTCATATAGCAATCTGCTAAATACACAACCTCCCCAAAACAACCGCTTTGAAAATAATCAGGAGGCTGCTTCAGTTTTTAGCTTTAGAAGTGAAGAATGCGATAATGTTTTTCTGTACTGGATCATCACGCGTACCAATTTTAATTACGGAAGAACGACTGGATTACACTGTTTCTAAGTTGCAGCTATCAGAACGGAAATCTGAAGAGCTTGCACAACTTTTAAAAGAACAAAACTTACTGGAACCTGGCTCAAAGCTTAGAAAATATAGAACACGACAGTCAGACCTTCAAAAATGTTTTACTGTTGATGACTCAAGAACTTTTTCCTATTGTAAGGACACGATGATGCTCATGGATCAAATGAAAATTGCGTACGATCTTAACGAGTAGTGGCTGTTCATAGACAGCTCGAAACAAAGTATAAAAATAATATATAACAAATAAATACCACAAATACTTTATTAATTTTTCTCAAAAAAAATTATATAAAATTTGAGTTAAAAATGTAGATTTTTAGGCATAAGGGAGTCTTTATGACACGTTCAGATTATATTGGCATGTTCACAAAAGTTGTTCAGCTGTACAAAGGCTACAATTTTTCAAAATATAGTGTTTGAAAAATCAGGATTTCCAAAAAGTTATGATAAAAAAACAAAAAAAAATTTTTGTTCTCTAACTTAAAAAAAAAACAAAAAACTGAAATAAAATACATTTCTGTCATAAAATTATAGCAAGAAATATTCAACCTACTCTTCGCTACATTTTTGCCCAACATAATTAAGCGATATTTTTAAGTGCTGATTAGCTATTTGGCAAAAACTGACGAAACTTTTTTTTGGGCATCATGCTAATATTGGGAAACTTTGGAGGCCCATAAAAGGAAAACGTTCACCAAATTGGCCAAACTGAGTGTAGGGTTGTACTACTATTTGATAGTAGAATCGAACCCATATAGTCACGACCTTGCACTTTTCAAAAGGTCTTCATTTGTCGCATAGTGTAATTGATAATAACTAATTGAGAATAAATGATAAATAAATATCTAATGTAAATTGAAATAAAACTATTTATTATATAATAAGAAGTTCGTGCTTGAACACAAAAATTGTTACAACGTAAAGCTAACAAAGAGATGAATAAAGGTATTGTATAAGAAATAACAATATTGATCACATGATATTTTTTACGAAAAAATGGCAATTAGCTTTAATAAAAAAGTTTTAACATTTCGACAATTGTATAAAAATAAATTTTACATGCACGTAATGGGAGCAAATAAAATTTCACCTTAATTTAATAACGACTAGAAAAAATTAATGTTAAAAGTTTTCTTTTTTCAGTATTTTTACCTACAACTTCGTTAAAAATGCAAATTACCCAAGTCCTCTGTTTACAGCAAAACTAAAAGTTGAGAAAAAAAACATTTGCTAAAATTTCAAAAAGGAACACAATATTTTAATTGACATTTGTGGGGAGAAAATATTCACTTAATTGATTTATACAGTAAAAAATATGTGCGATATACATATAACAGAACCTGCCAGTAATTACAAGCTATCTTAATTAATAATATTTAAAGTTAATAGTTCACTTTATTTTTAATACACAAATCGAGGTTATTCTAACATAATTGAAAATAATTCTTATTAATCAATTCCAAAAAAGTTTTCATAGCAAACGGTTCTATTGCTGTTAGTTGAAAATTTATTTAAAATTAATTTTTAAAAATTTTCTTTGAAACTAAAAATTTTTTAATTTATAAACAAATTAATCTTTATTCATTTCCTCACCTGAAGACAGATCGTTTATGAAATAATAAATATTGTGTTAAAGTATATAACTGACATACTTAAATAAAAATTAACTTAACAAAAACAATAACCTACATATATTATAAAAATAAAGCGAACTTATAAAAATAATTATGTGCACGCACATCTTACTACAATGAATAAAAAATATAAAAACAATAATTCTGCATCAAATGCAGATAATAATAATTATTTTTTACCGTTACAAACCATTGATGATGATAATGACATTGAAGATGATAAGATACCAAATGATGGTAAAAAACATATTCCACCAATAACTATTCTAAAATGCAAAATAAAAGAAATTCGTAAAATTTCCAAAGTGAATATTGGAAATAAAGTAATAAAACCGAAGATTTTGTTGTATTATATAACACTCTCAACGGAAAGTATGAATTTTTCTCATATGCTTCTAAAGAAGAAAAACATTATTATTTGGTTTGGTAAATCAGGATATACTTAAAAATAAATTAATCGCCATGGGATTAAAATCCCTAGACGTTAAGATTGTCAACAAGAAACCCCAATATGGTATTTTTTTATTATTTTCGTAGTATATTTTCAACGCAAAACGACAACTATGAGAGAGTTAAGACAAAACCATTCGGTAATTGACTATGTAAAAGTTAAGTGGGATTTCCAAAATACTAATAGATCCCGTGTCACACAGTGTCACATCTGTCAAATGTATTGTCATGGCTCAAGCCACTGCAATGTAACAACGTTTTGTGCAAAATGTTCTGGAAATCATCTCACTGCTAATTGTAAAGAGTAGGTTGTAAAATGCGCTAGCTGTAATGGACCGCATCACTCAACTGACAACAACTGTCCTACCAAAGTAAACTATTTAATGGTCAAGAAGCTTAATAAGCCAGTTAACAAACGACTTAGTGTTAAGAATTCCTACATTGTGAACAATCAAAACTTTCCTAATGCACCACATCAAAATGTTCCACATTCATCAGGAGTATGTATGGCAAATATCAAAAAATTTCCAGAGCAAAATATACAGCAATAATAACAATCAGACAGCAAATTCCCCTAATAATTCTGGACAATTGTTTTTTATTCAAGAAATACAGGCAATTACAATTGAATTAATTACTAATCTGAGAAATTGTAGAAATAAGTTAGATCAATTCGAGGTGATAACAAACCTCGCTACAAAATTCCTCTCACAATGGAACGCACTAGGCGTTCAACATAATAGTATTGAACTGTTTCAGTTTTTATTAAATAATAATATTCATATATGTTTATTAACTGAAAGTTAGCCTAAACCAAATGTAGCATTTAGTCACAAAGAGTTCGTTATACGTAGAAATGATAGAGAATTAAAAACAGGTGGAGGTGTAGCCGTAATAGTTAAGAAAACCATATCCCATTCGACAGTTCCTATGGTAAATACCAATCTTATAGAAAATAATAATATTAAAGTTTGAACTATTAATGGCAATCTAAATATATATGCTTGCTATTTTCTAGATGGCTGTGCAGGCGCTGATAACTCTAAAAAGCAAAATTTCATATGTGATATCCACAAGCTCAGTAGGGGTGATAAATATATAGGGTGACTTCCAAAACAAAGTAATCAACTGTGTTGTTTACTTTGTAAAAATAAACTTTGCGCATTGTTTGACGCTTTAGTACAATTAGTTGCTTTCAAGATGGCAATCAGCGCAGCGAAAGAAATAGTTTTGGAAAATTTGATGAATTTGTTAGAACAAACAACTGAAAGCAATTTTAAAATAATTCAAAAATATAGAAAAAGAAAACGTGTTATGCCATTATGTACCATTATCAGCCAAACGAACCTCTATAGAAGAAATGCCTGATGATGTATTTTATAGTCATTTTCGTGTGCAAATATCAACGTTTAAGGTATAATAATATAGGTAACATATGTGGGCACATAGTAATATATTTTCAGAGATTGTACGAGATCCTACATCCCTTGTGGAAAACCTCTGTTACTGGTCGTCCCAGCACTTCACTGAAGTGCTCGTTGTATGTCAGTATTTGGGAACTTGCAAACCAAAACAGCTCCCAAAAAATTGGCGACCGATTTAATATCGGTCGTGGTACTGTTTATAGAGCATTTGTCAAAACTGTATGCCTAATTACACAATTGAAAATCAAAGTAATTAAGTTTCCTACGAGTGAATTAGAACAAGAGAGAACTATGCGGAATTTTGAGGAGAGCCATTCAAACCCTTTCCCATTTGAAGAAGGACAGCATAAGTTTTTATAAACGAAAGGGAACACATTCCGTAGTAATACAAGTAAGAAAAAGCAAATGTAGTTCGCCATATATTATATCTTATCTTTTTATTAAGGCCGCCGTCAATAGCGAAATGATATTTACGGATGTTTTTGTCGATTGCCTCGGTCGATGCCATGACGCAACTATTTGGGAGAGCAGCCCGCTTAGAAATGCAATCGTTAATAATTTTATAAGATTACCAACAGTATGTCATTTAGTGGGAGACGGAGCTTATCCCTTGGAAACTTTTGATGGTGTCATATAAAGATAATGAATTTTTGACTAATGAACAAATTCGATATAATAATCACCCTTATCGCGAATCTCAAGGGAATAAATACTAGGGAATAAACTTTTTATTCCCATGAACAATAATTTGGCATCGCCGTTTATTAGGGAATAAAATAAACATGTGGTAAGTCGAACATTCTATTGTGAATTGATATAATTTCATTGTTGACGCGTATTTTTATACAAATATAATTAATTCAGGAAAATGCTTAATATTTCGCTTCGATTTAAGTTATTAGAAGAAGAAAAAAACAGATTAGAGAAAATAAAAAGAAGAAATTTGAGAGATGAATCAAATCCATTGTGTTTATCGGATGTAATATAAGTAAACACATGAAGTATTGTTGGCAGTATGTATGTATATAAATAAATTCTTTACAGGTTCCAACAACAGAACTGCTTACCGGATAGAAAGTCGTCAGCGATTCCGTCGGTTGTGAAGCTTGCAGCATGTCTTCGCTTTTTTGCAGAAGGAAGCTATCAAAAAGTATTGGACGGCAAATCGACGTTGGTATAGCGCAAGCCACTTTTAGTCAGGTGTTGGCAGAAGTTTTAGCGATTTTTGAGAACAACCTTTGTCCAAAGTGGATTTGCTGGCCGAATATAGAAGAAAAAAAAAGCTATTGCAAGGGAATTATTTGAAAAATATCGCTTTCCAGGCGTTATAGGATGTATTGACGGAACGCATGTGAGAATTATTAGCCCACAACATAATAAGCATTTGTTCTATAATAGGACAGGATTTAATAGCTTAAATGTTATGCTGGTATGTTGGTTTTAGACTTCTCATACATGTAAGTATATATCATTATTTGCAGTTGATTTTTAGATATCGGACAACAAAACAAGGATACGCTTTGTAGATGCTCTTCATGGTGGATCGTGTCACGATTCTGCAATTTGGAATAGCAGCGAACTGAGGAGCAAAATGGAAACTGATTATTGAAATGGACAAAAGCAATTCTGGTTGTTGGGTACGTATTTACACATAAATAATGTGGGTGTATGTATTAAGTTCCATTCCTTAGGAGATGCTGGATATCCATTGGAACCATGGTTGCTAACACCACACAGAACTCCTAGTGCTGGATCAAGTGAAATGAAGTCAATGAAATGCATTCACGAGTACGAAATATAATAGAAAGAACAAATGGTATTTTAAAAAATAGATGGAGGTGTTAACTTGGCGCCAGAGAACTGCATTATTCGCCAAAAAAAGCAATTGAAATTATTAATGTTTGCTGCGCCTTGCACAATCTGTGTTACCACTATGGTTGCAATGAGTTGAAGTTAAGCGAAATAGTTGACGTAGATGAACAAATAGAAGATATAGACGATAATGCCACATTGAAAACGTCATACAACTCGCAAGCAGGACGGCTTCGGTTGCAAATAGGAAATTCACTATAGTTTTTTTCATAAACTTTTTAATGAACTTCATGTATTTTTATTTATTTTGATTCATCACCTTATAATATACATCCATATGTGGGATACAAAAAATAAGAAGAAGAAAAGAAAAAGGAACGTTCTTTGAAAAGATACGCAATTTTAAATCTAAAAAATAATAAATCACATTTGTGTTTTTATTGTACTTCATGTATCACATTGAAAAATCTTAATGAAAGGCACATACTTTTAGAACAAACAAAAATCTAATTCATAGCTTGCATATGTTTTCAACACTAAAAAAATACCACATTCCTATAAGCTTACAGTCCATCATTACTATTAAATTGTTTGATTTTTAATTCCTCTAATTGGATTTGTCGCTGCAGCAATTCTAAATTGTTATTTAATTCCTTTTCTCTCATTTTTTCCATCGCCTTGCTGTTCCGTATTGTTTCGGCAACCAATTTATTCTGTCCGTCCCGTATTTCTAACAACGTGGTTAGAGCTGTACAAAACAGATCTTTTGAGTGAGCGCTCTTTTTAGCTCCGCTCACTTTACTGAATTAATTCATTCAGTTCATTCAGTTCATTCAGTTGTTTCAGTTCATTCAATAGCTCAGTTGTTTTTTTTGCTGGCAACTCTATAAATAAAGAGTACTACATCTCTGTATGCAATAGCACATGTGTGTGAATTAATTCATTTTTTTCGTATGGATTTTGACATACAAACTGAAACACTACTGAAAAGAGCTACTGAAAGAGACAGGTCTAATGAATCAACTGAAACAACAGAGCTAAAAACGCTCAATTGAATGAAAGATTCACCTCGCTCAATTGACTGAATGATTCAATTGAATTAATTCATTCAGGAGCCGTACAGCTCTAAACGTGGTGCTTATTTTTCTAAATCTATGTTCAAATTCCTTATTATGCTCTTTGAACATCTCAATTGCTTCACCGAAATGGCGGCTGGGGCCTTTTTGAGTTTCTAATTCATCTAGCAGCAAATCTGTTGTAGTTTTTTTAGTTTTCTTGCAAGGCTGCTTTATATTTGAGTTACCTGGCGTATTTTCGTCGTACACGGTTTCACCGTAATAAGGGTTTTGTTCAGTTTCTGCTTTATCCACTAGAAAACCTGTTCTATTTGGTTTAGCTGTCTTGCAAGACTGCTTTATATTTAAGTTTGCATGTGTGTCACCATCGTTCACGGCAATATCACACAATTGTTCAGCATTTCGTTTTGCACATGTATTTTGCAACCCAAACACTGGAGCTTCCCTTACGCCTTCAACACTCTCGTCTAGCGATAGCAAACTATATATTGCTTCTTCTGTCGCAGAAACTCTGTATTCTTTGTTTGGGTCGGCACCAGTTTTTCTCCTATTTTGCGAGTTTTGAATGGCCTTCTTTTTAACATAGCGTTTCTGATCAACCCAAACCTATTAATATACCACAACAGTAATTGAATATTATTATGAACATTTAATAATCAAAAACGTTTAATTTTTTCCATTGATTTCGAAGGCAGGCCTTGACTATTTAACTGGGTTTCTACATTTTTCCAGAATTCAGTCACTGTTTCCTTTTTCTCTTTATGAAATCCTTTGGCAATGTTGGGAGTTCCACACATTATTTCCACCAATGTAGCCAGCTGTAGCTTGTTGGCATTTCCACTCCTTTTAAATATCAAATTAAATAATCAAAAACAACTATTTAAAAAATTAACACTATTTACATTATGCTTCTTCCTTTGTTCCCAATAAAAAATTTTATGAAAAATTTAACATAGAATTTGGAGAAAAACCCACAGGAATAAAAATTGGCGATGCCATATTTTATTCGAACAAGCGAGTTTTTTCCCGTGGAAGTAATTTACGATTGCAACTTTAGGGAAAAGGGAAATATTTCGAGGGAAAAAATATTCATGATAGGGGTGAATGTTTTTAGCTCAACAAGGGTGTTTGTTGAGCAAGCTTTCGGTATCTTAAAAAAGAAGTTTCGGATTCTTAATTATTTGGAGATCACTAACTTCATATTAATTAAGTATATACAGCCCAATTCTTAAAACTCCCAGGGAATAAGTTTTTCCCAAAAATAAAATCCACCAACTCTGAACAGTGTGGGAAGGGAAAGAGAATTCGAAGTCAGCTGTACTCTTTCTTTTATTTAATGTTTATAAAAAATTTTGTAAATTACTAATTTAATTTTATTAATTTCAAAAGTAAAAATGTTTGAAGTGAAAAAAGGGGTTGAAGGAAAAAAAATAATGTTTTTAATGTTTTAGGCTCATCATCGGGTGTGGAATCCACCAATAGTTCAAGCGTTTTTTCTACACCAGATGCGCCTAACCTGAATTTCTTAGAAACGCCCTCCACAGAGTCTTTCATACAAAGCAGGTTGTAAGTAATTTCATCATTTTCAGAAAAACCCTGATCCATATTTGGGCCTACACCACTTGCCCGAGAAAATTTTAAACTTTGTGCCGCCTTATGGCGTACATATTTCTTTTGTTCGCACCAAACCTGAAAAATAAATTTATCATTTGTTGCTCCAGAAGGAAAAATTATTGCCACTTAATAATTCATACCTTTTTCCATTCGGCGATACTTTTAAGTCGTGGCCCAGCTGCGTTTAATTCCGCCTCTAAATTGTGCCATATCAAATTTAAATCCTCTTTGCTTCCTTTAAACCATCCCCGGGCAACATCTGGGTGAGATTGCATTGCGTCAATAATGATCTCTATCTGTTTTTTTGTTTGTTGTTTTTGGCCTAAAAATTTGTTCAAATTGAGATATTTATCAAATTTTTATTGCAAAATTTAAATTACTTACATTTTTTCGCACAATCCTCTTCAAATTTTTTACGGAATTATTGCCAAAATTTTTCATCATTTTCCCTCTTACAATCGTAATAGCTACTTTTTTCCCCGGGAAGAATTTCCCAGTTTCGAAGTTTGTCCGGGAAAAAGGGAAAAGGGAGATTTTTCCCGGCGAAAGTTTACTTAGAATAAAGGAATAGGGAAAAGGAAAAAAACTGCCAGGGAGTTTTTATTCATAATTGGGCTGAAAATGATGTCATTGTACTTTATAATATTATATTAACATATGAGGGTTCAACAAGCAATGACATATTAGCAGAAGGCAGTTTGCCCCACAATGAAACCACCTCTTCTCAGCCGATACATAATAAACCAGATGAAGCGATAAACAAGAGAACTAGACTATCAACATTACTATCTGCATAAAATATGTATATTTATTATTAAAATAAAGCTGACAAAACAAACATATAATTTCATTAATTCTCGGTTTTATGTACTAACTTAAATAAATAACTTCAAGGTACGCCAAGATAAAAATATTCATATTAAAGTGGACACAAAATTTTAATTAGTGCCACTTCGGTTCAAAATCTCTGATAAAACTTCTCGCAACTTTTTAATTTCCTCTATTTTTTCTATTTAAATGTTTAACTTTTCCTTTTCACACTTCAGAAATTCATTCATAAGATCCTTGTCTTCATTACTTTCACTTCGAAGAAATTCTAAGATTTCACACCGAGCTCGTTTACGTGGAGGCTCTTGTGGGCTCGTTGCAGCGTCGGACGCGGTCAGTGAATTGTTGTTTTCCGATAGTAAGCATTCCAATAAGCTATCCAATGAGTTTTGAGGAACTGTGACATCATCCATAACTTCAAAAAACTCCCAGGACGCCGATGCTTCTCCGGATGTGCCATTTCTTTTCTTTATGCGCTTGTATGTAACCATAAAATTCAAATATTTGCGCATAATATCGTCCCTACTGAAAGGAAATTCATTATCAACAGTTTTAATTTTGCGCAGCACCTTCTCTCATAAAACTAGACGCTTTTTCTTCTTTGAAGCAAAATCGTGTTCGTTATCAAGTCGCTTTCTTAGTAAAAGCTGCTTTCTTTCGAACGTCTAGTTCTTTTCTCTAAAAACATATGATAATAACAATTAATAATGTAATTTTAAAATTTTATGGGAAACAAACAAACTTACGTTTCGTTGTCAACCATTATTTATAATATGAAAAACACCATTCTTGTATTTTAAAATGAATGGCTATAATAAATCCTTCGGTTTCAGCAAAGATGTTACTATATTTAAGCCAATTGTTAGTATTTACTACATCTACATAAGACTGATTGATCAAGTTTGGGTATTATTATTATTATTATTATTTGAGGTGGTACATTTTAAATCTGCATGTTAAATACATGTTTGGCGATTTAGTTTGTTTATCCAGATATTTTAAAGATATAAAGTAAAATGCCTTTAAATGGGCATTCTTTGTCATGGCTCTAATACTCGCAACTCAAGAGGAGTTTTGCTTGATAAAACCAACGAAACTATTTCATCAGATTTTTTGTCGTGAGCCCAATGAAAATTTAAAAAATACATGCCAAAAACATGTGCAGGTCTACACTAATGAATTTGTTTTGGATTGTTTTTTGTTTGTTTTTTAATCAATTATCAATACTCATTGAATTAGAACCAAAATGTATTGTATATTGTGTACGCATCGTATACATTTTTGCTACATTTCGGGACAGACGACATTGTAAAAATTTACACGGTTGAATTTAGTAATACGAGATTTTGTATAGTTGCATTGCAACTGACGTTTTGGAACTCACCCATAATTGGTGGCGATCTAAACTGCCGAAATCAATCATGGGGATGCTTGGGAGCCAAATGTTGGAGAAATGTTTTATTCATGGAAAGATTCTATTTCCAGATGAAAGTAATTGCATACCATATTAATTAAACCGTCAAAGTTCATCATAGATCGTTTTGTAACAAATTTCACACACAATTAATGGTCTCCCGAAGATAAACTCACTTGAAAAATCAATTGTGTGAATGCTAATCTTAACTATTATGGTTTTCAAAAGACGAATTGGAAACGGTATTCAAAGTTCATAAATAGAAATATCTCATTTTCTAATAATAACTTATATTCAAGCCAAGAGATGAACGACGCTGCTCTTAGACACTGTGTTGATATTTTAAATGATGCAATTGCGTATGGTGTGCCACTAAAACAAAAGAGATATGTTAGAAAAACTTTGCCAAATAATATCAATTGCTGATTAGAAATAGAAATCACTTTCGTAGAAAATGGATTCGTTACAGCGATGTCCGTGACTATTATGAGTTTAAAACATTAAACTCTGTTATTAAATCGGAAATTACTAAATTCAGAAATAATTCATGGAATCACTTACGGTCCAAGCTAGACAAAAATTCTCCTTTATTTTTTAATTTGACAAAAATATTAAGAAACAGATCTAAAAATATTCCCATATTAAGGCATAATAATTTACGTTTTTCTTCGACAGAAGAAAAATGTGGGTTATAAGCTCGTACTTTTTATGAGAATCACTTATATTCTTCTAATTTAAGTGATATTGAAGATTTGGTTCAGAATAAAATTATTGAATTTAATTCAAATTTTGCATTTAGAGAAAATTGTTTTGTTACGTATAAAAAAGTTTTTGATACAATCAAAGTCTCCTGATGGATGGTATTAATAATACAATCCTTAAAGCTCTTCCAAGAAGAGGTATAATGTTTTTGACGCATTTCATAAACATCTGCCTTAAATTCTGTTATATCCCTGAGGAGTTCAAAAAGGCAAAAGTCATTGTGATTAAAAAACCAAATAAGTTTGCTGATTCCCCATCATCTTATCGACCAATCAGTTTATTATCGTCTATAAGTAAAGTTCTAGAAAGAACTATAAAAGACATAATTATTAATTTTATAGATTCCGCAAATATTTTACCTTCACAAAAATTAGGTTTTCGCAAAGCTCACGATACTATTCACCCACTAGTTTGAATAAGAAACATCGTTAAGTCCAATTTTGACCAACAGAAATCCACTGGAAATATATTGATGGATATAAGGGCAGCATTTGACAATGTATGGCATGATTGTTCAATATATTAATTAATTCAGTTTAATTTTACATCAAACATTATTAAAATAATTCAAAGTTATTTATCATCAAGGTCATTTAGAGTATATATAGGTCCAAATGTTCAAATGTCTTTGAAATAAATGCAGGATGTCCTCAGGGATCTTGTTTATCACCAATTTTGTATAACACATATACAGCGGATATACCTACTATAAATGACTGTGTTATATCCATGTTGTCAGGAATTTTATATTCTGAAATACTGGCTAACCTTCAATTGGCCATAGAAATTTTAACTAAATATTTTAATAAATGGAAAATAGCATTAAATTATAACAAAACCCAAGCAATATATTTTACCAGAAAAAGAAAATCTTGTTTTATTCCACAGAACAATATAATTGCAAATAATAATGAAATCGAATGGGAGATGATCGTAAAGTATTTATGTAGGTGTAATTCTTGATACTAAATTCACTTTTAGAGATCATGTTTCATACATTGTTAATAAATGTAATGTAGTTATAAGGAGCCTTTATCCATTAATAAACAGAAATTCAGCTCTTACTGTTGTTAATAAAATGTTAATATTTAAAGTAATATTTCAGGAATTTTTCAGTAATATTTGATATATTATGCAGTTCCTGTTTGGGTAACAATTGCCAGTTGCCACATAAGTAAGATACAAATACTTCAAAATAAATTATTAAAGTTGAAAAAGTGGCTTTCAAGTACGGATTTTGTATGGTTAAAGGTCCGTTAAGGCATTCATTAAATTTAACAATCGTTTGTGAATTAGGGGCTATGAAAATACATTAATATATTATTAAACAAAATCGTATATTGAAGTAGAAAAAGTAAAGATCCTTAAACTCTTTGAAAATATGTATTTATAAACTATTATAAGTAAATTTTGTGACTATCATTTAATGCAATAAAACAGAACATTATGTTTTTTATGTACTAGTGATAAAAAACTCGAACGTCTGATAAGAGGTGCGTTTGTTTACTTTTCTAGTAAAATCCAGTAGTTGAGTAAATTCTGGATTATTTGATAATTTTACTCTCCAGAATGTCTCTTGTACAAAAAAGTACGCGAATGGAAAAATTGCAAAAACTTCCAGGTTAATCAAGGCAGCTGATCACTAAAAACGTTAGCGTTGTAAAATATGTGTTGTTTTGACTACCCGGTATATAATGTTTTTGGTACTTGATATAATCTATTTTAATAATTACAAATGCGTAGCGAAATATTTTATTAATAGCACTTCTATGGAAGTTTTTACACTTGTTTTTTTTTTACATAATTTATAATTTTCCTTTTGGTTAAATATCTTTTAGATTTATTTAATAAAAAGTAGGTAAATTTTTCCCATGGAACACAACACACGAAATAGTTAACAGTTTCTTTCAGTATACAGTTTCTCCTAGTAAAATTCGAGCAGTGTTCTTCAAAGACCACTGTGTGTAGTATAATTGCTAGGTTGGAAGTAAAACAAAAATTTCGTAAGGGTCGAAGTGATGCAAATATAGCAGAACAGACATAAGTAGATGTAGCAAAAATGATTTTTGTCAAACGCCCTCATCTGTTTTTTAGGTGGCTACCATACATCAATGTCAGTGAAGCAAAAAAATATATATTAACCTCGGCTCAAATCGTTATATCCATGATCGTATTGCAGGAAAAATAATTTTGTGATACGTCAGCAGTATAAACGGAAGGATAACTTGATATACGATTGCAATCAGCTCATCGATGGCTTAATATGAAAAGGTCGTATCTCAACTTTTAGCTACTTTACAGGACAAGGAAAAATCTGAGTAAAATCGGAACGATTTGGGAATATGTTTGTTTTTGAACGCAGTTTTTTAGTAAAACAAGCAGGAAATGCAATGACTACTTTTATTTTCAATTTTTTTTAAATATGAATGAAGATATGTAAGATAGGGCTTTTAGTTAGTCATATTCTTGAAAGAAAATTCAAGTTAGGGCTTTTTTACACTAAGGTGAAAATTAGATATTTTAATAAAAGAAAACAAATAAATAATTCATGTTATAAATAAAGAAAAAACTCAACAAAAAAATTCAGGTGAGAAACATATAATAGGTCACTTTTAACCAAAATTAGTGTCTAAACGGTAATTTATCATAGAAATAATGGCAATCTGATGGAAGGAATCTCTTTAAATCCTGCAAGTGGTCCCACTTTTTCTTCGTTAGTGGAATTTTTTCTTTGTGAAGACTTTCGGGGGGAATTTCTTCAATAATTCTTCTAACTGATCTCTGCGGAAGCAAGTCATAGTCGTCGGTTATTCTTGTTTTAAAATAAATTACTCCGGATGGTTCCGGTGCAAGAGCTCGTATCATGCTTACTGTCGGTTCACCAACGACTCTGCCTAAAATTTAAGACAATATGTGAGTATACATATGTACCTATAGAATTAAGTTAGAGTGCAATATTATTTACCTGGACGTATAGATGAGTACACTTGTGAACTTTTTTCATAATTCAAAAAAATACTCATAATGCAAATGATGTACTTGTAGAGGTGTAGGAACTTTGCGCGCTTCCTTTATAAGTTGAACGAATTGAGATGGCAAATTTATTTGCTTTTTAGAAATTTTTCTTTCAATCAGCGAATGAGTTGCATCGCATTCCATTTGGGTATGGCCACTTATTAAATATTTTTGTTCAACCGTTATATTCGTTTCCTTACAAAATGCAAGCAAAGCATTAGACAAAACAACATTACGATTTTGGTAAAAACATCCGTCCGAGTAAATTATCATGTGATGTATATTTGGAGAACGAGCAGTGAAATTTCGCAAGTGCTTAATAAGGCATGTTGCAAAAACGGAGGAGACTAGATTGCCATCTGTTTCATCCCAAACATAATTGTCTGAATCGTGTGTGACAATATCGTAGATGGTGAGGTTATGCAGTTGCAATTTCATTTTATAATAAGCAGCACTGGCATTGATTTGAGGCAGCAACTTCACTGCTTGCACATCCATACAAAAAACTGCACATAATCCGTCTTCGGCATTTTTAATATCGTTGTATTTTTCTTCACGCATTTTTTCAATGTCATCTCTATGTTTTTGATAATCTTCGTCCGATACATTATTTGCTTTGTGAGATACGCAATAGTCGCACTGGTCCTTTCTGGGCTTAAAAATGGAATAGTTCGATTTCTTCATTATTTCATCAAAAATAGGATATGATATTTTCATGCTCTCATTTTCCTTTTTGGATTCACACTCGTGGACGTAGATCTGGTAAGTTTCTTGATATGAAGAAAAATCCGTCTGAAAATATAATATCTTGGAATCTTTCCGACAATAATTAGACTCCATTTTTGGTAATTCATCCAGCCATGTTTGTAAGAAAGAACGTCGTTTTTGATTGAGCTTACCTGCTACTGTTGATAGATTAGCAGACTTGCGCA
The DNA here is from genome assembly GCA_963675445.1 of Linnaemya vulpina. NCBI lineage: Eukaryota > Metazoa > Arthropoda > Insecta > Diptera > Tachinidae > Linnaemya > Linnaemya vulpina. The sequence goes on along the minus strand of OY776277.1, from coordinate 81,928,317 downwards.
CACTTTGTCGGGGCTATTTTGCGAACCGTGTTTACCGGCAAAGTCGATCCAATTTCGAACCATCTTTTCCTTTAGTCCTAGTGTTGAATGAAACATGTGGCGGCATACTTGTAATCTATTGTAATCCTGTTTGAGGAAGTATGTTATTGTATATGCTCGTCTCGAATTTTCAGAACTATTACTTTTTTTCTCCGAAATTTTAATAGGACCAGTAACATACATCCGCTTTTGTTCCCAGGACATTTCCCAAAACAATTTAAATATTTCCTTTCGAGTGGCCTCGGAAAACACTGAACAGTTTCTCAATGCACTTTTCACACAATACTGTGATGAACACGACTCACCGAGTTGTCGAGGAGGTTTTTGGGAAAGTTCTTTGTTAGATATGCCCACATATTGCTCACCATCCATTCTTTTCTTTTTGTTGACGTTTTCTTTCCATTTTGATTTATTCGCGACGCTATTCCTTTTGCGAATATCATCTGAATTTACAGCACCGGAGGCAATATTTTTTGTTGCGCAATTCATATTATAACTTTATTTACTTTTGACACTTCAATTTATTTTTCACGCTTCAATTATTTAAAGTGTCAGTTCTCCACACTATTATATTACAATGATGCAAATTTCATACAATTTCACAATTTCGGGGAAACCCCATTCTTTTTCATTTCACCCAGTGGCAGAGTAACTATGTTACTGATTGCGACTCTATACTATACTATTGATTGCTACCCTGTTATTTTTGTGACTGTTACAATAAAAGCGATGCTGCTTTAAAAACTAATCCATCAACCACATCAACAAAGTGCATTAATATTAAAATGAGTTAGGGCTTTTTTCTTCGAAGAATTTTCTCAAATGAGATAGAGCTTTTTTTAAATGTTTATATTTTTGTTATTTGTTAACATAAAAAAAAAAAAATTTAAGAAACGTGTATTTGAGGGTCCTTCGCCAGAATATGAGATACGACCTTTTCATATTAAGCCATCGTCATTATTCATTTGTATGGAATCATTTCCACATTGATCCATATTCACTTAGTAAGCGAGTAATACTATGTACAGACATGCATTTTTAATTGAGTCAACTTAATTTTAATTGGGCAATTATATCTAGTGTTCACACATACTCAATTTAGCAGGCTCAATTATTATTTGACAGCTGAGAAAAAACATTGTTTTTATTTGTTTCATGAATATTCATGTTTGCTAGTTTTAAAAATGGATGCAAACTTTGGTTCAACAGAAATTTTACTTCCATATAATAGAAATATGTAGCTTTTGGAGTCAGTGCGACCGATTTTCGATTCACAATTATCAGTGCTTAAAAAAGAAAAACTTTACAATTTTACAAAGTTTGAGACAGCAGCTTTGCTCATTTGACGTTGGTAAGTGCAATTGGAATAAATTTGTTTACATCCGTAACATTTTTTAATTCATAGAATCGCCAGTCTGTATTCTGGGAAGTTACTTGCAATTGTAATGACGACTATTTCTTCAAGACTCCTTTTTTATGACTCACGCATGTTTTAATATACTCTGTGGCTTTTTGAATAAATTGATTTGATACAAAGTGACGAAATGCAATTGTATTGTAAAACGTGTAGCTATCGCTCTATTTACGCTCAGTTCATCTGGAGAGTACCGAGTAGTTCTGAACCGGGAAATCAACTCTGTGTACAATTTTAATCGAATTTTGTTAGGAAGTTTGGTAAGCCTTGCTCACAAGTCCATGAAGAAATTCCCCTTGACGCAAGAACTTTTAACGCGTTGATGGTTTTCGTCAACTTGGTTTTCCACAATAAATAGGAGCCTTTGGTGAGCTTAAGATATTAACAAACATGTATCATATAGTTATTAGAAAAGGAATATTAACAAGAAAATAATATTTATGGTTCCTTTCAAGCGTTTCCGATTTATATATTCAGATGGCTGCCATATTGAAATTAAACCAAATGCAAACGATGCCACCTACTATTACAATTGCAAGGGATGTTTGTGATTTTTATTTTAATGAACAGTTTATTTTTGCTGTATTAATATTTATATAGGCTAATTGTTTTTAGTTAAAATCTCAGAAGGACATGATGATAAATATTCCTAGGCACAAAGGAAGTCAACATCAGTTTTATTCAACTTACACAGCAGAGCAGAACAGCTGTTTTCGAAAGTCGCTACACTTTCATCTTCAGTGCTCATGTGTATTGGGTTTGTCACCACTTTTTAGGTGGCTCAGTTGAATGTGATAACAGTTCCTATTTACAAAAATTTTATTATGAAAAACAATCCGAGAACTGTATCAAACTGATGCTAACACGTTTTTGCTTTATTACCCGTGTTACCGTTTGAATATGTTGTTCTCTGGTTCTTCTAGCTCGTGTGGTATCCAAATGCCGCATCACTTTAATGAAACCTTAAGCTTTTCCCACCAGCTCAACGGACGAAGAGAAATTATTTACTTAAGAAGAGTGGTGGAGAACGCCTTCGTCCACTTAAAAGCACGTTTCCGTCTAGTAGCTAAAAGCATGAAAAATCGAATTGAGAATTCGTCAATTATTACACAATTTTTTAAATGACGTAAATGGTAATATTAATCAGATGTGGCTAAAAAGTCTGCAAGATTCAGAAAGAATCTTGTTTTTATTTAAAAACAATCATTAATTTTTGTAAATTTTAATTTAAAAACAGTATTTTTTCACTTTTTATTAGTTGCCTCTCATTTTCTTCACTTTTTTTCAAATGTTCCGGAATGTTGGTAGACAACTTTTCCAATATGGTGGCTTGAAAATCCAATTTTATTCTTCACAGATTCCACTGATGATGTTTATGTACTTGGACCAGACGATGATGAAACCGGTATCACCGGTGATAATAATACTGATGATGCAGAGGAATCTATGTAAATGAAAAAATATATAAATATGTATGTATGTATTTATGTATGATTATTAAAAAGCATTAAAATTCATGCATTTTATATTAGCTTTGTTATGACTATTAGTATTAATAACTATTTCAACCTCTAAACATTATTCATTAAAGTAAAACATTTAATGTTGGTGGTGGGTACAAAACCACATGCGGCCAATGCTTTCCAGCATTAGGCCCGCAGATGTGTTTGCCTCAAACGCTCCAAATATTTTATGCACTCTGTCATACGGCGGCCATGTAGAAGGCGATCCTCTCCACACACCCACTGTCATCTTTTCTTTTTTGAAAAAAATTTTACTTTTTCGTGAGACGTGGAAGTCTATATATATATATATATATATATATATATATATATACATATATATATATATATATATATATATATATATATATATATGTATATATATATATATATATATATATATATATATATACATATAAGTAGGTATGTTTGCAACTTCCAAACTTTTGTCTTTCCTCAAGCAAACATGTATACCCCAATCACGAATACTCGCACGGAATTTTTTCCTTCCGTACTTTATTGTTCCGGAGAAAAAATCCTCCAATTCTAATCAGCCGGGGAAAAGTAAACTAAATAAAGGGAAAATCAGAAACAGCAGTTTTTTTTGACATTGCAATTATGATATATTTTGTGATTGTGATTTCGTTTGTACAAGGATTTTCATAAATTCGTAAATTAGTTTTTCTCAAAATTTTCTTTTTTTTAAATTTTGTTGAGTTAAAATGAGTAGCATAGTTTCCCAACTACTTGCGGAGGAAACTCGTTCTGAACCAGAAGCTCGGAAAATAACCCAAAGGGTTGCAAGGAGGCAGATACACTATATATCAAATCCGCTTCAGTTTGACCAATCTTTGTAAGATATGTAAAACTAATTAGTTTAATTATTTTTGTATAAACTACTTCATTTCAATAGGCCTTAAAATTATTATAGAGTTAACAAAAGAGCTTTTAGTTAGTTGTGTGTCTAAGTTTTTAAACTTTTTTCTTTTAACAATTAATAGATCTATTTGAACTTTGATGTTTTTGTTTTAATATTTGATATTTCGATAACCACAGGTAGGCTTCTTCAGGAAATTATTTGGTATTAATATTAACCGATAGTTAACGAAATATCGAATATAAATATTAACCTCAAAACTCAAACAAATCTCTCACATCGATCAAACAAATTAATTTTTTAAAGAAATCAAGCAAATTTACAAGCACTATCGACGCGTTCAATATAATAAAAAAAGGATTAACATCCGCTCCCGTGCTACGTCATGCCGATTCTTCAAAACGCTTTTTATACAATATGACGCGTGTCATTATGGAATGGGGGCCGAGCTGTATCAGTTAAATAATAAAAATGAAGAATTCCCAGTAGCGTTTTATTCACAAAAGTTGAATTAATGTCAACGCAATCACACGGTAACAGAAAGAGTGGCTAGCTGCAGTATTGGCAGTACGAAACATTAGGCCATATATAGAAATTATGCCTTTCACCATTATAACTGATTAGGCAGATCTGAAATGGCTGATGACAATGAAATATTTGAGTGGGAGACTCCATGGGACTCGATGGTCCCTGCAATTACAGAGCTTTGAAAGCATAGTTGCCGATATGTTATCGCGCGTACCAGTTAATATTATGAACGCCGAAATAGTCACCACAGTATTATTTGACTGGGAAACTCATGAAACTTTGAGATAACTTTGGAAAAGCGACAAACCTCAGGATTTAGTTCATGAAGCACATTAACACACACATTAATTAAAGTTCAGAGTTCATTTGTTCCTTCAGGATTCTTAATGGAACATTTTTGTCAGGACCTTCACCACTATCAGTGAAGCTCAAAATATTTCTCCAGCACTTTCCCATTGTATCTTTACTTACTCTACTCAATGCATTCTCCAAAAACATAGCATCTTTCAATGTTACAGTTTTCAATGAATCAATTAAATCTGAATTCCGTGCCTCTATCATTGGTAAAAGAGTCTTTCAGTATTAGCTTCGTTATCTTAAATGCATTTTAATCCATTGGTTGATTCAATTGGGTCATATTGGGAGGAGATTATAATGCAACTATGTCACCATCTTCTTTTTTAAGCTCGAGGCGGAGTATTGTCTATTAAAAGCAGTACTTGAAGTGGCAAATTCATTTTAAAAGGAACTCTGTTACCTGGAATTAAATCAATTTTTTTTTAATATTGCAACATAAGGAAAATATAACCTACGCAGAAAATAGTTGATGTCATCCATGATGTTTTGGAACTTGTGTACTCAGTAGGGCAAATGAAATTTTTAAAAACGTGCGGTTTTTTCAATCACTAGCTATTTAAGTTTGCGATTCCTGGTTGCATTAGCGCAACATAAAAAAGTGTCTCGTTGCTTTTCCGTCTTCATGACCGGAGTAGTATTTTCGGCACTTGATACGTATATAAATCTTTTCTGGCAAAATTTTTCAGAACAAACCAGTTTCATCCGCGTTGTACAATTGATCGTGACATAAGCCTATTTCTTCAAGTTTTGCTTTCAGTTTGCATTTAAACTGATCAACAAGCTGAAACTGTGAAGAAGAATTCTCTCCAGTGATTTTTAGAAGACGAATGCCAAATATTTTTTAAATCCTTGCAACAATCCATCACTTGCGTTAAAAGGCAGAATCGGTTTCTTTTAGTTATAGATGAATCTCTTGAGCCTTTTCCTTCAGTGGTAAAGAATATATTGGATAGTTTCTTTCTCTCTGCTTGAGCTAGTCGGCCAGTCATTTAAGCGTCAACCATACGACATGTAGCAACAACTTCTTCTTAAATTTAAGCACACCGAAAGTAACTTTAAAATTATAGCTCTTAAATTTATCACCAATTGAAAATTTGTAAATAATTAAGTTAAAAAATTTGATTTTTCATGTGCTTTTAACTTAAAAATTGCCTGCTTAATTTTTCTTTTGTGAATTTTCCATGCATTTTAACCACATAAAATCAACAATCTGTTATTAAATTCAAATATTTTGTATTCCCATTATTTTACTATCCACGTTATTTCCCCTTTCAATGAATAATAATTTGCTGTAAAACTAAGAAACTATTATCAAGTAATTAATCTTTCAGATAGGTTTTATCAGATGCACTTTATTGCTCAAAATAAACTGTTGAGTTCATAATCCATGTTGGTAAATAATTCATTTAGAAACAGTAAAACCAAAGCTGCTTAAAATGCTTTTAAACCTCATGTTTATGAGTCTGTTAAGAGAGTCAAAAAACATTAATTTTAATTTTTACATAGAAACTAAGATTTTCCATCCGTCCAAAATTCAAACAATTCATTTTTGAAATGTTCTTAAAATTTATAATTTGTGGCTTTTTTAATTGCCCTAATGGTACAAACGTACGTACACACGTATTACAAATGTACGTTCAAAAGTCTTTTTTAAATTGTAGTTTTTCTGTATTAAACAGGAAAACTTTCAGTAAGAAACAAAAACAACAAATAAAAGTGCTACATTCGGCTGTGCCGAATCTTATATACCCTTCACTAACGTACGTCTGCTTTCTAACTTATAAAAAAATTTCAGTTATCAAAAAATAAAAACAACTTCAGTTGCATTTATGGTTAATATAAAAAAAATTTCCCAACCCTGGAAACGAAATTTTAATTTTTTTAAATTTTGGTACCAAATTTGTTTTGCTAGATTAAAAAATAATTTTAACCAAGAAAAAACGACGATAGTTGATTATTGGTTATGTTATTGTATTAAAAAATTCAAATTTCCTAATCGTGGATGGGAACTTTAAATTTAAATTTTTTTTTCATCCATGCAAATCTTCATTTTACCAAATACGATTTTATTTAATGAAAACTTAACATATTTATACATTTTAGTTATTATATGTACCACAAAATACCGAATGTGCCCAAAAAATACTTCAATTTCCCATCCCTGGAGTCGAAAATTAAAACTTTTTAAAATTATTTTTTACCAATGCAAGTCTTCATGATGTATAAAGTGGTTTTATTTAAGTAAAACTACAAATTTGTAACCATTTCTGTCACTTTCATGTACAACAATGCGTATCAGTTTTCGAACCCTGGAATCGAAATTTGTTTTTTTTTTAAATTTTCAAATTCTATTTTGCCAGGACAAAAAAGAATTTTAACCAGGAAAAAACGACGTTAGCTGGTTTTTAGTTATTTTAATGTACAAAAAATATTAAAATTTGCTAAGCCTGGCTAAGAGTTTTTAATTTTATAATTTCTACGCAATCTTCCCGATGTATAAAATGGTTTATTTAAGAAAAACTTAAAATTTTTAAACATTTTAATTATTATATGTACCACGAAATACCGAATGTGTAAAAAAATTAAATTTCCGATCCCTGCAATCGAAAGTTTAATATTTTTTAAATTATTTTTTACCAATGGAGGTCTTCATGATGTATAAAGCGGTTTTATTTAAGAAAAACTACAAATTTGTTACCACTTTCGTTACTTTCATGTACTACAAAATATTGCAGTACCGAACCCTGGAATAAAAATTTTGATGTTTTCTTCAATTTTTGATACTAATTTTGTTTTGCCGAAATAAAAAGTAAGTTTAACCAGAAAAAAACGACGTCAGTTGATTTTTGGTTAGTTTATTGTATAAAAAAATTTAAATTTCCTAACCCTGGATGGGAACTTAAAATTTTTTAATTATTTTTTTCATCGATGCAAATCTTCATTATACTAAAAACTGTTTTACTTAAGAAAAACTTAAAATTTTTAAACATATTAGTTATTATTTGTTTTGTTTTTTAAATGGACAATTGAGGAGTCCCAAATGCATGAAATAGGTTCAATTTTCAAATAAGAAAAAAAATAATCGGTTTTTGGTGTTAATTTTGCGTCGAGAAATAGGTGTCCAACCGATCAGTCCAAGAATGAAGTCTCTAGCTCTTCTGGGGGCTTGAGAAACCCGATTTCACGTACAGACAGACGGACAGACGGACATCGCTCAATCGTCATCGCTATTCATAAGAATCCGAAATATATATACTTTATGGGGTCGCATATTGATATCGAAGAAATTACACACGGAATGACAAACCTAAATATACCCTTTCACATATTTGTGAAGGGTATAAAAATATATTGCTGAGGAACCGTGAGACCTTTTTGATATATTTTATAAGCTGTTTATAACATTTTTTCCTGGCAAATCAACGCCTGGCCTCACACAGAGTAATGCTTGTAGCTAGGCTTATCGTGACCTTGCTGCCATTTGCTTGCTGTTTTCCAATTCTAGGAAGTATGAATAACTTTCTCTACGCTTATTTTGGTAAGTTCGTTACGATTGCTTATAGAATGATGCCTGAAAATATTTTGATTTCAATATATCCTTATGTAATCATGATGATATTTAAATGATTTTTTTTGACATTCTAAATCTTTCATAGAACTCCGTTTCTGCAACGACATGGAAATGGTTGGGACGTACTGCTCTCAATCTCACTACTATATCTTGTTATATGAACCGTCAAAATTATATGGCGACTTTGCAATATTTAAATGCTCAATATGGGATGTTTAATGGTTATTTCTTTTCTAAAAAAGAGTGCAACGTTTTTCACACTTTTAATAGAAAATGGAAATATTCTGTCATTTGGAAATGAAAGATTTACAATTAGTCAGGGAAGCTTTCTAGGAGAACTTTATTTTCATAAAATGAGGCAAAACCAATGATTTTTCGATTTTTGAAAATTTTAAATTTTCCTATCAGAAGGTTAAAACTGAACGCAGAAAGTCTGAGAGTAAACAAAAAAGTGATTATGAAAGAGAATTGTTTTAAGAAAATCTGCCTTGTCGAAAACATGGCTTATGAAAAAAAATATAGATACAACTACTAGCAAAATTGAATGATTTTAAGAATCAAATAATATTGAGAAAATCTATTAGCAATCAATTTAGTGGATGGTACTGAAATATATTGGATCTTAATTGAGAAATAAGTCATATATATATATATATATATATATATATATATATATATATATATATGTATATATTTAACATTCTTTCTTTTCATTAAATTATGTAGAAAGATTAATTAATTCGAATTATACATGTAGTACAAGAACAAAACTCCTGTCCAATAGTTCAAGTTACAAAAAGATCTAAAATAAAGTGATTCGTACAATTGAACGTAAAACGCGTTTGTCATCGTATGAATTTTTGCGTTGCGAATGCGAAATAAAAACGTGTCGACACTGCGTTTATCTCTTCGTCTGTCGTGCTAAAAAAACCAGCAATCTTAAAACTCTCACTTTCATTATAAATATAATTGCAATATATGAAAAACTGGAAAAAAGATTCTCTAAAATATATTTCCAAAAATTTTCGAAAGTGATATCAGTTTGATATCTAACAAATTCACTATTTCAAAATGCCATTATGAGGCAACTTTTTACTCAAATGTGCAAAAAGTGTCGCACTCTTTTAAAGATAATATAACAAAACTAAACTTTTATTTATTCAAAATGAACAAACGACAAACAAAAAAGAGAAAGAAAACGGCATTTCCTTTACATATATTTTAATAAAAAATATGAAAGATTATGGTATTACAAATGAAATTCAAAGATATGAGTTTTCAATTGCCTGCACTATTGCATAGCATTTTTAAGTATGCGTTTCTACTTTGGAAGAAATGTAGCCTTTATATACGAAAATAAATTTGCATCTATTCATTAAAAAATATAATGCCAATTTTGGTTAGAAATAACAACAAAAAAAACGGCAGCTCTGGTCCCAACAATCAAACCAGACCATGAGTTTTACTCTTCCTTTCTGCTATTAAACATAGCATTTTTCAAAAGCTTTTTTCCAATACATTCCTTGTGTGCACTTGGCACGTTTTTATAGCCTGATTGGCTTTACATTTTAATTCAATTTTCCTTATTCGTCGTAACTATTAATAGTTTCATGTTCGATGGTAGTTATAGTTTTCCTATTGTTTTTCAATTCATTGCACAAAAGGATTTATTATACTTTTTATGTATTTTTCTTACTTTGGTTGGCATTTTCCTATCGACCTTTTTTAACTTTTAATAATAATAAATCATTGGTAAATCCTTTGGCTTATATAACAGTTTCTATTATATCTACGATATTTTAGCAGGGCAAAAATTGGGTCTGCTTATGTAATCCTATATATGCAAAATTATTGGGTTGATTTTATGCACAATTATTTTCCCAACTTAAGCAAATTCACAAAATAAACATTTTAGTGTTTATTTAGAAAACATGTGGATTGACAATAAACCTCGTCATTATATACAACTGAAGTTGTAAAAGAAGAAAAATTGAATTGAATTGTCTCAATATATTTACATATGTTTGTGTGTACATGTTCTCAGAACATCTAAAGATATTATTTCGAGTTTCAGTTGATCATTAAGTTTTCGTTATGGTCCTTTCATTAAACCTCTGAATGATCGCTTAAAAGTTTTGGGATACATGAATCCCAAATATTTGGATTTATTTATATATATTGTTACAAAGATTAGAAATAGATTTAAATAAAACGACAATGTGGCTATATGTACTTGGTAGCACTGCCAATTAATCTCTAGTTGTCAAAATGTTACAACGCTGGTTAACACAATATAGATAATACTCAAATTAACGGAAATGGAATACTCCAGAATATACAAGATCATTCGAGGCTGTGCCAATAATAAGTGTAAACAACAACAACGAAAAACCTAGCAACATAAATGCTAAGAGATGTTATTCTTAATGATCTTGTATGCACGTATTCGCTGCTAATAAAGCTGAACAGATTCACAAGTATGCACAACTATATACACATAGTAGAAGAAACAAAACCACACAACACACAGAACACTCACCCGTAAAACCACTCATAGTTACCATAAGCAAAACACACAAGTCAGCATTGGCATGTATACAAACACACGTATGTAGCTACATGTTAAGTAAAGCACAACCATGCCCAGAAGCTTCGCGAAGTTACCGGACGACGTCACTTTGCTATATAAAGACGCTGCCAGAGCTCAGCGAGTGAGAGTGTGATTTCAAATATAGACGTGTTAACATCGCTAAGTGTTGAGTAGTACAAATACTCGTGTTAATAAAGTAATAAATAAAGTGTTGCCGCATTATATTTCTAAAATTAATTTGTCCGTGTTTTAATTTGATGCAATAAAACGAATCCTTGAAGGATAAGTAATAAAACCGTAACAATATGCTTGTTGTTAGAGCGTATTAAAATCTTTGAGAACCGCAAATTGAATGTAGGTTTTTATATAATTTTGTCAGTCATGTTTGAGCTGTTAAAATAAATAAAACGTAAACATAATAACCAATATTTTTTGAAATACATCTACAGTCATATATATTATAGCAGGTGTATTCACACGACGAAATGACGTAAACGGCAGCCACTTGCTTCATCTTGACAATTCCGTCTTATGTAATAAAACTCATCTCTTTGCCTTGATACAAACCAACAATTTAAATCTATTTTGTTAATGCATATTTTAATTTGGTTATAACTTTAAGTTATTACTTTGATATTAATGTATGTATATACATATATTTTATTTTGAGTTACTCAACTCTCGTTATGACAGCTAGTTGGAGTAAACTGATAGTCAATTCCGACAAAAATTATACAATATATAGAATTCTTCGCGCATCTTAATATAGGGTATATACAAGCCATGCGCTTTCATCCCAGCAAGAGCGTCTGTGCGAGCTGAATTACCATGCATCCACGGCTATAATTATGTAATTCGATTCGAAAGAAATAGATTTCGGAACTTCACGTCGGAAGCATATATTTTTGAATCGCATGTACGATCGAATACGTCTGCGAAACTAATTTCATAATTATTCTCCATCTTTGTTTCAGAAATAACATGCTTCGGCGAACCGAAACTCAACTGCTTCTCAATGCCAAAATAAAACCTGCAAGGCTTTATATGCATGTACAGCACACAAATATTTTAGCCAACTGCACAAAATAAGTAAACATAACCTGTGAGTAAAACAAATGTGTGTGCGCCATATATAAAAAAAAATTTTGCGACATGGGTGGTGTAGAAAATTCGTGCGTGGCAAGCAAATATTGAGAAAAATCAATTGTAAATTATACTTCTTTTGACTGTTATATAAAAATCTAAATCATTTTGATTTTTGCCAATATATTGAGCCATCATCAAATTTGACTGTACACTACGTAACATTGTTATATTGTAAATGTATGGGCCTCATAAGAAGGACGGCACAAGTTTTATAACATACCAGGAAGGACATATGTATCTAGTACATATGTATCTAGTACATATGTATGTACATATCACACAAAAAACTTTTGCTCTTGCTAGCTGCTTGTACAATGTTTAAGTTTTCTTTATACTTTAAAAGTTATTTGGATTAATTAAAGTTATTAATCAAGAAAAAACTAAACTTAATAAGCCCACATGCTTAAGGAAAACTAGTCTAACATTTCCTGTGTACGTATCCAAGCACTTATTTCCAAATAACACACACTCTGCCGCATCGTACATATATATTTACTCCACAAACAAAAATAAGCGAATTAGTGTGCAATTTGTAAAGAAAAGATAAGAAAGTTTCTGATTATCTCTATAACGTATAGCAATCTCTAACATATGCCGCAGTACGGAAACTATGCGCGAGATAAACCATTAGAAAATTCGCATGACGATAGTTTAAGTTATAAGAATTTAAATAGGAGAATAAAATTTGTGCGCATTGCAAAATTAAATTTCATGTACGGATTTGGCTTAAAGGAAAAAGTATGTGAGGCTGAATAGTTCTCGTAACAAAAACTTTGTTTTGACAAAGGAGGTGCCTTATGTACATAAAAGTGTGCTTATATCTTTGGAATAGTATGTATATATATGTATATATATATATATATATATATATATAATATATTTATATATACATATATATATATATATATATATATATATATATACAAATATATATATTTACAATATATATACAAATATATATATATATATATATATATATATATATATATATTTCTAATTCCATTTTCAGCAAACTCAAAATTTCATCATCGTAACGTACACGAACCAAACACGTATGCAATAACAGCGAATAATGAATTTTATCGCAAAATCATCTTCAATGATGAAACTTACTTTTGGCTCAATGCGTTGGTCAACAAGCAAAATATGCGTTATTGGTGTAGTGAAAATCTGCATGTAATTCATGGATTGCTTTTTCATGCGCAAAAAACAACTGTTTGATGCGGCTGTCACGCCGTCGGCATTTTTCGTCGACAATAATGATCTTCGCGATACTGAGAATGGCGATCGTTATTGCGTCATGATTACCGATTATATTTGGCCCGAATGGGAAAACATGGACTTGGGCGACAGGACGGCGCCACGAGCTACACAGCACACGCTACAATCGATGTATTGCAGAGCAAGTTGTAAAGCCCTTATTGTAAAACCTGATGCTTATATATTATGCTTTTATAAAGTATAAAAATAATACGCCAGTCAACAAAAAGTTGGCTTTATATATTTTGATTACGTTAGCGAATATATGTCTATATAAAATATTGCGAATAGAAATCGAACAAGTAAAAGTGCTATATTCGGCTGTGCCGAATCTTATATACCCTTCACTAACGTACGTCTGCTTTCTAACTTATAAAAATTTCAGTTATCAAAAAATAAAAACAACTTCAGTTGCATTTATGGTTACTTAAAAAAAATATTCAAAATTTCCCAACCCTGGAACCGAAACTTATATTTTTCAAAAATAAAAGTCTTTATAATGTAAAAGCGGTTATATATAAGCAAAATTACAAGCTTTTAACCATTTTGGTAACGTTCATATTATACAAAATATTGCAGTGTCCAACCCTGGAATCGAAATTTTAAATTTTTTTAAATTTTATTACCAATTTTGTTTTGCCGAAATAAAAAAATTTTAAATTTCGGAACCCTGGATGGGAACTTTAAATTTTTAAATTTATTTTTAATCGATGCAAATCTTCATGACACCACAAATGGTTTTATTTAAGAAAAACTTAAAATTTTTAAACATTTTAGTTACTATATGTACCACAAAAAACCGAATATGCAAAAAAAAATTAATTTCCCACCCCTGGAGACGAAAACTAAATTTTTTAAAATAATGTTTTACCAATGCATGTATAAAGAGGTTTTATATAAGAAAAACTAAAATTTGTAAAAGTTTTTGTAACAAAACATTGCAGTATCCAACCCTGGAAACGCAATTTTGATATTTTAAAATTACCAAATTTGTTTTGCTAGATTGTATTAAAAAATTTAAACTTCCTAACCCTGGATGGGAAATTTAAACTTTAAAATTTTTTTTTTCATCGATATAAATCTTCATTACACCAAAAATTGTTTTATTTAAGAACAACTTAAAATTTTTAAACATTTTAGTTATTATATGTACCACAAAATACCGAATATGCCAAAAAAAAAAAAAAATTTATTTTCCCATCCCTGGAATTTTTTTTTTTTTAGTCTTAAATGGACAATTGAGGAAAAGCATGAAATAGTTTCTATTTTCAAATACGCAAAAAAATAATCGGTTTTTGGTGTTAATTTTGCGTCGAGAAATAGGTGTAAGCTTCCCAGCTCTGGAACCGTCCTTCCGATTTTCAATACCACTCTAAGTTAGCTCACTTCCAATCGATCAGTCCAAGAATGAAGTCTCTAGCTCTTCTGGGGGCTTGGGAAAACCGATTTCACGTACAGACAGACGGACATCGCTCAATCGTCATCGCTATTCATAAGGATCCGACATATATATACTTTATGGGGTCGCATATTGATATCGAACAAATTACACACGGAATGACAAACCTAAATATACCCTTTCACATTTTTGTGAAGGGTATAAACAATTTGGTTGTTAAGAAGTTATAGCACTTTCGATTTTCGTGGTATACGAGAAGTTGTAATCGAAACGCTGATCCGTTTTGCTACTTTTGCGGTGAATTTCTTGGAAAAAATTTAGAGAAAGAATGATTTAAATACGAAATTAAACACTTTGGAGGCATATCTAGCATACCTACATCTAACTGTTAAAAATCAAGAATAAAATTGAAGCCACACGTGTCGTGTGGATATGGAGCGTTTCCATCAAGATATAACGGAACTTAAGAGAAGTAACCAATGCCAGTATACTGAAAGAATGATAGCCACTATATATGGGGGCTAGTAAGAAAAATGTTTACTGTTCATTTTTAAATATTTGGATACCATTTTAAAAACTCAATTGTTAGAAAGAATTGTAAATTTTCAGTATCCATTAACTATTTTTATGTATTTTAATTGATTTCAGATTTTCCATTTTTCACAGACAGTAGCAAATTCAGAACAATTTTTTTTTTCCTTTTTATTGTATTATTTTTAAGTAGAAGGCAGTAACAATTAGGTATGAAAAAATGCTGTAGACTGGTGTTATTTTCACATTTATTCCACTTTTGCTTAAAAGAGGACACACGCAACACATATAAATCCTAAAAATTTTAAACCCTGTTAAAAAATATATAAAGACAATTTTTATGTTTGTCAAGACTGTTTCTATGTGGACATAAAATAGTCCTATAAGTCCGTTAAATAAATTGGTGTGAGAAAGATATTTGTCGATATCATAAAAATGACATAATGAAAAGAAGAGAACACAAAACAAAATTTAGAATGCAAAAAATTTTTTTACAGAGTTTCAATCAGATTAAAAGGCTGTTTAATAGAAATATATTTTTATTCCTTTCGAATAGAAATAAGCGGTTGCCTTTTAATTTGAATAACATATTAAGACCTCGGGAATAAGTAATTAAGAAACTAGAAAGAGGTAACACCTCTTAAATAAAACTGAAACATGTCTCGCAGTTAGTAAAGAAAATTTTGCTGTTATACAGATTAGAAAATACTAAATCCTTGTTTTCAGGATTATTTTATGATAATAATTACTATGAAGAATTATAAGTTTCCAATTGAATGACAAAAATGATTTAAAAAACATTGAAAATATAAGAAACATTGTCAACACCAAATATGTTTTCTCTGTTTAAAAATATCATTGGAAACAAGAGTCAAATTTGATTTGCTTTTCCATTCTATTTCAACTTTCTTTATTAAATATAAAAAAATAAATTCTGAAAATAAATAACTGAAGCATATTTAAATGTACTGGTATATTTTTAATGAATATGATCTCGTTTTTAACAACGATCTTTAGTTTATGTTAAAATTATTAAGTTTTGTTTTTTAATAGATTGTTTTATAATGGTTGAAAAAAGTAAAATAACCTAATATGTAAGATATCGCGAACGAAAAAACGATTTTGTTATGGTAAACGAAAATGTATAACGTGTGAATCGCTGGATTTAAAAATTAAGACAATATTGGACCTATAGCTTTACGATTAAAATTAGCATTAAGTTAAGGCGATGACCTTTAGGGTCAACTGTTTTCCATATTCTTTTTACATTAAAGTGCAAAAGAAAAAGTGGGCAGCATATTTAAAAATCAATCAAATAAATTTTATATGTATAATTTTTGGAAGATTTGTTGTAAAAATATCTGCTATCATATCGGTTAATATTTCAAAGTTTCTTATTCGTTATATTTCGTATGGAATGAACTTAATATCAATATATTTAGTATGTGATGAAATGTAACTTTTGCTGTTATTTTTATAACCCCTTGATTATCATACGTATCTATTGAAACTTTTTCAATACGGCCAAGACCGGTTAACAATCTTCTTAAATACGTTCTATAATACATAACGATATACTCTGTCTCGTTGTTACTTACTGCAACCACACTTTGTTTTCTTAGACTCCCATGAAATTACTTTCCACAGCAAAATATAAACCATGCGTAGTATTTTCTATCAGGAAAATCCCTGAATCAGCATTTTCCCCGGAATACAATATGTTAAGTCGTGTTGTTAATGTTCATATATAAATAAGCTCTTCTGTTATCTGGGTTTTGCAATTTGTATCACAACCTACTTGAAAACCGAGATTCCTTAATATATTTTTTCAAAAAGGGGTTTTTTTAAATTGGGTACTGCTCAATGTTAATTCGTCTTTTTCTGTAAGTCTCCTGATTTTAAAATTTCAATGGTTCCTTATCATCAGGGTTGTTGGATGTGACGGTTATTTTGCCGCTTTTTTTTCTAATATATGTACACCAAATTATTTGACGATTAATGATTTTCATTGCAAGAACTATAGTAGTTTGATGTTTTTCTATATCTGAGAGAAGGAAATTTTTAGCAATGAAAGTTATTTCTATTTTACGTAAAGAAAATAATAAGCTTACAGCCAATTTATGCATAATCGTACTAAGTTTTATTTTGAGTAATGTTGTGAATTCAAAAATTTACTTAAACTATTCGATTTCAATTACTACATCTGTTGTTCAGTTCCCTTTATAATACAAGTACGTAGTTTAGTAATAATAGAAGAGTATTATCTAATAGATTTTTAGTTTATGTAGCCTATGAAACCAACTCTAACACGATACCAAAAACAAACTTAATTAATATAACAAGTAAAAGTGTTATATTCGGCTCTGCCGAATCTTATATACCCTTCACCAACGTACGTCTGGTATAAAATATATTTTTAAGTACGAATTTTGTGCTTTCTAATTTATAAAATAGTATCAGTAAGAGAAAAAACAAATTCAGTTGCATTATTTTGGTTACTTTTATAAATAAAAAATATTCACAATTTCCCACCCCAGGAAACGAAATGTTAATTTTTAAAATTTTTTTTACCAGTACAAATTCTCATAATGTGTAAAGCGGTTTTATTTAAGGAAAACTACAAATTTTAACCGTATTGGTAACTTTCATGTGATAGAAAATGTTGCAATATCCAACCCTCGAATCGAAATTTTGATTTATTTTAAATATTTGATAGGAATTTTATTTTGCTGAATTAAAAAATATTTTAATTAGTTGCCTTTTTGGTTATTTTTATGTATAAAAAACCAATTTCCCACCCCTGAAACGAAATTTTAATTTGCTTTTCGTTTTTATACCAATGCAAATTATTATGACGCGTGAAATAGTTTTATTTTAAAAATATTAAAATTTGTAAACATATTAGTCACTTTCATTTATGACAAAATATTGCAGCAATCTAATCCTGGAAGAGAAATTTTAATTTTTTTAAATTCGAAACCAATCTTGTTTTTCCTAAATTTAAAATTGTTTTAATTAGTAAAAATAAACGACATTAGTTGTCTTTTTGGTTTCTTTTATACATAAAAAGATTTCAATTTCCGATCCCTGGAAGCGAAAATAAATTTTTTGCTGTTGTTTTTTTACCAAGGAACTCTGAATGGGCATAAAATAGTTTTATTTAAGATAAACCTTAAATATATAACCATTTTGGTCACTCTCATGTACCACAATATGTTGCAGTTATCCAACCCTGGAATCGAAATTTGGATTTATATTTTTAATTTTTGATACCAATTTTATTTTGTCAGAATAAAAAAATTATTTAAATTGGTAAAAAACACCGCGTTAGTTGCTTTTTGGTTTATATATGCATAAAAAAAATTTAAATTTCCAAGTCTTCATGGTGCCCAAAGCGGTTTTAATTAAAGAACTACAAATTTGTAACCATTTTTGTCACTTTCACGTACCACAAAATATTGCAATTATCAAACCCTGGAGTCGAAATTTGATTTTTTTATATTTTTGGTGCCAATTTTGTTTTCCTAGAATAAAAAAAAATTTAACCAGTAAAAAATCACTTTAGTTGCTTTTTGGTTATGTTAATGTATAAAATAAATTTAAATTTCCTAACCCTGTGTGAGATTTTTAAAAATTTTTTCCATTAATGCAAAACTTCATGATGTATAAAACGGTTTTATTTAAGAAAAACTTAATATTCTTAAGCGTTTTAATTATTATATGTACCACAAAATACCAAATATGCCAAAAAAAAATTTTTCAATTTCAACTCCTGGAAGGTTAAAATTAGTTTTTTAAAATTACTTTTACCAATGCAAATCTTTATGATCTATAAAACGGTTTTATTTAAGAGAAACTATAAATTTTTAACCATTTTTGTCACCTGCACGTACTACAAAATATTGCAGATATCCAACCCTGGAATCGAAATTTTGATTTTAAAAAAACGACATTAGTTGCATTTTGGTTAAGTTAATGTACAAAAAAACTAAATTTCACAAATTGGATGCGAATTAAAATTTTTTTTTTTACCAATGCAAATTTTCATGATGTATAAAACGGTTTTAATTAAGAAAAACTTTAAATTTTTAAATTTTAAAGTTATTATATGTACCACAAAATACTGAATTTGGCAAAAAAAAAATTAATATCCCATCCCTGAAAAACAATTTTTATTTTTTTAGCCTTAAATAGACAATTGAGGCTTCCCAAAGCATGAAATATGTTCAATTTAAAAATAAACAAAAAAATAGTTGGTTTTTATGTTAATTTTGTGTCGACAATTAGGTGTAAGCTTCCCAGTTCTGGAACCGTCTTTCCGATTTTCAGTCTAAGAATGAAGTTTCAAGCTCTTCTGGATTTTCAGTCCAAGAATGAAGTTTCTAGCTTGGGAAACCCGATTTCACGTACCGTCAGACGGACATCGCTCAATCGTCATCGCTATTCATAAGGATCCAGAATATATATACTTTATGGGGTCGCATGTTGATATCGAAGAAATTACACACGGAATGACAAACCTATATATACTCTTTCACTTTTTTGTTAAGGGTATAATTATATTAAAATTAGTACAATTTTTCATAAAAATATGAAATACAAAATTATTCTATATGTTGAATTGAGCGCATATTCGACAACATTAATCGAAATTTGCACAGTATGAATCATCTTAATGGTAAATGGTATTATATATGCATATATATTTCACTCTTTCCAATAGGTAAAGTAGCCGGCCTTCATTTGATATTTTTATTCCAGGACAGGCTTTCCAGACAAAACAGAATAATTGTTTTTTAAACATACATGAATGAATTAAATCTATACTACTACCAAGTAATACTTCAAAATACGGAAACAAATCTACTTTTAATTAATTCTGGTATTGAGATTCGTACATGTTACAATATGTATTTACTTTTCTTTTGCGTTCATATCTCCCGAACGGATTAATCGGATGCGCCACTGTTTGCGATAATCTACTTGATTTTTATATATGAAGAACTGATTAGTTCGTTAAACCGATCCTTGAAATCGATCAGTTCTAAGTTTACAGGAAATATAAGTTAAGGAACGTTCCTCTTTCGATTACCATGTTCACAATATATTGTGAACGATGTTGACTCAGAGCTGATTAAATTCTAAACCGTTTTAAAGTTAATCTAAAAAAACTTCTTTACTATTTTAGTTTTTTGGTTATCTTTAAAGATTTAGGCTCCAATCGGTTCGAAATCTCACTAAATCTAAATTTAGGAATGCTCCTCTGAACTCTTCCAGTCTGGCTTGTTTCGGATTAAGCATTCAAAAGTTATAAGCGGGTTACCTAGTCACAAACATAGTGACCGGCTCTCAGAATTAGTCAAGGAAGTTCCCTGAACCACTCGACGTGAATATCTGATGAAAACTCGATTATTTTTAAAAATGGGTAAAGCTATTGACTTTATAATACGTAAAAAGTTTTACTACATTGTAATATATTTTTTTTTCAAATATACAATTGAGAAAAAAACAGTCAAAGGGATATGTGTTAAAAACTTGGCCACCAACTTTTCAGAAGATTTGTTTGTAAAATATACGATTCTGATATATGAATCAATGGGGTTGAACTTCACAAATTTACCAAAAATTGCTAAAATGTAAGAGTGAAACTCTTATATATATATATATATATATATATATATATATATAGATAGATATACATTTATATATATATTTATATATATATATATATATATATATATATATATATATATATATATATAAATCGTGTATACTAATGGCTTAAGAAACAATTAAATGTTGAAATATATGTTTTTTTTTTTATTTCATAGAAACTAAAACTACATCAGAGTTAAAGATCCACTGAATAGAGACAAACAAAAAATAATAAAAAACTACATCAAAAAATTTACTGGGTTCTGGCCAATGGATAAAGATTCTGAACCATTGTGCACCGTAATTATTCATTTAAAAAAAACTATAAAAATCTTGCCTTTAAAGATTTATTTAATTTAACTTTTTTGTTATTTATAACATAACGCTTGATATTTGCCAGGATGTGAAAACAACTCGTTTTTAAACATTTTCATACGTAACAACAACAGTTGAATGTCAAAGGCAGTCAAGCGTTGAAAGCATGAATAATAATATCAACTTCTTTCGCCTCAGACCGTTACGAATTTTCCTTTTTCTCCATTTAATCTGCGATTTATTCTAAAATTTTCACAATTGTTTTATTTTCTTCCTGAAGTAAAATAATATTCGTCTTTCGTTAATGCACTACATTTCGTTTGTTAAATATACATATAAAAAATTACAACGATTTGTATTATTTCTCATTCTTTCAGTTGTACAGAATACAGCAACATTATTAAGTTTTCAATAAGTTTTACACTTTTCCTCTTTACAAGATTGAATTTATTATTATATACATAATTTATTTTTATTATATTTTTTGTGTGTTTTCATGAAGCAAATCAAAACTGTGTCAGTTTCTTCTTTTAAAGTTTATCTCGTCAACAGAAAAGTCTTATGAGAGTTTTCATAACGAGTTTTTTGGGTAAAATAATTCTACATGTTTACTGGAGTGAAATTAAATAAATTGGTTTATATTTTATTTTCCAACAAATAATAGGACAATGTAGTTTATAAACCTTATAATTTAAGTTTGTGTTGGTCAAGTTGGAGAAAAATATATTTCTTCAGATTTATAGGACCGTAAATTATGGTTGTAATGATGAGATATGTGCCAATGTCGTGTCACGCGCATTTCTAGTAATAATATATTCAAAAGAAATATATGTATTAGTATGAGCCGGTAAGATGCAATGAAACTTTTTACAGTGTACCAAACTTGTTTCATTTTTTATAATTTTTAAACATCAATCACCATATAGTATAAGAAACTTTGAAAGTAACATGAAATTGTTTCTCATAAGCGGTTTTTATCTTCTAAACGTATGTATGGTCATAAAAAAATCTTTTCTTAAATATGAAATCTTTTTTAATTTCATTAATTATCTTAGGGGTTTCCGAATATTTTTATATATAATGTACATTTCAAAAACTTTCTATAGATGCATGTTTGTATATAAAAAGGGGTATACATATAGATGTCACCACCATCTGAGAAAACGAGTCGATTCATTTCATCGCACGTTGGAGCTGTTTTGTATATGGTTTGTATAAATCGGCCCTCTATTTTTCATATTTAATTGCCACTTAAAAAGTTACCAACCGAGCTGAATCTTTTCAGTCGTTATTTGGATCGTCATTTTATTTGTGCACCGACCATTCGATTTTTCACTTGTTATGTACCTGCATTGCATCATAAGTATGTGTTATTCTTGTTGTTGCTGTTAAGCAAATCATCAAATCTTTGATTTACTTATTACACTCTGTCTCTCTTATTGAACGTTAAGCTGGCAACGTATATTCGTTCCAATACCATTTGTCAAACTCATCTCGAGCGCATTTACACACGCAATATGTATATTCAAACTTTCCATGTATGTAAGTATTACAATGATTTATAGTGACAACACACTATTAACAACATCAATTCAAATTGATGTTGTTAGTGCGGTATATTCTTGCATATTTAATTTCAGTCTATTTTGAAACATTAGGATTTTTTTAATTTCTTTTCTAATTAATGAGGGAAGTGATTTCACATGAATTGAAGTCACACGTATGTGTTATTGTCACTATGGTACTTTCATACAAATCATTGTCTTCGATTTTTTTCATTTTGAATGCAATGCCTCGAACTGCTCAATCAGATATGGGTGGGAGTAAACTTCTATCAACTGCAATGCGACGCACGATCTCAAACTACATCTGTTGATACAAATCCAAGAAATCCAACATCGCGACGATTGATACGGCTCCACTTGGTGTTGTACGAGATATGGAATACGGTGCTCAAAAGTACGAATGTGAAATTGATTACAGCCTGCATGGATGTATCAGTAAAATAACGGTGAGATGTCCATATTGCATTTCAGCCAACAATCCTAGTGAAGAGCCAGCCGCCAGGGCCAGAAGCCATTTTTAAGATATAATGCCAGAAAATTATCTATGAAATTAAAAATAATAGAAAACGGGTGACCCCAAAGGCTCACTAATGTTAACCCGGTCACAGGTTTTGTGCTATTCTATGGCCTTGCACTCGTCGTTGTAAAACACTATTATTAAATTAAATTTATAAATTATTCAAATATATATATATATTATTTTTCAAAATATATCACTTATTTCGAATATTTCGTTCGTGTTAATAACTTGTAAACCGATTTTGAACCGCTTTGTGCTGTTCGACGTAATTTTTAAATGTAAAAAGCTAATTAGTTTGGAGAATTGATCGCGAAGGTCGTTGAAAAGTTATTCTAAAAAACTTGTTCCTAAATGCTTTTTTTTTGCTAACTTTTATTGAGATATCTTGAAATATTCAGGCTCAGCCGCTCAAAAACTATAAGCGGGTCACATACATACACCTACATATATGTCCACGGGCTTTTAAATTGGTTAGCGAAACCCCATAGAACCTCAAAACGTGAAGATCTGATAAGAACTCGATTTTTTAACGGTTTAGAATCAATAACACCCCTATCCTTTAAAAAAGTGATCGCCCTATAACAACTTTTTAGTGAAATTCAAAATATTTAAGTTTTTCATTATATATTAAAAATCTGTTTGCTTAAGATCTGTGGAGTTGCTAAGACTTATATCTATTTACTGATCTTGACATTTGTTCACCTTATATATAACTTCTTCAGCTTATAAATGAGCTCTAGAATCTCACTTATATTCTAACATTGACCAAGCAAACCCTAATTATATAAAATTTCTAATATGTGCAATTGGCAGCTTTCCCAGTGTTAATAATTGATAGTGGAAAATTAATATGCAATTTAAACGTTGCTTTGATTGGATTTTGGTTTCCCAGAGTGGTGAATATCTCTGTAGTTCGTGAAGCATGTGTGTACCACCTATTTATGTTATATATATATATATATATATATATATATATATATATACATTATGTGCAACGCTTTCAACGTCTGCTAGCTCAAATGCAAAGTTTCAAATGACCGAACACAAATATTTTGTCCGGCACTTGCAAATGGAATTCGATGCCATGCATGTTGCAGTATTGTAAACTACAAAACAAATGTTTGAGTCAGTACTTGAAATATATTTTGACCTCATGTATTTTGTGGTATTAGATTCTGTCAGTCAAAGCACGTTTTTGGTTATAATGATTGTTGAATTACGCTGCAGTCTGATAAAAAATTGCCACAAAAAATCATTACTGATAAATTGGAATTTCGTAAACATCACAGCGACAACTTAACGGCGGATGGATATAATTACGCCCACAAACTTCCGTGGAACCACTTAATATATGTTTGATGCTTTAGAGCGAAGAAGAAATCATTTAGCTATTGCTTATATATTTCGATTCTGATAAGATGCCATCTTATTATATCTTACCGTCAATTTATTACTTGGCTGCAACCAATAAAACTTAAAATCTTTTATATAGAATTTTATAAAATGAGAACGTGGTTCATGATAAAAATCAGGAACCAAAATTAAACAACTTAATATTATACAAAGTTAAACGTGTAATAAAAATTTCTCTTTATTATAGGATTCTATAGTAGAGGTTCTAAAATTTTAAGTTGGCAAAAAAATTTAACTAGTGATCATTTTGTCAGGTGTCAAATGATTTATGTTTACTTTGCTGTAGTACTTTAACTTGACTAGACCAATGCCTGAAGAACGCTTCCTAATTGTGAAGATTTATTGAGAAAACCATGGGTCAGTTCGAAATAGTTATCGTGTGAATTTCGCCAAGCTATGAAGATATGTTTCTTAAATAATATCAAATAAGTCAATAAACAAAATCACCGTATTTGGTACGATGGCTGGGGTTAATGGGGTGGTGGAATCATTCCACCACGAGGTGGGGGTGATTAATAACTTTTCTTTCGTCAGTTGAACAACCATGACCACACAGCAGCTGTGCTTTCCACAAGAAGGTGCATATGTCACGCAGCATTGTTTTACCTTTCGGACCCGGGGATTGACCGCAAAAATCGTTCGATCTAACGCCGCTGTACTATTTGCTATGGGCGTGTACAAAGTCACTGCATATGATTGGATTATAGGTCAAAGTTAGCTGGATTATTTCTGTTACACGGCCACATTGGAAAGTATCATCGAAAAACGGAGCTCCAGATTAGACTAAGTTCGACCCAGCCATGAGAGTCATATGCCAGATATGTACATATGTATCGAATTAAGTATATTTTATGTCAAGTTAAAAATGTGTTCTATTGCAACTTATTTTTTTGCTATTCTATGCTTTTGAGCTATTTAAACTAAAACACTGTTATTTTAATTTTAATGCAATTTCTAGTTACTATAAAAGAATCGAGAACACTAACTCATCAGATATACAATTTCAGAGTTTTTAGTAAGAATCACTTATTTCGAACTTGACTCGGTTTGTGGGGATCGATGTAATTTTTAAATAGTAGGAGCTGATTAGTTTGTGAAATGGATCGGTGAAGCCGCGGAAAGGTTGCTAGTAACTTTTGAAAAATGCTTGCTTCCTAAGTACTTTTAACATATCTTGAAACTTAACGGATCGAATCGGTTCAAACTTTAAGGAAATGTCCTTTTTCATTTATGTATATAATTTCGGAAATTTGAAAAAGATAGTTTTTGAGTATTTTCGTTCACGATATCTCATGAACGGCTCAACCGATTTTAATCTGATTTGGATTGATCGACGTCGTTAAGAGTTTATCGGCTTGTGGGATAAAACGGTGAAGCCATTGAAAAATTATTTTAAATAAATTTATTCAAAATGCTTTTTTCTAAGTGTTTTGAGATACTTGGAAATCCACCAGCGAAAATCGGTTCGAATTCAAAGATATCATTCAGGAATGGTCTTCAGAACCCTACCGATTTCGCTTATTTCGGTTAAACCGTTCAAAAGTTATAAGCAGGTCACATACTTAATCACAGACACTCATTCGTTCAGACATGTTACGGGGTATTAGATATAGTCAGGAAAGTTCTTGATACTTCGTGATTTTGAATTAAAACTATGTGTTTTAAAGAGTAGACGTAACAACATAATGTTATTCATATTTCTACTTATGCCCCTCTTAGAATATGATGTCAACGTTTTAAAGACAGTCAAAATCGTGAATAAGAAGTAACATATTTCTTCCCACGAAATTATTATTAAAAACGAATTGTTAATGCATTTTTGTCGATATAGATGTAAAGAATAACAATTAAATAGTAAAACAATGTATATGGGATCGGTTCAATATTTTTCTGCAAGAGGAAACATACTAGTATATGGACTCACGAACTTTTCGTATTAAGATGCGAGGAAGATATATTCTTTTAGAACTTTTGTTTACAATTTTTTGCTGGGGATATATATCTATCTTTAGCGAGGTACTATGTAAAGTGCTATATGTTTACGCGCAACGAGGTATTTGTAACCGTCGGATGTCTTTTTCAAGTGGCGATGAGAGCAGAGCCACCGCAAATTCGGCTTGCCTGGAGTTGTATTGATGGAATTAATATCATCTTAGTCCACACCCGTATATTATAACTTTTGCATTTGCTAACACAAAACATACAAAAAATGATCAATATTAGTTCTTAGGCTGTATGTGTTTTAAAAATAACACTGGAGGAAGCATTGTGGCCAATATAGAGCGCTATTGCTTTTCGATAATCGATTTTGTGGTTTACAATTAAAAACTATGAATTGGTTACGCTAAACATGATTGATTTCAGCTTTATAACGAACCGTGTTGTTTCCATTTCCGCCCCTTAAAATTTTTAGTAATTCTACGTCAAAGATCTTATCAATTTAGATATTACTATAACATTGAATCTTTTTGAAGAGTGGACGAAAAATGTGTCAAAAAGATCGATTGGTGAAACCAGCCTGTAGTTTTTTTTTAATAAATCCATGTTAATTTTACTTTCCGATTTTCAGTAAAATTAGGAAACTAAAATCTCTTTCCTTTTATTAAAGTTATCAGGAGACCCGAACTTTTAATAGATTACTCATGATAAATACATGTTTGTGATATATCGAAAGAATAACTAGTGTATCATTACATGAAGTGGTAATAATGCTAGTACAAGCAATATACACTGGTTGTCTTCCTTGACAAAGAGGATGCCTTCAACAATATGTCGGTGACAGCCACCGAAAGTGCTAATGTTGTTGCAGGCAAGAAATCTTATTGAAAAGATAGATAACAGCGAAAAGTCTAAATGGGCTTGTAGAAGGACAAACCTTCTACAATATTATATCTCTTTGTGTACAAGGAACATGAAATATTATTTAGGATAAATCTTTCTTCACGCCTTTAAAAAATGTTAAATATATTAATATAATATAAGCGTTAAACGATTAATTAAGATATTTTGCATATATTTACTAAATTTTGCTAAATTGCAACTGAAAAACAATCTTTGCATTTACCGAATTGTATTTAGGATAAATACAATTTATCCTAATGTGCTTTTGCAAAAAAACTTTCTCTTGACAAGAAGGTCTATGCATTTGACGCATTGTATTTGAGGTGTCATCACTTTTCAGTTGTCGCAAAGAGGTACTACTATTGATAACGACCGGAATTTAATTCTAAATGTGGTAATTTTACAATCAGTTGCCATAAGCTACCATAAAGTAGGTATGTATAGGTATTTTACATTAACTAGCATTATTTCATATGTCAAACAGTTAGAAGTAAAATATTATGAATTCGCTAAACAGTTTTTCATCACTGCAAACTTTACCTCAACATCATCCATATTAAATGGTTTTGAGTTTTATAGCGAACCACACATGCAAACTTTCACATTTTTAAACAACACGAATTGGGTTTACGGAATATAGCCAAATTTAAATAAGTAAAATTTACAGGATATATGTATGTGTAAAAGACAAATTCAGTTGGAAAACAGTTAATAATATTGGGTGTTAAACTGTTATTAGCTCTCATAATTCCTTGGAAGTTGCAATAATTTAAGATTAGCATCCAAGAAGTTTTATCTATTCAAATTGAGTACCACTAACTCTAAACTTTCAAATAATTATTAACGCATGATTGCGATTCTTGCGCTCAAAAAAGTAATACATGACTTAATACTCATTTAATAGGAGTTGAATAGTTAAAACTTTTATAATATTCAACCACAATAGTGCCAGAAACGATTCTCACAAAAAGTTATTTCAGTTATACGTTTGCATTAAACTTTAACAAAACTCATGAAACAATTTGGAATGAGGTTTCCTGTCTTCGTGTTTAAAAAAATCTTAAACAATTTAACTTTAAATAGAGTGATTTGAAGCATTTAATTAATTTCCTGCGAATTATATGAAATCTTTTTTAACATGGAATCCTTTGCGAAATTTTTCCTATGGAGTAAAACACACAGTGTGATCGAATACAAACAAACTTTCGTCTGTAGCGGAATTAAGATACCAAACTTTTTAGTTACAACCAAGTGTTCTTAAAATAAAGGATGGCCTCACACACAACAGCAGCGAATATTTCCATATACGATTTTCTCCTCCTTTCCATGCAGTAACCTTCTGCAGTAATAAACTTTTATAGACCCATTCTTTCGGGATATGTACCGAAGTCGTAGTGCACTGCACATGCAGGTCCTATTCAAAATATACATATATTCAATTTGTCCGCCACAGGTTAAGGGACAGGGGCAAGTCTTACCCTTTACACTCAGTACATATATAGATTAGAATTGGACAATTGTAAAAAATATATCGATATCAATATTTTAAAACGTGTCAATCGACATCTATACATGTCGAAAAAATATATATCAATATTTCCCTATCTATCGCTATATTTTCGTTCATCACGGATGCCAAGCAACTTCATTGTCAGATACTCTCAGGTTTGCTATGAAGGAAGCCTGCAAAAGGAACTATTAGTGTGCGACTTCTGAAAGAACTGGAGCAATTTATTCAAAACTTTATTGGGTTTATATGAGCAATTTGTTTATTTTTTATTCCGATCGATCTTTGGGTCAACAAAGTCTCATATGGATTTTATTTTTTAGAAAAGCTGAAAAGGCTTGTTTTAACTGGTTTATGGGGAATAATTAAGAATTGCTGTATGCAGTTTTATACAAACTTCCTTTACTAATTTTGTTGCAATATGAAAACTTTACAATTCTATCCTTTGTGAAACAAACACCCTACACAAAATACGTACGAGGTGAAACCAGGTTGCGACAGGGGGAAAAAAGGTTGCCAACTTTACTGCCGTTTTACCGTGATATTTTTAATAAATATTTTAGATGATGTTCCTTCCATAAAGAGAAGTAAAGAGCAAAAAAGTGAAAAACAAGAACTTTCTTTTCGTAAATTATTTTTCGGTACAAAATGTTGATTTAATCTAAATAAATTATAAATCGCCCCGACTGCAAATAGATTTCATGAGTTCTATAAAAATAAAACACTTCTATGCCGTTAGTATTACTACTACCTGGAATAAGACAGATTCCACCGCATCGGTGTTACCAATATACACATAACTTTTCCTAAACATAAAAGAGTATCCTGCAAAAATTATTGGAGTACATGATCCGTTTCAAGTAAAAAGAAGTAGTTACAACATGGTCCGATGTAATGCAGACATGAACTATGATGACTAAAAGAAATATATTTGGCAATACTCGCAACACATGATTAAACAAAATTTTCGCGGGGTAATAGCATAAAATGGTTTCCAAACTAGTATTCTGTCGTAATCCATGGAATAATGAAGTAATTTCAAGACTAACCCTGTATTAATAATGTGCGTAGTAGTTACTTGGACTAGTTTTTGGATTACTCTGACGTGAAGTGTTTTTGGATTACAACGTCCTCTCCAAGGATATTTTAATGTAAAATGGAGCATATATTTGGATTTGTAATGGACTAGTCCTGGTCCCTTCTGGAGTACTATTTACGCGCGTGTAAGGAGTAATCTCGGTTTTTGCTCGGTATGAATAAAAGCAATACAAAATATATCGATATATGTTGAAAATAATTTCAATACATAGCATTTCGAAATCTCGATTTATTACAATTTCACAAAAATTAATAAGAAAATATGCAGGATATTGTTTTTTCTGTGGATTGAAAACAATTTGGTTAAATACTTTATATTAACTATTGATTAGTACTACATTCGAAAGTGAGCAAGAGAAGTTGATGATGCAGAGTACTCGAAATTAGTACTGCTCCTTCTGTACCATGACGATTATATATCATGGTATATCACTGGATTTAGGATACGGAAACCATCGAACGATTCAATTTGTGAAATAAGTTTAACTTTCTGCATTTAATTCTTAGATAAATATTTGCTGAATATTTTATTTAGAACTTGTGGTTCTTCGAATAATTAATTTACTATTTTCCGCCCCAGTATTTAGATGTATTTTGCGCTTTTGAGGAATAATTCCGTCAAAATTAGTAATTAGTTAAAACAATTATGCTTTTAACGCGTCTTTGCTTATTTAATTTGAATTTAAATCTTATTTGACGTAGATCAATTATTTTATTTGCGAATTCTGCAATATTTTCACAATGATTGCGTAAAATCTCTTTTCTATGTGGACATTCCTATCCTGTTAAAATATAACTTCAATGTTTATTCAAATATTTTAGATAAGTAAAGTATGTAATAGTTATATATCCCAGTGCTTTGCAATATATAAATTTTTCTGTTAATTTGGTTTTATTTCGAGATAAAATTTTTAACAACTGGGTACCAAATGGTTAAATTTATTTTGATAATTCTGCGGCACGTTATTTACTTTATCTGAAGCCATATTTTAGCAGGTTTACATCAGAATCAGCAGAACCATACCTTAACATAAATAGATCGCATCACTATAGATAAGAGCTTGGAACGCAATGGGGCATGGGTTGGAACAACCAGGCTGAGGTAGAATTCCGACCATTTAATTATGTTTGATATTAAGTGTTACAATAATTCATCAGAACTTTTACGAAAATTCAAGATTAATTTTTTGTAAATGTCAATGCCACCAAATATTAATGTGAAAACAATTCAACACAGTTGACGAATAGAGGCTTAATAGTGGTCCTAAATTTATTGATGCATAAGGCCCATGATAAACAAGTAAAAGTGCTATATTCGGCTGTGCCGAATCTTATATACCATTCCCTAACGTATGTCTACTTTCTAACTTATAAAATAGTTTCAGTTAGCAAAAAATAAAAACAACTTCAGTTGCGTTTTTCATGTTATACAAAATATTGCAGTATCCAACCCTGGAATCGAAATTTTTATTTTTTTTTAATTTTTAATACCAATTTTGTTTTGCCGAAATAAAAAATAATTTAACTTGGAAAAAACGACATTAATTGATTTTTGGTTATGTATTGTATAAACAAATTTTAAATTTCGGAACCCTGGATGGGAACTTTAAATTTTTAAATTTATTTTTAATAGATGCAAATCTTCATGATACCAAAAATGGTTTTATTTAAGAAAACCTTAAAATTTGTAAACATTTTAGTTACTATATGTACCACAAAATACCGAATGTGCAAAAAAAAAAAAATTAAAAATTCCCACCCCTGGAGACGAAAAATAAATTTTTTAAAATAATGTTTTACCAATGCAAGTCTTTATGATATATAAAGCGGTTTTATATAAGAAGAATAAAATTTGTAACAATTTTTGTCACTTTCATGTACTACAAAACATTGCATTATCCAACACTGAAAATGAAATTTTGATTTTTTTAAATTTTTGATACCAAATTTGTTTTGCCACAATAAAAAATAATTTTAACCAAGAAAAAACTACGTTTGTATTAAAAAATTCGAATTTCCTAACCCTGGATGGGAACTTTAAATTTAAAAATATTTGTTCATCCATGCAAGTCTTCATGTTACCAAAAACGGTTTTTAGTTATTATATGTACCACAAAATACCGAATGTGCCCAAAAAATATTTCAATTTCCGATCCCTGGAGGAGAAAATTAAAACTTTTTAAAATTACTTTTACCAATGCAAGTAAAAACTGGTTTTATTTAAGAAAAACTACAACTTTGTAACCATTTCTGTCACATTCATGTACTACAATATATATCAGTTTTCGAGCCCTGGAATCGAATTTTGTTTTTTTTTAATATTTGATACCAATTCTGTTTTACCAGGACAAAAAATAATTTTAACCAGGATAAAACGACGTTAGTTAATTTTTAGTTATTTTAATGTACAACAAATATTAAAATTTCCTAACCCTGTATAAGAATTTTTAATTTTTTAAATTTTTTTTCCATCTATGCAAAACTTCCTGATGTATAAAACGGTTTTATTTAAGCAAAACTTGAAATTCTTAAGCATTTTAATTATTATATGTACCACAACATACCGAATGTGTCAAAAAAAAAATTCAATTTCCGATCCCTGGAATCGAAAATTTAACTTTTTTTAAATTATTTGTTACCAATGGAAGTCTTCATGATGTATAAAGCGGTTTTATTTAAGAAAAATTACAAATTTGTTACCACTTTCGTTACCTTCATGTACTACAAAATATTGCAGTACCGAACCCTGGAATCGAAATTTTGATTTTATTTTTAATTTTTGATACAAATTTTGTTTTGCCGAAATAAAAAGTATTTTTAACCAGGAAAAACGACGTCAGTTGATTTTTGGTTAGTTTATTGTATAAAAAAAAATTGAATTTCCTAACCCTGGATGGGAACTCTAAATTTTTAAATTTTTTTTTCATCGATGCAAATCTTCATTATACCAAAAACGGTTTTATTTAAGAAAAACATAAAATTTTTAAACATTTTAGTTATGATATGTACCACAAAATACCGAATGTATCAAAAAAAATTTTTAATTTCCCATCCCTGGATGTTTTTTTTTTTTTAATAGTTTTAAATGGAAAATTGAGGAGTCCCAAGGCATGAAATGGGTTCAATTTTCAAATACGCAAGAAAATAATCGGTTTTTGGTGTTAATTTTGCGTCGAGAAATAGGTGTAAGCTTCCCAGCTCTGGAACCGTCCTTCCGACCAGTCCAAGAACGAAGTCTCTAGCTCTTCTGGGGGCTTGGGAAAACCGATTTCACGTACAGACAGACGGACAGACGGACAGACGGACATCGCTCAATAGTCATCGCTATTCATAAGGATCCAAAATATATATACTTTATGGGGTCGCATATTGATATCGAAGAAATTACACACCGAATGACAAACCTAAATATACCCTTTCACATTTTTGTGAAGGGTTTAAAAATATATTTTAATGAGGACCCACTGAGTAACATTCAAAACAACAAAAAGTAAGGTTGCATCACATTTCTTTCGTTGAAATTGTTTTATAATTAAGGAACTATGAGCTGCGAATCGCAATGTAAGCCGCTGTGTTTCGTTATAACAATGTTTCACTGTAGCTACTGCACATACTAGTTACTTTAAGTAACATTTCTTTTTTCTTTTCAAAAGACAGAGCGCAACAATTTGTCTTTGATTCAAGTTGCAACCAAACTACTTATGCACATTTCAAAAGAGAGATAAATTATTTTCTATTCACACTGCTAGAAACTATTTACACAATCGCTAAAAGTTTTGTTAAACTGAATCGCTAAGTTTGCCTGTGGGAAAAGTTAATACTTAAGCATGTGGTGTAGACTTTTGCAAAAACTCAAATAAATAGATGGAACAATTTTACTGAAGATTTAATTTATACGTTTTATATTTATGCTTTGAATTAAAAGAAATTATTTTAGCTATAAGTCATAATTGGTCTATATAAGGATTTTACACCTGCTTTTATTACGACGTTTCTTTAACCTACCAGGTAGGATGAACCTGCCTTCAACTTGTCGGTCAAATAAGTTTTGATAAACAAAACTTTTTTATAAGTGAATTATTATATATTTAGAAATAGCGAGTTCTAACACTGGTGACGTACACGATAATTCGTAATGGTGTCACTTGACTTTTTGATCAACTCATGCAGACTTGCTTCCAGGAATAAAAAATTGAAATTTTGTTTTGGCACCTTCGGTATTTTGTGGTACACGTAAAAGCTAATATGTTTAAAAACTTCAATTTTTTCTTAAATTAAACCGCTTTGCACATTTTAAAGATTTGCATTAGTAAGCAAAAAATATAAAAAAAAATTAAAATTTCTTTTCCAGGGTTGGGAAGTTAAAATTTTTTTATACATTAACTTAAAAACAGAGGGAATTGACGTTGTTTTTTTTTTGCCAACTGAAACTATTTTGAAATTTAAGAAGAACAAATTTGGTATCAAAAATTTAAAAGAAAACTATTTCGAATCCAGGGTTGGATAATCGTATATATTATAGTACATGAACGTGACCAAAATGGTTAAAATTTTTGTTATATAAAACTACTTTTTACCTCATGAAGAGTTGCATTGAAAATAAAACGAAAAAAATTTAAAATTTATTTCCTGTGTGCCTTGGAATATTTTTCATCATGTCTTTCTGGATTTTAATTAATTTCGAACAATTAGCCTATGAATATTAATTCAATTTAACGAAAAAAATTTAAATTTTACTTCCAGGGTTGGGAAATTGAAAGTTTTATTGGTACATACAATATAGTGTAGTACATGAAATGGACCAAAATAGTTAAACATTTTAATTTGTTCGAAAATAAAACTATTCATGCCTCATTAAGAGTTTTGCTGGTAAAACAAAAGATATAAAATATCGTTTCCAGGGTTGGATAACTGCAATGTTTTTTGGTACTTGAAAGGTGACACAAATGGCTACATATTTGTAGTTTTTCTCAAATAAAATCGCTTTATACATCATGAAGATTTGCATTGGTAAAAAAATCAATAAGCGAACTTACGTTATTTTTTTACTAACTAAAACTATTTAATTACTTAGAAAGAACAAAATTGGTACCTTAAAATATATATTCGTTGGTGGCTATATAAGATTCGGCACAGCCGAATATAGCACTTTTACTTCTTTTAAATTAACTTATTTTTCAGTATTAAATTAATTATTGTCATTATTTTTTTAAATATAATTAATTTGTTTTTTTATTAACGACTTAAATATAATTTTTTTTGTATTAAAAATAAAAAAGAACAAATTATTTATTATTATTTTTTTGTTATATGCTGAAGTACTCATGTAATTTATAAGTGTATAATCCACGTATAAAACTGGATTTATTTAAAAAAAAATTTTATTGAACTTTTAATTTTAAGAAATATTTTAACGAAAAATTTTTTTTTAAATAATCTATGATGTAGATACATAATGAATATAAACTTACGGCCCTTTTCACAATGTGAGATAATTGACACTTTAACCGGCAGTTACCTGACATTGTGTTTCACACTGTATGATTAAAATTTAACAGCAAAGTTGCTGTTGAATTTAACCGAACAAATTCTTCCGGTTGGTATGTTAATTGTCAATTCAAAAAAAATATATTTTTTGATATTTTTAATTCAAGTAGAAAACAAGGAAAAAACCTATATTCGGCTGTGCCGAATCTTATATACCCTTCACTAACGTACGTCTGCTTTCTAAAATCGTTTCAGTTAGCAAAAAATAAAAACAAATTCAGTTGCGTTTTTTGGTTACTTAAAAAAAATATTCCAAATTTCCCACCCTTGGAAACGAAATTTGAATTTTTCAAATTTTTTTTACCAATACAAGTCCTCATAATGTGTAAAGCGGGTTTATTTAAGCAAACGTACAAATTTTTATCCATTCCGGTAAAGTTCATGTTATACAAAACATTGCAGTATCCTGGAAACAAAATTTTGATTTTTTTAAATTTTTGATACCAAATTTGTTTTGCCAGAATAAAAAATAATTTTAACCAAGAAAAAACGACGTTAGTTGATTTTTGGTTATGTTATTGTATTAAAAAATTCAAATTTCCTAACCCTGGATGGGAACTTTAAATTTAAATATTTCTTTTCATCCATGCAAATCTTCATGTTACCAAAAACATATTTATACATTTTAGTTATTATATGTACCACAAAATACCGAATGTGCCCAAAAAATGTTTCAATTTCCGATCCCTGGAGCAGAAAATTAAAACTTTTTAAAATTATTTTTTACCAATGCAAGTCTTCATGATATATAAAGCGGTTTTATTTAAGAAAAACTACAAATTTGTTACCACTTTCGTTACTTTCATGTACTACAAAATATTGCAGTACCGAACCCTGCAATCGAAATTTTGATTTGTTTTTAAATTTTTGATACCAATCAAACAGGAAAAACGACTTCAGTTGATTTTTGGTTAGTTTATTGTATAAAAAAATTTAAATTTCCTAACCATTAAAATAACTAAAAATTAACTAACGTCGTTTTTTCCTGCTTAAAATTATTTTTTGTCCTGGAAAAACAGAATTGGTGTCAAAAATAAAAAAAATAAAACAAATTTCGGTTCCAGGGTCCGAAAACTGATATATATTTTAGTAAATGAAAGTGACAGAAATGGTTACAAATTTGTAGTTTTTCTTAAATCAAACCACTTTATACATCTTGAAAACTTGCATTGGTAAAACATTATTTAAAAAAATTTAGTTTCGTCTCCAGGGGTGGGAAATTTATTATTTTTTGCACATTCAGTATTTCGTGGTACATATAGTCACTAAAATATTTAAAAATCTTAAGTTTTTCTTAAATAAAACCATTTTTGGTATCATGAAGATTTGAATCGATAAAAAATAAATTTAAAGTTCCCTTCCAGGGTTCCGACATTTAAAATTTCTTTATACTGTACATAACCAAAAATCAATTAACGTTGTTTTTTCCAAGTTAAAATTATTTTTGATTTCGGCAAAACAAAATTGGTATTAAAAATTAAAAAAAAAATTAAAATTTCGATTCCAGGGTTGGATACTGCAATATTTTGTATAACATGAACGTTACCAAAATAGTTAACAACTTGTACTTTTGTTTAAATAAAACCGCTTTATACATTATGAAGATTGGTATTTTTGAAAAATTAAAATTTCGTTTCCAGGGTTGGGAAATTTTGAATTTTTTTTTTAAGTAAACAAAAAATGCAACTGAAGTTGTTTTTATTTTTTGCTAACTTAAACTATTTTATAAGTTAGAAAGCAGACGTACGTTAGTGAAGGGTCTATAAGATTCGGCACAGCCGAATATAGCACACTTACTTGAAATTTTGGAGGGACGGTTCCAGAGCTGGGAAGCTTACACCTATTTCTCGACGCAAAATTAACACCAAAAACCGATTATTTCCTTGCGTATTTGAAAATTGAACCTATTTCGTGCCTTGGGACTCCTCAATTTTCCATTTAAAACTTAAAAAAAAAAATTTTCCAGGGATGGGAAATTAAAAATTTTTTTTTTGTACATTCGGTATTTTGTGGTACATATCATAACTAAAATGTTAAAAAATTTTAAGTTTTTCTTAAATAAAACCGTTTTTGGTGTAATGAAGATTTGCATTGATGAAAAAATATTTAGAGCTCCCATCCAGGGTTAGGAAATTCAAATTTTTTGTATACAATAAACTAACCAAAAATCAACTGACGTCGTTTTTCCTGGTTAAAATTACTTTTTATTTCGGCAAAACAAAATTGGTATCAAAAATTAAAAAAAAAAATTAAAATTTCGATTCCAGGGTTCGGTACTGCAATATTTTGTAGTACATGAAAGTAACGAAAGTGGTAACAAATTTGTAATTTTTCTTAAATAAAACCGCTTTATACATCATGAAGACTTCCATTGGTAACAAATAGTTTAAGAAAAATTAAATTTTCGATTCTAGGGATCGGAAATTGAATATTTTTTTGACACATTCGGTATTTTGTGGTACATATAATTATTAAAATGTTTAAGAGTTTTAAGTTTTTCTTAAATAAAACCGTTTTATACATCAGGAAGATTTGCATAGATGGAAAAAAAATTTTAAAAATTAAAAGTTCCTATACAGGGTTAGGAAATTTTAATATTTTTTGTACATTAAAATAACTAAAAATTAACTAACGTCGTTTTATCCTGGTTAAAATTATTTTTTGTCCTGGTAAGACAGAATTGGTATCAAATATTAAAAAAAAACAAATTTCGATTCCAGGGCTCGAAAACTGATATATATTGTAGTACATGAATGTAACAGAAATGGTTACAAATTTGTAGTTTTTCTTAAATAAAACCAGCTTATACATCATGAAGACTTGCATTGGTAAAAAATAATTTTAAAAAGTTTTAATTTTCTCCTCCAGGGATCGGAAATTGAAATATTTTTTGGGCACATTCGGTATTTTGTGGTACATATAATAAGTAAAATATATAAATATGTTAAGTTTTTCTTACATAAAACCGTTTTTGGTAACATGAAGATTTGCATGGATGAAAACATATTTTTAAATTTAAAGTTCCCATCCAGGGTTAGGAAATTTGAATTTTTTAATACAACATAACCAAAAATCAATTAATGTCGTCTTTTTGAAGTTAAAATTATTTTTTATTTCGGCAAAACAAAATTGGTATTAAAAATTTAAAAAAAAATAAAAATTTCGATTCCAGGGTTGGATACTGCAATATTTTGTATAACATGAAAAACGCATCTGAAGTTGTTTTTATTTTTTGGTAACTGAAACTATTTTATAAGTTAGAAAGTAGACGTACGTTAGTGAAGGGTATATAAGATTCGGCACTGCCGAATATAGCACTTTTACTTGTTTTTCAATGTCGTTGATGTAAACTTGTGTACACAAATAGCTAAAAAAGTACACTATTTCGTTCTCTGATATATATATATATATATATATATATATATATATATATATTTATATATATATATATATATATATATATATATATTTAATATATATATATATATATATATATATATATATATATATATATTATATATGTATTAACACATTCAGCTTCAATTTATATATACACATGTATATATAAATATATATATATATATATATATATATATATACATATAAATACGTATAAATATATATATATATATATATATATATATATATATACATATATTACATGGAAAAGTTAAAATATGGGTAAAGGAATGGTTGGGAAAAAGGAAAAAATATTCCCATACCAATTTATTAAGGGAATTAGAAGCAACCACACCTGAAGACTACAGAAATTTCTTGAGAATGGACAAAAATATTTATTGGGAATTGCTGCAGAAAGTGGCTCCTTTAATTGTAAAGCAGGACACACAAATGAGAG
>OY776277.1:81741286-81886286 GCA_963675445.1 Linnaemya vulpina | reverse complement strand
TTTGGAACCTTATATATATATATATATATATATATATATATATATAGCCTTTTCTTGTACGCTTAGACAATCATCCAAAATTCAATAGTAAAATTATTATGTGTTGCTGTATTCTACACAACTTTTTAAACTGCAATAGCAACCTTATTAATGAAAATTCGAATATTGACCAGAATGAATCCCGCCCGCAGCCAGATGATACTAACACATCTTTTGATTTTTCAATGCCGGCGGAAAATATTAGATTACAAAATTTGTAACCGAAAGATAATTTTTAATTTCTAAAACGACTTAAGTATATCTTATGTTCTATCATACATATCCTTTATGTACGCATTCGTTCATAGCCGAAAAAAATAAACAAATGTGCAACTTTATACTAAATTTTAATTTTATTAATATATAAAAACTAAATAAAAACCATTCATTTAAAGTTTATTTTATTTGAGATCAAAATATTCACTTTTTTGTATTCATTTAAAAAATAACAATTAGAAAACTAAAAAAAACCTCTTATGAAAACTACACAACAACATAAAGATTTATATATGTATATGTACATTAAAAAACAAAACAAACAAAAAATTCATTTATTGCACAATAAAGTAAAGCAAAATACATAACAAAAAGAAATAAATAAAAAAGGCAAGTCCATATTTTAATTTAATATTATGTACATACTTACATTTTTTCACGCAAAATATTGAGCAGCTCGTTTTGAAATGCCGCGTTTTGCGATGAAATATTGTCCAGCCTTTTCACAATTTCCGCCATTTGGTTTTTGCGCTCTTCGTTATTTTTTTGTTTTTGCAGTTCATTGTGCTCCCTTCCTAATTTTATAATTAACGTCCGTTTTTCCGTGCGTAATTTCTTCGATATCAATATGCGACTCCATAAAGTATATATATTTCGGATCCATATGAATAGCGATGACAATTGAATGATGTCCGTCTGTCCGTCTGTCCGTCTGTCTGTACGTGAAATCGGTTTTCCCAAGCCCCCAGAAGAGCTAGAGACTTCGTTCTTGGACTGATCGATTGGAAGTGAGCTAACTTAGAGTGGTATTCAGAAAAATCGGAAGGATGGTTCCAGAGCTGGGAAGCTTACACCTATTTCTCGACGCAAAATTAACACCAAAAACCGATTATTTTTTTTGCTTATTTGAAAATTGAACCTATTTCATGCCTTGGGACTCCTCAATTGTCCATTTAAAACTTAAAAAAAAAAAAATTTCCAGGGATGGGAAATAAAAAATTTTTTTTTGGTACATTCGGTATTTTGTGGTACATGTCATAACTAAAATGTTTAAAAATTTAAAGTTTTTCTTAAATAAAACCGTTTTTGGTGTAATGAAGATTTGCATCGATGAAAAAAAATTTAAAGTTCCCATCCAGGGTTAGGAAATTCACATTTTTTTATACAATAAACTAACAAATCAACTGACGTCATTTTTCCTGATTAAAATTACTTTTTATTTCGGCAAAACAAAATTGGTATCAAAAATTAAAAAAAAAATCATAATTTCGATTCCAGGGTTCGGTACTGCAATATTTTGTAGTACATGAAAGTAACGAAAGTGGTAACAAATTTGTAGCTTTTCTTAAATAAAACCACTTTATACATCATGAAGACTTGTATAGGTAAAAAATAATATTAAAAAGTTTTAATTTTCGCCTCCAGGGCTCGGAAATTTAAATATTTTTTGGGCACATTCGGTATTTTGTGGTACATATAATGACTAAAATATATAAATATGTTAAGTTTTTCTTAAATAAAACCGTTTTTGGTAACATGAAGATTTTCATGGATGAAAAAATATTTTTAAACTTAAAGT
Organism: Linnaemya vulpina; assembly: GCA_963675445.1. Lineage (NCBI taxonomy): Eukaryota > Metazoa > Arthropoda > Insecta > Diptera > Tachinidae > Linnaemya > Linnaemya vulpina. Next base: position 81,884,452 of record OY776277.1, on the reverse strand, counting down.
TCACATCCAGGGTCAGGAAATTTGAATTTTTTTAATACAATAACATAACCAAAAATCAATTAACGTCGTTTCTTCTTGGTTAAAATAATTTTTTATTCCGGCAAAACAAATTTGATATCAAAAATTTAAAAAAAATCAAAATTTCGTTTCCAGTGTTGGATACTGCAATGTTTTGTAGTACATCAAAGTGACAAAAATTTTTACAAATTTTAGTTTTTCTTATATAAAACCGCTTTATACATCATAAAGACTTGCATTGCTAAAACATTATTTAAAAAAATTTAGTTTTTGTCTTCAGGGGTGGGACATTTTTTTATTTAAAAATTTTTTTTTTTGGCACTTTCGGTTTTTGTGGTACATATAGTAACTAAAATGTTTAAAAATTTTAAGTTTTTCTTAAATAAAACCATTTTCTGTATCGTTAAGATTTGCATCGATTAAAAATAAATTTAAAAATTTAAAGATCCCATCCAGGGTTCCAAAATTTAAAATTTTTTTATATAATACATAACCAAAAATCAATTAATGTCGTTTTTTCCAAGTTAAAGTTATGTTTTATTTTGGCAAAACAAAATTAGTATTAAAAATTAAAAAAAAATATGAATTTCGATTCCAGGGTTGGATACTGCAATATTTTGTATAACATGAACGTCACCAAGATGGTTAAACATTTTTACTTTTGCATAAATAAAACTTCGCTAAAAAAAATTTGAAAAATTAAAATTTCTTTTCCAAGGGTGGGAAATTTGGAATATTTTTTTTAAGTAACCAAAAAACGTGTCTGAAGTTGTTTTTATTTTTTGCTAACGGAAACTATTTTATAAGTGAGAAAGCAGACGTACGTTAGTGAAGGGTATATAAGATTCGGCACAGCCGAATATAGCACTTTTACTTGTTTTCTCTTTGCCTGCGGCAGCGGACGGTCTTCAATTTCTGCTGCGCTGCACCTACTTGAGCATGGCTGGTCACTGTTGTAAGCTAGCGGGTCGAACTCGATAATATCCTGGCTTTCATTCAAAAGTGTGGAAATATCTGTAAAAACAAAATATATTGAATTTTTTTTATGATTATTTCAACTCTTTATATGTACATATGAATCTACATACAACTTACATGCATGCTATCTTGCAAGTTTTGTAGTTTAAAAGATCCCAATATGATGTGAATTTTATGGAAATGTTCCCATGACGATGGTGATCCTCCTGTATGCCCCATTTTTATACCCTCCACAAAAATGTGAAACGATATATATTGGTGGTAGTCATTCCGTGTGTGATTTCTTCGATATCAATATGCGACCCCTTAAAGTATATATATATTCTGGATCCTTAGGAATATCGATGACGATTGAGCGATGTCCGTCTGTCTGTACGTGAAATCGGTTTTCCCAAGCCCCCAGAAGAGCTAGAGACTTCATTCTTGGACTGATCGATTGGAAGTGAGCTAAGAGTGGTACTGAAATTCAGAAAAATCGGAAGGACGGTTCCAGAGCTGGGAAGCTTATACCTTAAACCGATTATTTTTTTCTTATTTGAAAATTGAACGTATTTCATGCTTTGGGACTCCTCAATTGTCCATTTAAGACTTAAAAAAATTTTTGTTTTTAAGATGCGAAATTAATTTTTTTTGGGCATCCGGTATTTTGCGGTAAATATAATAACTAAAATGTTGAAAAATTTTAAGTTTTTTTAATTAAAACCGTTTTTGGTGTAATGCAGATTTGCATCGATGAAAAAAAAATTTTTTTAAATATAAAGTTCCCATCCAGGGTTAGGAAATTTAAATTTTTTTATACAATAAACTAACCAAAAATCAACTGACATCGTTCTTTCCTGGTTAAAATTACTTTTTATTTCGGCAAAACAAAATTGGTATCAAAACTTAAAATAAAATCAAAATTTCGATTCCAGGGTTCGGTAGTGCAATATTTTGTAGTACATGAAAGTAACGAAAGTGGTAACAAATTTGTAATTTTTCTTAAATAAAACCGCTTTATACATCATGAAGACTTCCATTGGTAACAAATAATTAAAAAAAAATAAATTTTAGATTCCAGGGATCGGATATTGAATTTTTTTTACACATTCGGTATTTCGTGGTACATATAATGATTAAAATGTTTAAAAATTTTAAGTTTGTGTTATATAAAACTGTTTTATGCATCAGGAAGATTTGCATAGATGGAAAAAAATTTAAAAAAATTAGAAATTCTTTTCCAGGGTTAGGAAATTTTAATATTTTTTGTACATTAAAATGACTAAAAATCAACTAACTTCGCTTTTTCCTGGTTAAGACTATTTTCTATTCTGGCAAAACAAAATTGGTATCGAAAATTTAAAAAAATCATAATTTCGATTTCAGGGTTCGATACTGCAATATTTTTTAGTGCATGAAAGTAACAAAAGTGGTTACAAATTTGTATTTTTTCTTAAATAAAACCGCTTTATACATCATAAAGACTTCCATTGGTAAAAAATAATTTAAAAACATATTAAATTTTCGGAAATTGAATTTTGTTTTTGTACATTCGGTATTTCGTGGTACATATGATAACTGAAATGTTTAAAAATTTCAAGTTTTACTTTAATAAAACCGTTTTATACGTCATGAAGATTTGCATTGATGAAGAAATTTTTCGCTTCCAGGGGTGGGAAATTGAAATTTTATAAAAATCAAAAGACAACTAACGGAGTTTGTTTTATTAATTAAAACTATTTTTTAATTCAGGAAAAGATAAAATTAATATCAAGTACTTAAAAAAATCTATATTTTGATTCCAATATTTTGTATAACATGAAAGTTGCCAAAATAGTTAAAAATTTGTAGTTTTGCTGAAATAAAACCGGTTTACACATTATGAAGACTTGTATTGCTAAAAAAAATTTTAAAAATTAAAATTTCATTTCCAGGCGTGGGATATTTTGAATATTTTTTTTATATATAAAAGTAACCAAAATATGCAACTGAAGTTGTTTTTATTGCGCTTATAAATTAGAAAGCACAAAATTGGTACTCAAAAATATGTGTAATACCCGACGTACGTTGGTGAAGGGTATATAAGATTCGGCACAGCCGAATATGGTACTTTTACTTGTTTTTTCTTGTCTAGAACAAATTGTATTTGTAGATATATGTACATACATACATACTTATGTCAATATACATAGGTATATATACATAAACGTACTAAAATATGCATAAATTTGTTTTACCTATATTTCCGGGTAAGGTTATCAACTTTTGTTCGTATATCTGTCCAGCTTCCAGAAAATCCGGCCTCTTGCAATTTGACTGCCATTTCCTGGAAAATATGTGAATTTTTCCTTTCACCCCGCTATTCTGCAATTTTTTCTTGTCAAAGGTCTATTAACATGCTTTCGTCAGCAGCAGACCATACCACAGGAAGTATTTTTTTCTTTTTTACTATAAATAAATTTGTTGTAGGTATTAGTATTATTAGTTATATATTATTTAAATTTAAATTTACTTGCATTGTTCGGTCCCGCTCATTGTATAAATTTTTGACACTTGAATATTTGGTATGAGTTTTTGATGGTATGAGTTTTTGAAGGTTGATGGTATGAGTTTTTGAAGGTTTCTTTCGATTTTCCTTAGTGATGACACTAAAATAATCGAAAGATGCTGAGATGTGAACATCTTGTAAAGATGTTGAGTTTTTTTCATATAGACTTTGTATGGAAAGATGTTAACGTCTTGCCAAAATGATAAAAGATGTAAGATGTGAGTAAGTGTAAATAGGCTATAAAAGCCACGAAATGTCTTTTATTTTTGGCAACTAAAAAATTATTTGAGTGTACATCGACCTTAGTTCGTTTTTTGCTGCTTCACACAATAGGCCATATGAGAGAGTATGTGTCTGCCCACCACTGATCTAAGGAAACAGTCGTGCGAGCTTTGAGAAAGCAGCCAACAAAATTTTTCAAGTGAAGAAGAATTATATTTGATGCTGCCATATTAAAAAATAAGAAAATATGGTAATATAAACATAAATTCTCCTGGTGAAACTTATCGCAAAGTTGTAATAATGAAAATGTATTTATCCGACCGATAAAGTCTCACTTTAAGATAATATCAAGTTGTAATAATGGCCCTAAATATTTCTGCCATTGGCAGATGTATTAATTTAAACATTAAAAAAAAGCTTTCAATACCTGGAAATTAGCTGACAATAGCAAAGAAGAGTGTTCACACGGTTGTCATATGTTTAACAATATTTCTGTCTTCCAATGCACCGACAATGTTTTTTCTAACAACGTTGCAAGACAAAAATTGTAACTTCAGATGGTTGTTAGACATTTCCTGAAATTTTTTCTTACAAGATCTGTCAATCAATCGTGTGTACATAGCTTAATAGTGTCATCACGCAACTCCCTTCTTATAATTCTTCACACATATTTGGAAGGTTATTCTTATCCTTCTTCTGTTTGTTCAGCTAACTGCGAAACGTTACACTAAAAACTTTCTTTTATTCATGATATCAGTTATTTTGTTTTATTTAATTTACGATCTGATGTCATTAAACTATTGCTCAACTCTGGACAATATCATGTTTTTGAAACTAAAGAGTACACTATTATTGATTCAATTATCAAGACAATGAGTCCCTACCTTAGGAGAATTTTGAGATGGAATGGTGTTGAAATTCCTAATTTTTTCGTACATTAATAAATAAAACTTAAGAGATTAATATTTAACTTATTAATATAATCATTAATAAGAATTATATTGATCAATAGTCAATGCCATGATTTGCTTCTCGAGAACTAAAAAAAACCAGTTTTCGTATTAAGTGAAGCGAACAAAACATGTTTAAATTAATGTTACTCGTTGTCTTCTATTTCTTGTTATTTGAACTTTATTTCCCGTTGGTCTTTATAACAAAAAAATATATAAATGTCGTCTTTCTTTATTAACATAGAAATTTGTCAACATTATTGCGAATTCTGTACTTGCTGAAATACAAAACATATCAATCAATCAAATTATATTAAAATGCTGAGATTTGTAAAATTTACAGAGTGTTAAATAAATGAATTCGTAAAATACTCCGACGATAAGAACAATATGTAGAAAATATCATGAATCATTTATGAAATGAACTAGACTAGAGTACTGTTGGCTGTAAGTGATAACAATGAAAGCCTAATTTTATTTAACATTATTTTTCATTTGAAAAAGCTGGTTAATTTTGGTTAGAGTCGTTAAGTTGGACAGTTGATGAGATGTACTTTACTTTATGACCAAATGGTCATACCGAAAAGTGATAAATCATTAACATAGTAATTGAATTATGTCACCAGATATACATATTGAAATCGCATACTGTGCATTTCTTTCTTGCGAGAAGGAATAATATTTATTCCGCTGAGCTCATTATAATTACATAATTATAATGTTGATTACAAGCAACCAAAATACTGTTTACCAGTTGCAAGTTTTGCGATTTTCATCGATAGTTATAAGAAACAAATTGCTAAGGCCCAACTATAATATGCGTACCCTAGCGCAGGCGAATTTGCGAATACATACAATCAAATGTGTGCGACCATAATTTGCCTTGCTAACTTTTCGTTGAATTTAATTTTCCTACGCATAGAGCGGAACTGATCGCATTTTCTTGAAAGGCCAACTGTTTGTTCGTTGTTATTGATAATTATTTTTAGATACATATATACCATAGACTGTGATACGTCGCAATGTACGCCGAAATCAATTCTACACATCATTGAATAAATAAAGTCAAAAATTAATGGAAACATTAAATGTTTAGCGTTTCTTTATTGTATATATATATATTATAGTGTATTTGTGTATTTTCCTTCCTTGCACACATTGTTATACATTGTTGTACATTGTAGTACTTTCCAATTTACCTACTTGTGATAATATATTTATGTATGTATAAGTTGAAAATATTTATACATGTATTTACATGTTATGTATATATCATAAATTAGGTTTTGCAAAAGTGCATTGCTTTACAACTGAGTGTAAGTATAATATAGCCACACAAATGTTCGCTTATGCATTTGACAGTCTTTTCGTCGAGTTTTGACAGCAGCCAAAGCTAGCCTACGCATATTATAGTTGGGCCTTTATACATACATTCGTAAGTCCGTATGTGTACATTTTGTTTAAATTTCTATTCGTTTTATTCATTATCATAATTATGTATTATACACTTATACCACTGTTAACAATTTCGAACAATTTAAAATTGAAACATACATTCTGTATTTTCATAATCTGTTACCTTAAAGTATTATAAATCATTTCTACAAAACCATTCTAAAGTGTATATGTTAAAAAGATTTTCTGGATTAATTTTTTAATATTATTAACATAAACAAATATTGTAGACTTACACACATTTAGTTTTTTACCTTAAATTTTAAAATTTTTTAAATTTTATGACTATGTATTTTAGAATTAGTATAACATATACATTTTTCAATTGTAAGAAAAAAAAGTATCATAAAAACAAGTAAAAGTGCTACATTCGGCTGTGCCGAATCTTATATACCCTTCACCAACGTACGTTTGGCGTTACATATATTTTTAAGTACCAATTTTGTTATTCCTAAGTTATAAAATAGTTTTAGTTAGCAAAAAAAAAAGAAGAAAAAATCAACCTCAGTTGCCTTCTTTGGTTACTTTTATGAATGAAAAGTAAATCAATTTCCTACCCCTGGAAACGAAATATTAATTTTTAAAACTTTTTTATCAATGCAAATCTTCATGATGTATAAAGCGGTTTTGTTTAAGAAAAACTTAAAATTTTTAAACTGAATGTGCAAAAGAGAAACTTTTAATATCCCATCTCTGGAAACTTTTTTTATTTTTTATAGTTTTTATTAGACATTTCTTTTCCAATCAATCAGTCTAAGAACGAAGTCTCCAGCTGTTGTGGGGGCTTGGGAAAACCGATTTCACATACAGACAGACGGACATCGCTTAATAGTCATCGCTATTTATAAGTATCCAGAATATATATACTCTATGGGGTCCCATATTAATATCGAAGAAATTACACACCGAATGGCAAATCTGTAGACATATATCCTTTCACTTTTTTGTGCAGGGTATACAAATCGTACTATTATATCCCCTACTTACGAAGAATCTAATATTTTTTATATAATTAATTTAAGGTATTTTCTCAGCTAAGCCACAATAATAAATAGGAGTATTTGGAAAATTAAAAAAATGCATTTCAAACTCATTTTGAGTGAAGGGGCAAATAACATTTTTGTGGAGGGCGATATATTTGCACGTATCAGGTCCAAGGGCGTACAAATATATTAACAGGAAAAGTTTCTGGTCCTGGAAAATTCATATTGCTGATAGCGTCTAAAAATTTTATGCGGCAGACTAATATACGTTGAAACTAAATTGAAACCCAAAGAGTTTTGTTGTTTCTGATATACTTCCTATTAAATTTTTTACAGAAAAGCCGGCCAATGCGAGATTTGTCTCTGGGAGTGCACCATCAGTCCAAAAATGAAGTCTCTAGCTTCTCTGGGGGCTTGGGAAAGCCGATTTCACGTACAGACAGACGGACATCGCTCAGCCGTCATCGCTTTTCATAAGAATCCAGAATATATATACTCTATGGGGTCCCATATTAATATCGAAGAAATTAGACATCGAATGACAAACGTAACCTTTTACATTTTCATCAAGTGATGAGTGATGTTTAATATTATTATGCAATTGCAGATGACTAAATAGATATGGAGGTTTTATTGGATAAGACTATGGTTCTTGTCAGGATTTGCTTTAAAATACTTATTCTTATGTTGCGGCAAACCTTATTTAGGCAACAATCGTTTGTTGCTTAATAAATCAGACTAAGATGATTTTGTAAAATATATGGTTTCAAATGTAGAGGTACATATATTTTTAATCTTGTTATTAGTCTTGTTCAAGATGTTACTAAATACTTACTTTTATATTTTTTGTTGAAATAAAAGTCTTGATAACGAGGAACTCTATTCTTTATCATGCAATAGTAGAATTGTTGCAGTACGTATAATTTGAATAATTGAATATTTTGGAAGTTAGAGAATCACAGTAGATTTTAATATTATTAGGATAATAAATAATTGAATCGAAGTAAATTTTCATATTTTCAGTTATGTAAACTAGTATGTACAACACTTAATAACTTGAGTTTTATTAATGAATTTGAATTATATATTTTATTATATCAGAGGTTTTAGAGTATTGGCTGTAGAAATACGCATATACGATTAATTTCAGTTGAGACATAGTCCTCTCAGATATAGAAAAAACATCTTTGAACCAATTTTTATTTTTCACTTATGATTGACCTCTTTTTGGATTGTTTATATATATGTATGTATACTTACACTATAGTGTACGCCTGATAGTATAAAGTTCAGAGAATTAAGCTCTCTGATTGGCGGAATCTTTAACTCCTTGGCACGTAGGTACATATTACGCCCTTATTAAACATAAGGAAACAGTATTTAAAATGTACTACACGACCACGATAAAACTTCCGGTTGTTGATATCCGTTGGCCAATCTGAATCAATAAAACGTACCAAATTTGAATTATTTAATGAATATCTTATAATTCCTTCTGTATTCTTTTTCAAATATCTGAGAAGATATATGCTAGGAGCACAACTCGGACGAACGGCGAATTTCGTCCAACACAACGTATACGTTGACATAAATTCGTCGTATGAAACACAATAACGACAAAAAATAACAGCTATTTTTATGTTGACAAAGTTATTTGCTGTTTGTCGAAATTGAAGAAAATTTAAAAAAATTTTAAAAATGAATCAAAAACTATCAAATATTGTAAATATAATTAAAATAATAAATATTATGTTTATTATAACAAAAGCGAATTTGTTTTGTACGCAAACGCTTACAAAGCAGGTGGTGGGTACGGCCAGTAAATATGAGCAGAAACCACCTCGGATTCCAAAAAGTTGGTTTTGCAGAGCTAAAGTTGAAAGATGAAGAACACTTCTTTAAAGAAACAAGAATGACAGTGGAAAAGTTCTTTGCTTAAAGAACGGCTGCAAAAGTTTTCAAGAAGAAAACCCATTGATGAGGAGACACGATTGGGATTAACTTTAATGTAAGTGCTTGTAAAAAATTTATTTTTTCTTGTATATAAATATATGTATATATATCCAAAACAGAAACTTATGCATTTAGTAATCTACTCTTAGGTACCTAGCTCATGGTTGCAGTGCACAATTTTTAGCATGGACTTTCAAAATGGTTGTATCGACCGTGAGAAAAATTATTTACAAAACTTGCGATGCGATCTGGAGTGAGCTTCATGAGCCTAATTGCCATGAATGGAAAACTATTGGTGACAGGTTAGCAAAATCATATTACTATCGTTGCAGCAAATGATATTTTTTATGTTAATAGCTTTTACGTGAAAACAGGAATGCCTCATTGCCTTGGAGCTATTGATGGAAAACATATCCAAATATTTTGCCCGAAAAATAGTGGTTCACTTTTTTATAATTATAAAAAAACTTTTACCATTGTGCTAATGGCGGTATGTGACGCGGATTATAATTTCACTTTTGTGGATGTGGAGTTTTTGCTAAAAGTGTGTTTGGAAAAATGATTTTGAGAAACCAAATTAATGTTCCACCCGAAAACAAACTGCCTGGTAAAAGAAATAAGTATATATGACAATAAAGTATATTTATAATAATTAAATTTTTCAACTAGGCAGCAACACATCATTTCCGTATTTCTTTGTGGGAGATAATGCTTTCCCTTTAAAACGTAATTTATTGCGACCATATCCTGGGCGAAGCTTGACTGCCGAGAAGCAAAAGGAAATGGAGTAAGTATACCTGGAACCTGGAGGCAGTCGTCTGAATATACGCCTTTTGTTCGCATTTCCCATGCCAACCGCTCATCAACAAATGCTTTTGCTTTGAGAGACGAGTTAGCAAAGCACTTATTTGAAAATGGATTAGAAATAACATCGAAAACAAAAACAATAAATAATCGAGTTAAAGAATAAAATTCAAAATACTTCAACTTATAAATGAAATTTTTTATTAAAGTTAAAATTCAATAAAAAACATTTATCTAATAACAAATAACATTAAAAACAAAAATATTTCATTCAAACAATACAAAGAAAAATACTTAAAAATTCAATTAATTTGATTAAGTCACAACTTAACTGAAAACAAAACAAAACTAAACAATAAAAAAATAAGTTAAATAATAATAATAATTAAAATACTGTGTTTTGTGCTATTTCATTATAAACTAAATTTAAAACTTTTGCTTCGATGTTTGATACAACGGACGGTGGTAAATTTGCATCCGAAATTTTTTTCGCCCAGCTTTCAAAAAGCAACGATGTTGAGTCGCGGCCTCTTTCGCTACAGCTTACTGATGCCAGCTCTTTAACAGAATTGGTACATTAAAAACGGAGGTAACTTCTGCATCGGCACGTTTTTTATTAAGCTTTTTGGGCAGCACGTCATTACTATCCATAGCACTGTCATCGGTGTTTGTCAGGTGGCAGAGTGTTGATGACGAGCAATCAAAAATTTGTTGGAAGTCGACTTCTTCAACAGTTCCAATTGTTCTATTGAAATTAAAACGTAATTAAATAAGATACGTATAACATATTTATAGAATCAACCCACCCTTTTGCATCTTTATAGTCGTCTAAAAATTTTAGCGACTCCATGTACTTCCATTTTCTTGATGGACTTGTTGCGCTACTCCCGAAAGCAAGCTGATCTAATCGCTTACGTCTTTTATATGTATCCCGGATTCCCTTCCAACGCTTTCTGCATGGATCCCCTAAATATTTCAAATTATGTGATATTTAAACAATATTATCATAAAACTTTTTTTATGATAATATTTCTTTTCTCCCATAATTCAGTCTTCTTTTCAACGTTTTTATAATATTTTGATGCCAGATTGTACAGGCATTCATGTTCCTTAACGTTCTCAATGATAACTTCACTTATATTCATTATTCTCATAACAATTATTCTATCACTTGCACAAATATTTTTTACATAAAATTTTTATTTGTTTACCACCTGACAGGGTGACCATAAGAATATAATAATACCTAAACAATTAAACATTAACAACAACACAACTGAAAACAATTTTCATAGTTCAGTATTTTGTATATATGCTGTAAATACTATGATATACAAATAAGACAATTATTAAAGTAAAAACTAACTTATACTAACTTTAAATAATTATTCAAATATGGCCACCCTGAAGTTATTTGGTCGTCGTTCGCCGGCGAACAAAATATAATTAAATATATTTCAAATTCGTCGCGTATGGCGAATTTCGTCCTACGGCTTAATTGTGGGCAAGGCGCATTAATAAAGGTGACCTTATCGCAATTCGCCTTATTTCAAAAACCAATCCTTCAAAAACAATTGTCAAAAAAATTATAAATGTGATGTGCTTAACAATTTTAATTGTTTGGAAATTAAAAAAATATTTGATGTTTATTTGAAAATCATATAGTACACAGTCATATATAACTCAACCAAACATTAAATTGTTCAACATAAAATTTAAGATTGCTCGCAAAAATGTTTATGAATGAAAAGTCAGTAAATTTTGAAGGATTGGTTTCTTACGGCTCAAGGGGAATCAAACAGATGAGAATCATCTGCGCTAATAAGGCCACCTGTATTAATTCGCCTTGATTGTGGGCATTTTCATATACACTAACGTGTTTTATTTTTGACGACGAATAATTGCGGCGAAAAATTCGTCGTTCGTCCCGGTTGTGTTCCTAGCATTATGGTTACGAATATGTAAAGAAACTTGGGAAGTCAAGATATAATGTGAGAAATACCCGGTCTTGAAAGGAGAGACCTGTGACCAGTATTAAGACTTTTACTAATCCAAAATTTGAACGTAAATGCCGGACATAACATATACATCTTCTTATTAGTAAAAAATTGAGCTTCTTTATATATATGAGAACTCACACCACTATCAAAAACCCACCTGCTGTTATTGCTATCATATAACATGATCATATAGGCTGTCCGCCGGGAAGGTATACTACTTTGTTCGTTTTGTTTATAATATTTGATGAAATGAAAGAGAATGGATCTTTTATTCGTAAATGTTTTATATAAAGTCGGAAATTATGTATGGAATATAATATCAGATAAATGTCCGCCTCTGTTAGCCCCACAAATCCGATCACATTTTTATTAATTTCATCACGAATATATTGTTTGAGTATTTCTGGTTTGTTTGCATAAACCTTGCTTTTCAGATAGTCCCACAAAAAGAAGTCCGGAGTAATCAAATAGGGTGACCGTGGAGGCCAATCAATATCACCATTTTTTAAAATAACTTGTTGTGGAAAGAGGTGGAAGAGGAGCGAATCCATTGTTTAAAAGATTAAAACACATTAAATTATCGAATATTGTTCCATAACATATTTGCCACGTGCCTACTGAATGAACCATCAAGACTAATGCTTACCAAATTGGCGGCAAAACAAAGTAGTATATCTTCTGGTGGACACCCTTCAGATGATTACATGAAGAGTTACATTGTAATCGAATGTGTCCACTGTTACCACATTTATAACATTTTATATTCCTTTTTCTTTTGGGTTTCTTTAATTATACATTTTTTACATCTATTAAAATAACCTTCGTCTCACTTGCCCCTTGTCGTGTGAATTTGCTGTGATTATATTTCCTAAATCTGTTGTTCTTTTTCAAATGCCTCTGTTCTTTCTCTAATATCTTCTTTTTTCAATTTCAAGTTTCGGTAGTTTTCGGTAGTTTAAAATAGTAAAATATTTCATATATCTTCCGGATTTCAACACTCATGATCCTTAAATGATCAACAATTGTACGGAATTAATATAATTACAAAAAAAAATTTTGGATGTTGTGAACTTAAATTTCGCCAGCTTTCTGAATAGATTTGCTTTGAAAGATGATGCATATCTTTTGCACATACCTTCTAATATATCGCAGTATTCTATGGAAATTTTATATTTAAATAATATCCTTACTTTTCAAGATAATATCATGGTTGCTAAAGCATGTGTGTCATATTTAAACATATTTGTTAGCTAAATTTACGTTTGAGGTACATATTGCTTCCCATAAATACAAAGTTACAAGCAGACATTTCATTTGTGCTTCCCATGCCATATAGTTTTTACTATTTTATTTTTTCCTGTTTTACCCGACATATCATTTGTCCCATCAATAAAAGTATATAAAAATTTTAAATAATCTTTAACGGATTTGATCTCTTTACTTATTTATGTTAGATGAATCTTTAATCAGTTTTATTTCAATAACATTTTTCAGATATAAATAGCAGTGTTGTACAAACTTTTATTAGATATATGAAAAAATCACAATTAATAAAGAAATAGAAGACATTAACTTAAAGTTAATATAAGAAATTTCACGCGATTTTCTTTTCCTCTTTCTGGTGTTTCAATTACTTTGCAACATCATGCTCTCTTAAAAGTTTTATTACATTCAAAACGCGTTGACCGATGATTTCACTTTTGTCCCATATTAATTAGAACTCGATTACTCGAACTCTAATTAAGGCACGCACATATGCCGTTCGTCCTAAACATTTTGAGCACAAATTGATCATTTATTACTCCAAACCATCGCTTAGTTTAGTACAGAATACATAACAGAAAGATTAATATGAAAAAATCGGCAACTCCAAAATTACCTTGTTATAGAAAAAACACAAATAACTACAATATAATAGATTCATGAAAGTGAAAATGTAATATTTAAAAAAACTTTCAGTCTATACCCATCATAAGTGACAGTGTTAGGTGTGAAGTAGTGCCATCCACATCTGCGGGTTCTTTGTTTGCAAATAATGCTGAGAGTATTGAATTTCTAGCTGGTGATAGTTTGTCGGGGATCAAAGCATCACTGTAGGGAATTGTGAGGAACTGAGATCTTGGGTTGTTAGAAATAACAACCTTAAGGTGGGGAGCAGCGAAAGATTTGCGTTATCACCAAAAACTTTTTCAGGTCCCAGTAGGAAAGATTTATATTTCAATCGGAGGATATTTACATTTTGTTATACAAAAGTTTTCCTTTATAGGATCATTTAAACACTTAGATGCAAAAGAAAAAAATTCAATATATATAGGGATTGATGGTTTAGAGATTTTGAAAATCTCCAAAAGAATTTTGTGGCCTATTCTAGAATCAATTGAAGGTTTTGAAAATACTAGTCCCTTTCTGATAGGATGTTTTTCAGCAGTTAAGAAATCAAAAGACTTATAGAGTTTTATAAGACTTTTGCAGAGAAATAGAACTGTCTTAAACCAACGATTGCTTAAAATGTTGTCAGGAAGGATTACATAAGGAGAAAAGATTATGTTTTTCGAAGCCAGTCGGCCTGCAGGGAATGGGTATAACATTTCAATCAAGATGTCATCGCTACCATCACATACCTGAATTTAAAGAAAAAAAAGTATTTTAGGAAAAACTGGATTTCATTTTAAATGAAATATAGTATATATGAATAAGAAATTAAATCATGTCGCTAGGTATATCCCATCTGAACTTTGACACGTGCCTGGGAGTTTCGACGAAGTTCATAATAGGAAGTCTAAAGCATTTAAGAAGTTGTTATTTAATACTGAAATTTTTAATCTGAATGAATGTGTTAGTAGTGATCAATATAATAACCTTTTTGTTATTACATATTGTTACAAGACTTCCGTGTAGTGATAGTTCTCATATAAAATATATTTTTTCGTTACGTTATATGGCGATGAATTAGTAGTATTTCGGCAAAATTTCTTATGTCAGCAATCCCTTCAACAAATTCCGCTCAACCGAGCCACGGATTCGTCTAGATCAGATAAAATGTATTTGGTAAACTGGCCACATTCGGCTTTTAAGCTTCCCCTTTTGTTGTGTCTGAATTAATTTTTAATATATGTACACTTTCCAGTCTGCCCAAGTCTTCCAACCCCTGCAGTTTTTAGTTGGTGACCCAAATTTTTTTAACTTTTTGGAAATTTTCGTTTAAAACTCTTTAACTTCAATACCGTGCTGACTCTTTTTTCCCAAAATGTAAGTTGTCATCACTCTAAATAAATATTTACATTAAAACAATTGTTAGTTGTTCTTGTCCTTTATATCTTTACAATTAGAGACTGCAACACATTCTAAAATAAATACGCAAGTTTACATAATTAAAAAGTTTATGTATAAATATTCACAATATGCTTAACAGGTCATTGTAATAACTAAACATACTGTTTAATATTACGTATTGAAAACTATGCCTTAAAAAATTTTATAAACTACACCCAATCCTGTTTTTACACGGCAGATACGTTCCGGAGGATGCCGTGTAAAAATAAATGGTGCAAAAAAATTAAAAGAAAAATATAAGACAGTTTTAGCAGTCTCCACAATTCTAAAACAAAACTCGTAGATAAATTTCTATTATAGTTTTTCATAAAATTTTTATTTTATTTCATTAAATGATTCTTAAGAAATAATAGCACAACTTAATAAATAAAAATTATTTTTTCTAGTCTGTCCAGAATTTGTATTTTTGTTTTTAAAGTAATAGTCGCTCGTTTTTGTTAACTCAAAACGTCAACCGTATTTAGGCTGAATATCCTTTTCTTTTGAACACTTCATCATGTGTGCTTATTAATTCATTACTTCCGATTTCTCGTTTGCAACAGACTTTTGAGTTAAATTTAATAAATATGACAACAGGTGCAGTGATATTTCATTTTTGGATTGACCAGTTTGTTTATTTTCATTCAATAATGCAACATAACCACTTACAAACAGAACATAAGAACAAGGCCAAACACCATGTCATTGATGTTGCCAAAATGTTGAAAATATTTTGTAGATTTTCTTGTTTTATATCCGAAATTGTTGTCATTTGCTACAATGGGAACATGTTGTGTATTTTTATGCTCTAGTTATTCAAATTGGTGTTTGTACTTGTTGTATTCGTTTTATTTTCCTTGATGTCCATGAAACCAAAAAAGAGATAGATGAATGCAAAGAAACACAAAGTTTGGGTAGAACTGTATCCATATATTGTACGTACATATGCACGTGTAAATAAGTATAAATATATATGAACACACATATAGTTTGATTTATTTGTCTAACTACACATCCATAGTAGACAGGCCCTATCTCATATACATACATACAAATTCAACAAAATTGAGTTTTCAGTGATTTCATTACAATATCACACAGATATGTCAGGTTCACCATAATCCTAATATGTAAATTCTGTTCATTATTTTTATTCCCTCTGTAGTTTTATTAAAAATTATTTTTACCATTTCAGTTCCAAAAGCTATAAAGGCGTGTTGTGTTTAATTAACAAATATGAACATATGAAATGTTCCGATTTCAAAATCACAATTACGATTTCATGGTAATCTTCAAATTACAATAATTTTTATTTCTCAATGTGTTATTTGATTCCCGAAAAAACAAGCCTACAAGCTGACTTTAGTTTGGATGCGGAATTCGATAAAGGTGTCGGTAAGCCAGCATACGCAAAAAAAAAAAGTTTTTAGCAAAAGTTTCGAATTCCTGGTGTAAATGAGATGAAGTGACGGCACAGTAATACGAATAATAAAACCATCGTCCCATCACGCCTATAGTTTAGCAGGAAGGGATACCGCAGCCTTAATGGAATGATGGTTGGCAAATTTTTGGCTTCAACTAAGCTATGCACACTTAACGAGCTGTTTGCTCTTTCAGATTTTTGATCATGAAATGAGTGCTGTGGCCGTAGACGCGTTCAGGCCTGAGTCGTGCCATGATTCCATTACATGAGTGATGCCAAGAGGTACTTTCCTTTGCATAACGAAGGCTCACGAAATTGTTGTCTTTGTCCTGCTTACGGAACTGTGCAGCATATAATTAATCAAAGACATGCCTCTGTCAGAAACATTATTTAAAGAACCATAGATGTCCTTAAGATTTCCTTAAGATGTCCGCTTAAGATGTCTTAAAAGCACATTTCTGCATGTTGTGTGAAAATTGGTTGCAACAATCAATGTAAAATTATATATGCATTTCCCATAAAATAACACTTGACGAAGAAATAATTGTGATTTGGAAGCGACTAAAGAAAATAACTTTAATAATTCAGAAGTTAAAAGCTCCCTGCATTTAAACAATGAAATTTAAAGTAAAAAAACATTGCATCAATAAAAATCTCAAAATTTACTTAAAGTATATAAATTAATTCAATCTACAAAAGAAATCAATTCATTAAATGATACATACTACATAAAGTTACTGTTATTAAAACTAAGAATTCATTAATATTTAGGTTTACAAAAAATATTAAGGGCTATATACGGTGATGGCTGGATGCTAAGTTGCTTAAGTTGCAAAGTCCCCGTCCGCACTTGCAATTTTGTTGCTTGCAATTCTGCTTTGAAATTGCTTTAGTGTCCACATTAGCAAAATCTGGCATTGCAATTCTTGCATATCTTATGCCTTCTTTTCTGTTCTTCTTATTATATTTTCTTTAAGTTGATTAGTGAGAATTGCAAAGCAAAAGAGAATTGCCGTGAACATGAACCTGTGTACCCCTCGCCAAGCTTCTCACCGCCCTCACCTAAGACATTCAAGAATTTCTGCAACAAAATTGCAAGTGGGGACGGGGACAGACATCACAGTTTAATATAATATTTTGTTAGCGCACTCTCCTTCATAGCACGGTTATGTCTAATAAGTTCATTTATTTCCAAATTTTTCATCTCTTTAATTTCTATTTCAGTTTGCAAAATTTTTCCTAAATAGTTCAATTTTTGTTTGTTTTATATGTGTATTCCAATTTTATTCCAAAATTTAGATTTGGTCGCCATTTGTATGCTGTCCCCTATTAAAAATATTCAGGTAATATGTAAAGTATCTTAAAATTTCGCCAAAAGTACTCACATGACTAAAAATCTTAAGTTGGTTAATTTGGAGAGCGCGAAAAATATAATATCAACAAATCAAATAAGGAGTTGCCGCAGGTAGTAACTATATATGTTGCCATTTGCTATTTCTTTATGAGCTATTATTTTACAAATTAGGCAACCAACTTATATTTAATAATAATTTCCAATATAACTTAACAAAAATTGAAAAGTTTTATATGGAACAGTTAGTTTTTTTGAAAGATATACTAATAAAATATTTCTGGTTTATAGAAATAGTTTGCTACTCTGGCAAGCAACAATATATTTCCGAAAAACAAAAACAGCCGAAAATTAACAAGTAAAAGTGCTATATTCGGCTGTGCCGAATCTTATATACCCTTCACTAACGTAAGTCTACTTTCTAACTTATAAAATAGTTTCAGTTAGCAAAAAATAAAAACAGCTTCAGTTACGTTTTTTATGTTATACAAAATATTGCAGTATCCAACCCTGGAATCGATTTATTTTTTTCTAATTTTTAATACCAATTTTGTTTTTCCGAAATAAAAAATAATTTTAACTTGAAAAAAACGACATTAATAGATTTTTGGTTATGTATTATATAAAAAAATTTTAAATTTCGGAACCCTGGATGGGAACTTTAAATTTTTAAATTTATTTTTAATCGATGCAAATCTTCATGATACCAAAAATGGTTTTATTTAAGAAAACATTTTAGTTACTATATGTACCACAAAATACCGAATGTGCCAAAAAAAAAAAAAATCCCACCCCTGGAGACGAAAACTAAATTTTTTTGAAATAATGTTTTACCAATGCAAGTCCTTATGATGTATAAAGCGGTTTTATATAAGAAGAACTAAAATTTTTAACAATTTTTGTCACTTTCATGTACTACAAAACATTGCATTATCCAACACTGAAAACGAAATTTTGATTTTTTAAAATTTTTGATACCAAATTTGTTTTGCCACAATAAAAAATAATTTTAACCAAGAGAAAACGACGTTAATTGATTTTTGGTTATGTTATTGTATTAAAAAATTAAAATTTCCTAACCCTGGGTGGGAACTTTAAATTTAAAAATATTTTTTCATCCATGCAAATCTTCATGTTACCATGTTACCATTATACATATTAGTTACTATATGTACCACAAAATACCGAATATGCCCAAAAAATATTTCAATTTCCGATCCCTGGAGGAGAAAATTAAAACTTTTTAAAATTATTTTTTACCAATGCAAGTCTTCATGATGTATAAACTGGTTTTATTTAAGAAAAACTATAAATTTGTAACCATTTCTGTTACATTCACGTACTACAATATATATCAGTTTTCGAGCCCTGGAATCGAAATTTTTTTTTTTTAATTTTTGATACCAATTCTGTCTTACCAGGACAAAAAATAATTTTAACCAGGATAAAACGACGTTAGTTAATTTTTAGTTATTTTAATGTACAAAAAATATTAAAATTTCCTAACCCTGGATAAGAATTTTTAAATTTTTAAATTTTTTTTCCATCTATGCAAGTCTTCCTGATGTATAAAACGGTTTTATTTAAGAAAAATTACAAATTTGTTACCACTTTCGTTACTTTCATGTACTACAAAATATTGCAGTACCGAACCCTGGAATCGAAATTTTGATTTTTTTTTAATTTTTGATACCAATTTTGTTTTGATGAAATAAAAAGTAATTTGAACCAGGAAAAACAGCGTCAGTTGATGTTTGGTTAGTTTATTGAATACAAAAAATTTGAATTTCCTAACCCTTGATGGGAGCTGTAAATTTAAAAAATTTTTTTCTTATCGATGCAAATCTTCATTACACCAAAAACGGTTTTATTTAAGAAAAACAACAAATTTGTAACCATTTCTGTCACTTTCTTGTACTACAATATATATCAGTTTTCGAGCCCTGGAATCGAAATTTGTTTATTTTTTTTAAATTTTGATACCAATTCTGTTTTACCAGGACAAAAATAATTTTAACCAGGATAAAACGACGTTAGTTGATTTTTAGTTATTTTAATGTACAAAAAATATTAAAATTTCCTAACCCTGGATAAGAATTTTTAAATTTTTAAATTTTTTTTCCATCTATGCAAATCTTCCTGATGTATAAAACGGTTTTATTTAAGAAAAACTTTAAATTTTTAAACATTTTAATTGTTATATGTACCACAAAATACCGAATGTGTAAAAAAAAATATTCAATTTCCGATCACTGGAATCGAAAATTAAATTTTTTAAAATTATTTGCTACAATGGAAGTCTTCATGATGTATAAAGCGGTTTTATTTAAGAAAAATTACAAATTTGTTCCCACTTTCGTTACTTTTATGTACTACAAAATATTGCTCTATGTATCGAGAATAATGTGTAAGCTTCCCAGCTCTGGAACCGTCCTTCCGAACGAAGAACGAAGTCTCTAGCTCTTCTGGGGGCTTGGGAAACCCGATTTCACGTACAGACAGACGGACAGACGGAGAGACGGACAGACGGACAGCGCCAATAAAATGCATATAGACATTAACCGTTGCTTAACCAACAAATAAATTTCATATTCTAAATGTTTTGAATAAATATTCAAAACACGTTCTCATCATTAATGCAATGAAACAAATTGCAATAAGTTTTAATCAATAATTACAAAAACAATGACGTCTGAACTGCAACCCCGAACAAAATATCACCAAAACAAACAAATAATACACAAACCATCATAATTGTCCTATTGTGTGGAAATATTTAATGTAACTAAATGATATAATAATAATATATGGAAAAATGTTCATAAAATTAGTTTTGTTTGTAAATATTTGCTTCAATTTTACTACACCATCAAGAGAGTTTTATAGAATTTTGAAATTACAAAGTATTAACATTTTGTGTTACCATGTTAAGTCACCTTTAATAAAAGGTTGACATTCTTCCTTCCTTGTCGCCTGAAGTGAATTTTAAACCCAATAAAACGTAGTATTGCACGCTATAATATAGTTGTTTGGTAGATATTGCTGCTCCATCCATATTCATAAGGAATCAAAAGCTTTTGATGTTCATGGCTTAAAAACAGTATTATGTTCCAATCATTTTAGTGCCACAGATATTCAAAGACTCATTTCGCTCCATCCTATCTGTACCAATATTCGATAAAAATTGGAAGGTGAAAAGAGTGGTTGAAGGTCTACTTAACCGTGTAAACCAGAAGGCAAAAAATCATTAGTGATAGAAGGGTACCTTCTATTGCAGCACCGTGGTCTTGCTTTGTCGCTAATACAACGGAACGTACTCACGTGACATTATGTTAAATGCATCACGCAATGGTTTTTAGTTTGATGCATTCCATTATTGTTTCGAACGGGAGTACCCCCATTATAAATTTATATCGATGACCCACACTCGCAATAGGTACTACTGGTTGCCATTCCTTATACTTTTTATAAGAGAAGAACTTCCATGTGAGATGAATTAACATTATATTAAACACTAAAATCCGCATAATAGAGCATCAAATGCAAATTTCTCTATTCACAAGTTTATCGATAATGATTCCTCCAACTGAAATAAACCGACAATTATTCTGTATTCTGATGAAGATCACAAGCAGCACGAACGTATTTTCTTTATCTCATATGTTGTAGAAAATCTTGATAAAATTTTATTTTCGACTCCGTTGTTACTGTAGCACTACCGTAACATACTTGCTACAAATGAAAAGTTTCTACGATCCGCAAATCATAAACATTTACGCGGTTTCGTGGGCGTAAACCGAATTCTCGCAAGAGGAGGCTCTAGTTTAAAATCATTTCGTGGGACCATTGGTTTTCTTTTTGAGAAAAAAATTATATGATTCTATTGTACTGTGGCCATATATATCAACGCAAATAAAAGAACACTTAGAAATGTGAGAAACATTTTAAATAGTATTAAGTTTATTATTTATGGATATATATATATATATATATATATATATATATATATATCATATGTAAATAACAAGTAAAAGAGTAAAAGTGCTATTATCGGCTGTGCCGAATCTTATGTACAATTCACCAACGTACGTCTGGCATTATATATATTTTTATGTAGCAATTTTGTTGTAACTTATAAAATACGGGTAGTTTCAGTTAGCGAAAAAAAAACAACTTCAGTTGCATTTTTTGTTATTTGTAACCATTTTGGCAACTTCCATGTGATACAAAATATTGCAAATATCCAACCCTGGAATCGAAACTTTGATATATTTTAACTATTTGATACGAGTTTTGTTTTTTCTGAATTAAAAAATAGTTGTAATTAGTGAAAATAAACGACGTTAGTTGCTTTTTTGTTAAATAAAAAACATTAAATTTTCCATCCCTGGAAGCGGATTTTAAAATTTTTTTAACCAACGTAAGTCTCAATGAGGCACGAAATAGTTTTATTTAAAAAGTTTAATATTTGTAATCATTTTGATCACGTTTACGTATTACAAAATATTGCAGTTAACCAACCCTGGAATCAAAATTGAGATTTTTTTCATTTTTTAGCCTAATTCGTATTTTCTAAATAAAAAACGGTTTTTATATATAAACGATAAAAATTAAATATTTTTAAAATTATTTTCAACCAATGATGTATAAAGCGGCTTTATTTAAGAACAACTACAAATTTTTAACCATTTTTGTCACTTTCATGTACTACAAAATAATTCAGTTATCCAACCCTGGAATCGAAATTTTAATTTTCTAGATTTTTTATACCAATTTTGTTTTGCCAGAATAAAAAAATTATTTTAACCAGGAAAAAATTACGTTAGTTGCTTTTTGGTTATGTTAATGTATAAAATATGTAAATTTTTCATTCCTGGAAACGAAATTTTAGTTTTTTAAATTTCTTTTACCAATGCAAACCTTTATGAAGTATAAAACGGTTTTATTTAAGAAAATCTTAAAATTTTTTAAAAGATTTGAGCTATTATATGACCACAAAATACCGCATGTGCCAGAAATTTTTTTTTTAAATTTTCCATCCCTGGAAAAAAATTGTTACTTCTTAAGTTTTTAATAGACAATTGAGGCTTCCCAAAGCATAAAATAGGTTTAATTTACAAACAAGCAAAAAAAAATAATTGGTTTTTGGTGTTAATCTTGTGTTGAGAAATAGGTGTAAGCTTCGCAGCTCTGCAACTGTATTTCTGACTTTTCTGATCTCAATACCACTCCTTTTAAGTTCATTTCGAATCCATTAGTCCAAGAACGAAGTTTCTAGCTCTTCTGGGGGCTTGGTACGATTCCTGTACGATTTCACGTACAGGAAGACGGACATCACTCAATCATCATCGCTATTCATAAGGATTCATAATATATATACTTTATGCGGTCGCATGTTGATATCGAAGAAATTACACACGGAGTGACTTTCACTTTTTTGTGAAGGGTATAATAATATAATTCAAGGTACAGGTTATTTAAAGCATCTTTTAGATTCCACGCTGAACTCACTTAGTCTTTAAGAAAAACTACAAATTTGTAACCATTTCTTTCACTTTCATGTACTACAATATGTATCAGTTTTCGAGCCCTGAAATCAAAATTAGTTTTTTTCTTAATTTTTGATACCAATGCTGTTTTGCCAGGACAAAAAATAATTTTAACCAGGAAAAATCAACGTTATTTTTTTTAAGAAAAACTACAAATATGTTACTTTCTTGTTACTTTAATGTACCACAAAATATTACGGTACCGATCCCTGGAATCAAAATTTTGATTTTTTTTAATTTTTGATACCAATTTTGTTTTATCGAAATAAAAAGTAATTTTAACCAGGAAAAACGACGTCAGTTGATTTTTTGTTAGTTTATTGTATAAAAAAATTTAAATTTCCTAACCCTGGATGGGAACTTTAAATTCTTTCTTCATCAATGCAAATCTTCATTACACCAAAAACGGTTTTATTTAAGAAAAACTTAAAATTCTTAAACATTTTAGTTATTATATGTACCACAATCCCTGGAAATTTTTTTTTTTAGTTTTAAATTGACAATTGAGGAAAAGTATGAAATAGTTTCTATTTTCAAATAAGCAAAAAAATAATCGGTTTTTGGTGTTAATTTTGCGTCGAGAAATAGGTGTAAGCTTCCCAGCTCTGGAACCGTCCTTCTGAATTTCAATACCACTCTAAGTTAGCTCACTTCCAATCGATCAGTCCAAGAATGAAGTCTCTAGCTCTTCTGGGGGGTTGGGAAAACCGATTTCACGTACAGACAGACGGACAGACGGACATCGCTCAATCATATATACTTTATGGGGTCGCATATTGATATCGAAGAAATTACACACGGAATGACAAATCTAAATATACCCTTTCACATTTTTGTGAAGGGTATAAAAACCCATTCTTCATACATATGTACATATGAGTACATTATGTAAAAATTTTCTTATTGTGTTGTTTAATATTAACAAGTAAAAGTGCTATATTCGGCTGTGTCGAATCTTATATACCTTTCACTAATATACGTCTACTTTCTAACTTATAAAATAGTTTCAGTTAGCAAAAATTAAAAACAACTTCAGTTGCGTTTTTTGGTTACCTAAAAAAAATATTCCAAATTTCCCACCCTTGGAAAAGAAATTTTAATTTTTCAAATTTTTCTTAGCGATAGAAGTACTCATAATATGTAAAGCGGTTTTATTTATGCAAAAGTAAAAATTTTTAACCATTTTGGTAACGTTCATGTTATACAAAATATTGCAGTATCCAACCCTGGAATCGAAATTTTTTTTTATACTCTTCACAAAAATGTGAAAGGGTATATTTAGGTTTGTCATTCCGTGTATAATTTCTTCGATATCAACATTTACTACAAAACATTGCATTATCCAACACTGAAAACAAAACTTTGATTTTTAAAAATATTTGATACCAAATTTTTTTTTGCCAGAATACAATATAATTTTAACCAAAAAAAACCACGTTAATTGTTTTATTGTATTGAAAAATTCAAATTTCGGAACCCTGGATGGGAACTTTAAATTTAAAAATATTTTTTCATCCATGCAAATCTTCATGTTACCAAAAACGGTTTTATTTAAGAAAAACTTAAAATTTTTAAATATTTTAGTTATGATATGTACCACAAAATACCGAATGTACCAAAAAAAAATTTTTAATTTCCCATCCCTGGAAATTTTTTTTTAAAAGTATTAAATGAAAAATTGAGGAGTCCCAAGGCATGAAATAGGTTCAATTTTCAAATACGCCAGAAAATAATCGGTTTTTGGTGTTAATTTTGCGTCGAGAAATAGGTGTAAGCTTCCCAGCTCTGGAACCGTCCTTCCGATTTTTCTGAATTCATAGCATAGCATAGAATCAATAGCACTCTAAGTTAGCTCACTTCCAATCGATCAGTCCAAGAATGAAGTTTCTAGCTCTTCTGGGGGCTTGGGAAAACCGTACAGACAGACGGACAGACGGATATCGCTAAATCGTCATCGCTATTCATAAGGATCCGAAATATATATACTTTATGGGGTCGCATATTGATGTCGAAGAAATTACACACGGAATGACAAACCTAAATATACCCTTTCACATTTTTGTGAAGGGTATAAAAAAATTCATTGACAATAAGTTTATAACAAACAGCAAATTTGCCATAATATGATCATGTATATTATGAATTTGTATGTGTGTGTGCGCATTAAAGTTAAATAGACTTATCGTCCCCATGAATTTATAATTCAATTTGTTTATTGCAAGAAAGTTTGTGGATTTAGCTGAAACGTGTTCTCAAACTTTGATTTTTACGGCGTAATAATATCTTTTAAATTAGGAGTAACATATTTATCATAAGTAAGCAGTTCTATAAAAATTTATATAAAAACTTGTTGATGGCGGCAGAAATCTGTTTTCAGCTTAACTAAGCTTAGAGTCAATGAGATGCCAACGACCCACATAACATAAACCATATAGATACTTTATAATTTCACTTCATAATAAAATAAAGTTTTTAGTAAGACATGCGAATATAGGGGCTCAATTTTTAGTAAATAGCTCTGACTTTAAATGCAAAAATGGTGGCAGATTTTGGTAAACTACAGTTCTAAATACTGCGATCTCTCAAAACGTAAATAAAATTTAAGAAGTTTTTATTAAAAATGTGCGCGTGAGTAAAATTGGCTCACGATCACGTAAGGTCACGAAACGCAAATTTTTTTCAAGCACGCTCACGAAAACATTCTTTTTAATAACGCACTTCCACGCACGATGCACAGAGGGTTAGAATAGCCTGTTTTCTTGGATTAATTAAAAAAAAAATTTTAAGTATTGTCAAAATTTTTTGTACCCGCTTAGAGTATATAAAATTCTACATCACTTGTCGTTAAAATAAATGTCAAAAGTGCTCTGGTGTTTTTGTAGTGAAACTTCAAAGTCAAACTTTATAGAAATTTTTTTTGCAAAAAAGGCTGAAAAAAAGTGAAAGCTTTCCCGTTGAAAATTTTATTTATTTTAAAAAGTATTGCAAAAGTTAACAATTTTTCAATGGAACCATCAAGTTCAGGTTATTTTGCAAATACTTCGTTAGCATTTGTGTGTCAAATTGTGTGTGGAAGTGTTTTAGATTTAGTTATTTATATTGGAAATGCCAAAAAAATTAGCATTTTTATAGTTTAAATGGATAAATAGTTATTATTCGTCCATATTCGTGCCATAATTTTTAGTTTATATTAAAGAAGACATAAATCTCTATTACATTGCAAAATTTTACGCTGCCTTTTTGTGCCTTTTAGAAGTATGCATTGTTTAATGCAAGTGTTGCAGCAGTCAAATTAGCTAAAAATCACATTGATCTCGCGACTGCTGCTGTTGTTGTGTATTGTGTTTTGTTGTTACTTTTTCCATTTATTTGTGCTCTTATTTTCAGTATATTAATGATGTTATTTTTGTTTCTTTTAATAATATTCTTTGTTTCAATAATATTTTGTTTTTGTTTATTTTAATAATATTCTTTGTTTTGACAAACAGTGATCGTGTTGTACAGTTTTAAGTAATCGGGTAAAAGGGATTTTTGAAAGGTTTTTTTTTGTATTAGAATTATTTTTTGTTTTTTATAGAAACAAGTTCGAACGTTGTTTTTTATACTCGTCGAAGCTTATTTGATATTATGATGAATTCAAGCGCTCAAACAATGAATGACAAGATGAAATTTTTAGCTGAAGAAATCAAAAAACGCACCAACTGCTCTGAGGATAATATGTGTGATTTTAATAAAAGAATGGATGTTTTCTTTTATGAATTTGAATCTAGGTGGACTAGAGCGCATAGAATGGAAATGAGGTTTATTGCTCAAAATAAAATCTGGTTGGAGTCCTCTATTGGTTTTACTCTTGCCCCGACTGCAAAACGTGGTCGAAAAGAAATTAGTTTTACCGAGTCCAGTGGTTGGAGTAAATATAAGAAAACAAAGATTTTAAGAGACACCATATCATTGCCAGAGTTGCTTTATGCTTCACAGGTTAAATTACAAAGCGCAGGTTATGTCGAGGAATCAAAAGTGTTGCGAGCCATATATGAAAAGTGTTGCAAGGGCATAAATTAAAAAAAGTTGAAACAACCACTTCCCACCTTGAAAATATCGAATACAAAAGCTTTGGCTGTTTTTGTAGAAGCTAAACTGACACGAAATAAATACAATGTTGTTAGACAAGCTGCTCCTCAAATATTTCCCTCCTACAACAATATTCAAACTGAAAAACAAAAAACTTACCCAGAATCGACCAGCTTTAAAATAAGCGAGACCTCCGTTGAAGTAACTTTACAAGGTCTTCTTAATCACAC
This sequence comes from Linnaemya vulpina, assembly GCA_963675445.1. Lineage (NCBI taxonomy): Eukaryota > Metazoa > Arthropoda > Insecta > Diptera > Tachinidae > Linnaemya > Linnaemya vulpina. The sequence continues at coordinate 81,856,626 of OY776277.1, read as the reverse complement.
AGCGGAGCGACTAATAGAACTTCAAGAAACTGTTATTGACTCATTAGGCATTACGAACTCGAATGTAGTATTATATTCAAAATGGGGCTTTGATGGAAGCTCTGGCCATAGCTCATACAAACAAGCCTTTCATGGATCTGATGCTAGTGATTCATCAGTTTTTTTAACCACAATTGTACCACTTAGGCTTATGTTTGAGGAGAAGGTAATTTGGCAAAATCCACGGTGGTCTTCAACTAGATTTTGCAGACCCTTGAAAATTGAATTTACCAAAGAAACCGCATATGTGTCAAATAGTGAACAAAAAAGAGTTGAAGAGGAAATACAGAATTTAACCTGTTCAACTGTCACGATTGGTGAGAAAGTTGTACATGTTTTCCACAAATTAACTTTGGCAATGGTAGATGGAAAAGTTTGCAATGCCTTAACAGAAACCACATCAACACAAAAGTGTTACTTATGTGGCGCTACAAGTAAGGATTTTAATAATATAGAAGCCATGATCCAAAGACCTGTGCCTGGAGACAATTTAAGATTTGGCCTTGCCATTCTTCATGGCTGGATTAGATTTTTCGAATGTCTTTTGCACGTGGCATATAAAATACCTTTACAAAAGTGGCAGGCTAGGACTGATTCTGAAAAAAGAACACTAGCTGAAACAAAAAAAGAAATTCAGAAAAAATTTAAAGAGAATATGGGATTAATAGTTGACCAACCCAAACCTGGTTTTGGAAACACGAATGATGGGAATACGGCAAGACGTTTTTTTCAAAACGCTGAAAAATCTGCCGAAATAACAAAAATAGATGTTAATTTAATAAAAAAAATGCACGTGTTGCTTATTGCTGTATCCAGTGGCCATGAAATTAATAATGAAAACTTTAAAATATATGCACACAATACAGGACGACTTTTTGTTGAAATGTATCCTTGGTACAATATGCCTCCCACTTTGCACAAGTATTTTATTCACGGACCCGAAATTGTGTCAAATGCCATTTTACCTATTGGGCAGTTATCAGAAGAAGCGCAAGAAGCTCGAAATAAAGATTTTAAAAAATATAGGGAATTTCATTCACGAAAGTGCAGTCGCGAAAAATCAAACCAAGACATTTTTAATATGTTTTTGATAACCTCTGACCCAATTATTTCAAGCATGCAAAAACTGCCTACAAAGAAGGTTCAAAGCTTGCCAGAGGAGGCAATTGATTTAATTGTACCTGCAGCTCCGAACAAGAACAGTGATGTTGAACTTGCTGATGCTGCTAATGATGATGATGATAATGATGATGATGATAACGATGATGATGATGATGATAACGATGATGATGATGATGATGATGACGATGATTATAATGATGATGATGATGATGTTGATGATTAACTTTAAGATGTATAAAATGTAATGTTTAAGTTCTAATATGTACTCCTTGCACTATATACCTACACTGATATTTGGCATTATTTAATAAAATTATACTCAAATATACTTAGAAAACATTTTTTTTACTTATTTTAATGGTATTAACTGAAAAATAAAGAAAAATTATCCGAACATAGCTTCCCTGATTTGATCCAAGAAAACATGCTATTCTAACCCACTGTGCGATGGTATAAGCCTTACAAAATCACACACGTTCACAGTAAAATAATAATTCTGCATATTTACAAAATTTTAAACTATAATTGAATTGAAATATATAATATATATATATATATATATATATATATATATATATATGTATGTATTTGTATACATATATTTGTATATATATATATATATATATATATATATATATATACAAATATATGTATACAAATATATATATATATATATATATATATATATATATATATTTATATGTGTGTATGTACATGCATATATGTATATATATATATATATATATATATATATATATATATATGTGGAAGCCTCACAGATGTTAAAGTTAGAGCTATTGTGAGAGAAGTGAAAGCAAACCTGCTTCTGCAAATTCTATTAATTCTGGATATGCAGTAAGTGCTGGCACCATTAGAAGAGCTCTGCATCAAAATGGTCTACATGGTGGAGTGTCCCGTAAAAAGCCTTACATGTTGAAGGCCAATCAAATTAAATTCCAAAAATTCGCCAAAAAAATATAGAATCCACCCTTTAGCATTATGGGAAAACATTCTTTTTACGGATGAGAGTAAATTTGAAATATTTGGTGCGGAAACACCACCGAAGATATGGAGAACTGCGAATGAAGCCTTTAATAAGTGCTTAACTAAGACTGTAACAAGTAAAAGTGCTATATTCGGCTGTGCCGAATCTTATATACCCTTCACTAACGTACGTCTGCTTTCTAACTTATAAAATAGTTTGAGTTAGGAAAAAATAAAAACAACTTCAGTTGCGTTTTTTGGTTACTTAAAAAAATATTCCAAATTTCCCACCCTTGGAAAAGAAATTTTAATTTAAAAAAATTTTTTTAGCATAATGTGTAAGGCGGTTTTATTTAAGCAAAAGTACAAATTTTTAACCATTTTGGTAACGTTCATGTTATACAAAATATTGCAGTATGCAACCCTGGAATCAAAATTTTTATTTTTCTTTTTAATTTTTAATACCAATTATGTTTTGCCGAAATAAAAAACAGTTTTAACTTGGAAAAAAATGACATTAATTGATTTTTGGTTATGTATTGTATAAACAAATTTTAAATTTCGGAACCCTGGATGGGAACTTTAAATTTTTAAATTTATTTTTAATCAATGCAAATCTTAATGATACCAAAAATGTGTTTATTTAAGAAAAGCTTAAAATTTTTAAACATATTAGTTACCATATGTACCACAAAATACCGAATGTACCAAAAAACAAAAAAAAAAAAAAAAATTAAATTTCCCACCCCTGGAGACGAAAACTAATTTTTTTTAAATAATGTTTTACCAATGCTATTCTTTACGATGTATAAAGCGGTTTTATATAAGAAGAACTAAAATTTGTTACAATTTTTGTCACTTTCATGTACTACAAAACATTGCAGTATCCAACACTGGAAACGAAATTTAGATTTTTTTAAATTTTTGATACCAAATTTGTTTTGCCAGAATAAAAAATTATTTTAACCAAGAAGAAACGACGTTAAATGATTATTGGTTATGTTATTGTATTAAAAAATTCAAATTTCCTAACCCTGGATGGGAACTTTAAATTTAAAAATATTTTTTCATCCATACAAATCTTCATGTTACCAAAAACGGTTTTATTTCAGAAAAACTTAACATATTTATATATTTTAGTCATTATATGTACCACAAAATACCGAATGTGCCCAAAAAATATTTCAATTTCCGATCCCTGGAGGCGAAAATTAAAACTTTTTAAAATAATTTTTTACCCATACAAGTCTTCATGATGTATAAATTGGTTTTATTTAAGAAAAACTACAAATTTGTAACCATTTCTGTCACTTTCTTGTACTACAATATATATCAGTTTTCGAGCCCTGGAATCGAAATTTGTTTTTATTTTTAATTTTGATACCAATTCTGTTTTACCAGGACAAAAAATAATTTTAACCAGGATAAAACGCTGTTAGTTGATATTTAGTTATTTTAATGTACAAAAAATATTAAAATTTCCTAACCATGGATAAGAATTAAAAAATTTTTTTTTTTATCTATGCAAATCTTCCTGATGTATAAAACGGTTTTATTTAAGAAAATCTTTAAATTTTTAAACATTTTAATTATTATATGTACCACAAAACACCGAATGTGTAAAAAAAATATTCAATTTCCGATCCCTGGAATCGAAAATTTAATTTTTTTAAATTATTTGCTACCAATGGAAGTCTTCATGATGCATAAAGCGGTTTTATTTAAGAAAAATTACAAATGTGTTACTACTTTCGTTACCTTCATGTACTACAAAATATTGCAGTTCCGAACCCTGGAATCGAAATTTTGATTTCTTTTAAATTTTTAATACCAATTTCGTTTTGCCGAAATAAAAAGTAATTTTAACCAGGAAAAATGACGTCAGTTGATTTTTGCTTAGCTTATTGTATAAAAAAAATTTGAGTTTCCCAACCCTGGATGGGAACTTTAAATTTTTAAATGTTTTTTTATCAATGCAAATCTTCATTACACCAAAAACGGTTTTGTTTAAAATAAACTTAAAATTTTTAAACATTTTAGTTATTATATGTACCACAAAACACTGAATGTACCAAAAAAAAATTTTTTTTATTTCCCATCCCTGGAAAAAATTTTTTTTTAAAGTTTTAAATGGATAATTGAGGAGTTCCAAGGCATGAAATAAGTTCAATTTTCAAATAAACAAAAAAATAATCGGGTTTTGGTGTTAATTTTGCGTCGAGAAATTTGTGTAAGCTTCCCAGCTCTGGAACCGTCCTTCCGATTTTTCTGATATATCACTCTTTTTCAATACCACTCTAAGTTAGCTCACTTGCAATCGATCAGTCCAAGAATGAAGTCTCTAGCTCTTCTGGGGGCTTGGGAAGCCCGATTTCACGTACAGACAGACGGACAGACGGACAGACGGACATCGCTCAATCGTCATCGCTATTCATAAGGATCCGAAATATATATACTTTATGGGGTCGCATATTGACATCGAAGAAATTACACACGGAATGACAAACCTAAATATACCCTTTCACATTTTTGTGAAGGGTATAAAAAATGGTGGAGGCTACGTAATGGTATAGGAATGCTCGGTAGGTTCAAGGGTCGATAATCTTGTTTTTATGGAATCGACAATAAAAAAATAAAATTACTTTAGAATTTTTCAACTAAGTGTTGCATCTAGTGAGAAGTTACGATTAGCGAAGAACTGGTTATTTCAGCAGGACAATGATCCAAAGTATTTCCCCAGAATTGTGACAGGGTTCCAAAAGCACTTAACCATTCAGCTCAATCCTAATGCACTAGCTATGGGAACATGTAGACAGGAAATTGAAAGAAAGGCTAAATTTTTGCAAGGACGATATCAAGGCTGTGTGAATGAGATGAGTGGAAAAAAATTCCACCCAATGTTACGCCAAATCGTAACATGCCTTCTAGCCTCTTTCACTTAACGCGTTCAATTCATATATTTTTTTACGATATTTTGAAGTGATTATTTTTAATTTTATTGTTTTACATAATTTAATTCTTCTTATGTTAATAATTAGTTCTGCATATATTTTTAGCGATAATACTTGTGTTATAGAAATAATCGACAGTATTTTAAACTACCTATGTGGTGTTTACTTTCATTTGGCGCTACAATATATATGTATACATATATATATATATATATATATATATATATATATATATAGATATGTGTGTATATATATATATATATATATATATATATATACACACATATATATATATATATATATATATATATATATATATATATATGTATGTATATATACTCTAAAAAGTAATTACTTTTTGTTTGTAAATTGAACCTATTTTATGCATATTACCTCTTCATTGCCCATTAAAAACTAAACAAATAAAAAAGTTTTTCAGGGGACGGGGAATTAAGTTTTTTTTTAAACGTTAGTATTTTGTTGTACATGCAACCAAGAAGGCAACTGACGTTTTTGTTAGCTGAAACTATTTTATAACTTATGAAAAACAATTAGGTACATAAAAATATATGGAGCGCCAGGCGTATGTTGGTGAAGTGTATATAAGATTCGGCACATATCATATATATTAAATATTTTTGTAATAATAATGTATGGCTAATAGAAAAATAGCACCGGCCTTAACCTGCATATTAAAAAGTTTACGTACTGAATTGAAACAAAAAATATCTATTGTGTATTTAAAAAGTTATATATCAATAAAAACCGTATTATTTTTAGCAAGTATTATTCAAATAAAAAACACATCTATATTATATATGTGTTAATATAATTAATATAAATATACATCTCTATTGTTTTCGTGTTAATTTAATTGACATAAATTGTGAAATTCACATTTATATCCGTATCAATTATTTACATAAAGTGGCAATATCAGCAAAATAAATAAATTTCGCTTAAATTATTCAACAAAATTTGTAGTACAAATCAAATTGAGTGCATAAAATTTTATTCAAAAGCAATTGTTATGGTTTGGAAAATGTGCATTTATTGGGATTGAATAGGGATATATATATTGCAACTTTCCTTTAATTTCATTACTAAATGTAGTCGTAACACAGTTATTCTTATATTGGTTTTTCATTTATTTCACATATTATTTTAGTTAATATTGCAAATGAATTGTATGTTGAATTATATTGTGAATTTCGCAGATGAGTATAACTTGTTTTAAAAGGTACCGACTCCTTCAAAAACCAGTATATATCGGAATTTTTATTTTTTTATATATTTAGATCTCAACTTCAGGTTATAATTTTTTAGAACAAAATTTATTGGCATTTCGGCTGTGATGTGTTTGACTACAAAAAAGACAGAAATTCAAGCAGAATGTACGTAGGCTATGCTGCTTGTTGCATTGCATTTAATTGGAGCCGGTTGTTGACGAATGAATGCATGTACAACTCTTGGTGCTTCTGGACTAGGCATGACATACATATACTTCTGAAGCTGCTGGACCATTAGCTGCTATGCATTGTGGCCAGAATTTTATCCAGTCAGCTACGACTTCTTGACATCTAACCCAATAAAAATGTTGCTTCAGTTTCCCAAACGTTTTTGTCACTCCAAGATGACTGTTACTGGACCCATTTCGCAACTCTTGCAGGAATCTACTTGTTTTGGAGGATTGCACAACTATTGATTTTGAAGTTGTTTTACCAGCTGTATTTTCCCATACGCCTAAAGCACTCTTATCACCTTAAGGCTTTTCCACTGAGCCCAATAAGATTTTGCAAATAGCCTTTCTGTGGAATTTTTATTCCAATATTATTTGTTCTAAAATTGTAAGGTAATTATTTTTATTTGAAAATATAAATTTTAATATTATTTTGTATTATGCACCAATTTTTACGTTCGTAAAAAATATTTTTTGTTTAAGGATTCCTTTAATTGCAGAAAAATGATATACGAACTATTAATTTAACAAGAATGCCATGGCAACAATGTATTTGCTTCTTAATTCACAGGAGTATACGTGCTACTGAAGACTTGGCGATATTAACAACTTTAGGTTTAAAAATAAATACACTGATTGCCACTGATTATATAATGGAAATGACATCTTTTGGTAAGTTAGTGAAACATCCTATCATTGTGTTGTTGGTTGTGATTTATTAAACATGTAGCTTTATATCGGTGTATGTATATACGTGGTTTGGTATAGTAACTATGTATGAATGCGTAAGTGCTTTACGTGTTTTTCTTTGTCACTATCCTGTAAGTATGTGTGTTTATTTGTCACTATGTTAGTGATATGTGTCTTCGTATACATGTTAGCTCTGATTAAAAGGAGACACTTTCTTGCAGGATTAATTACAATAACATGATAATTTCTCAGCATTGATGTTGCTAAGCTTATCTTTGCTATTGTCTACACTTTTTATTACACGGTGTCTTATAATTTGATTTAATTTTGGTTCTAGTTTATGTTTCCGGTATATACCAATACCATTAATATAAATCGTACTTATTGCATGTTGACCAGTAGGCACGTTCTGTAACTTTGGTGAGGACTTCTCGCGTCGTCTCGTTTCTCGTAAAGTGAGAAAACAGTGCAAAACTACAGCCGTCGCGACGGCTACATCAAGTAATATAAAGTGCGATTTCAATGTTTACTGTTTACAAAGTAACAAAACATTTTGGTATCAAAATAAAAATAATGTTTGCAAGGAATGTGTTCGTGACAAATGTTAACTTGAAATATAAGAAAGTGCTTAGAAATTATTTTTTTTCTTGTTATTATTATTTGTTTCGTTTTGATTTTGAATATACATATGTTTAAAATATTATTTCACCGCGTTTCTTGTTTGTGAATATATTTGACTGGAATTTTTGTCACTGAAACTTTATGTACATTGGCGAGATATTAGCTTACATGACAGCATTTACTCGCCAAAAAAATTACAGATGCAGTCTAGTGAGAAACAAATCTGTTTGTTTTAATATATGGCATTTTTGTTTCATTTCACAGATTTAAATCGAAAACCTGAGGCGAGATTTGGAGAATATGGGCATAGAGTTGAACTGATATTGTTGTCAAGTCCATAGCCTAATTACCGACAAACTTGGATCTGATCTCTTCTACTGTGCGCTATGCGTATATATTACTGTCTATGTTTATTATGGTTCGTCAATTTTATCTCTGCCTTGAAAGTTGAAGTATGATGTTGTTTGCAATTTGTAAAAACCAGGAAGAATTATCTTAAAACATATCGTCTCAAATGTACAACATATTAATTTTAGGAGTTGTCAATAAAGTCATATTTTTAAAAACCTCAGTTACCCCATAAAAATTTGTAGAGGTAGAGGTACTGTAGCAAGCTGCCTATTATATCTCCGATGGAATTATGTACACTAACAATTAAAATACTAACGATGTACTCGCATTTTAGAGGTAACCTTTAGTAGTAGTGGCGCTGATAGTGATTTTAATCCCCATTCCATTAATTTCTAGTTATTAGCAAACACTGAAAGTTTAGTTTAATTTTTTTAGTTAGAATGTTATATAACGTTTTAGTTCTATTTCTTTCTTTAGGGTTACGATTTTTATGAAAATTGTCAAGTTGACCTTTAAATAAAACCTCCTAACTACTTTAAATTGAGAATTGTACAGCAGCAAGCAGAATAGACTTTGAAATTCATAGACAACACAAAAAAACAAATTTTTTTTGAAGAGAAAATATTTCAGTTTCCTACCTTCATTTCGTATTCTTATATTCAAAATAAGTACCTATTCTTAAAACAATACAATAAAGAGTGATATCACATATAACGTATCCTTATTTGTGATGAACTACTTTCCACGGTCCCACAAAATAAATTGCATTAATTTTTACATATTTATGGCGTAAACATTTTGATGTTTGTTATTCCATTTAAACCAGTTTTCAGTTTGTTGTATTTTTAGGTTTGTATTTGTTTATTTTATTACGAATAATGTTGTTTTGTTGATCATGAATTGTTTTAAACTCTTTAATCTTAATATTGTACTGATTCTTTTTCCCAAAATTTCATTTATAGAATCCAAAGTAATCTTTTGGGCGGTTTTAGCTAGTGCCTATGCGCCTTTCACTGTATCCAAAATAGCTTAAAATATTTAAATATATTATTTCAAAATTCCACTGTAATATGTCAGAAGTTCAAACATATATTAAAGTAATAACAAGAACTCATTGATCACTTCTTCTTTTTTATTTTCTCCCTATCTTACATCAACTAGCTTTTTTCAGACTGTTAGTATAGATGTAAGAGAAATAAAGAAAACAACAGTAGCTAACAAAAAAAATTATTTAGACTAAAGTTGTTGTTTCGCATAATAATTGAATTGCTCATTTGAATATACATACATATATACGAGTATATATTTCAACATATTATGTGTTCATTCACAGCTAAAACTTATTTGCATTATGCATGTGAATACATTTTTTATGAAGTTTTCTTATACGGAACTATTTTTCCGGTTCCCAAAGGATTTCATGTTAAACATGAAATGCTGAATCTAGTCAACCTTTTCTACTGAAATAATTTGCTACAATTCAAAGAACATTCAAACCATTAGCATTTAATTGTAATTTATTTGAGATACCGCACTGAAAATGGTGCGAAAAGTTGCGAGTTGACAACGCAGTTCATTTACACGCTTAAAACAAGAAAACAAAACAATCCAAATAGACATTGGGCGTCTGAAGCCAGAGTAGAGCCACATAATGGTGATGATACCAACTTGTTAAATAGTCCGTCAGTTTTATATAATCATTTCAAAAAACTATTTTAGAAGGTTCTATGTTGTATTTGCAAATGTTCTAGAACTGAAACTATCGGCTACTTATATCGCATCACCAAACCAAATGATACTATATACCAAAAAAATTAAGATGTGAGGAAATATTAAATGGAACTATAATATTTAATAAAACTAATAAGAAATTGTAAAAAATTATGTGGTTACTTAATACAAGTTGTCAAAATTAACAATGTTCAAAACGTTTGGTTTAATTTAATTCCATTTTCCCACGACGAAATGGTTTGCTCTTCTACTAATCACCGTGAGTCTTACTGTTCACACGACACTATCTTGCTTCATAGTGAGAATTTCGTTTGATTTGATAAAATACATCTATTTGCGTGCATCGAAATTAAATATTGTATCTTAAATATTAATATATAACTTTCTTAAAACCATTTTCTTGATAAAATATGTTGCTGGAAACATGATTTGAGTGTGAAGCTTTAATAAGTGAGGGAAGCACGAATTTACGTATCCGTGTGAACATGCTGTTACTCAAGAAGAGAGTTTTAAAATATTTTCATACAAGTTATTAATACTTAGTATTACCATGTAAAGTCACCTAAAGCACATATCTTGTGCTAAACATTCGTGGCTTTCTAGCGACTTATATTTTAATATGAAAACAAAACAAGTACGAGGGATGTTTGAAGAAAGAAGATTAGTTTTTTATATTCTCAATCCTTGGATTGAATTTTAGCTTCACTTTAATAAGCATATGGTCATGATAGGTCAAGAATTATAAGAATTTTAAGTAAATCCTGATTTGTACGTATCGGTTTTGAATGATTGTACTGACTGCAATCCCTTCACGATCTGATTCCACAGATTGACAGTGTGCATACAAAGAAGGAATCGATCGGTCACAGCTCACTATACGACTTATTAGAAGCTTTGTGAAAAACTTATATTCAATCTAACTGCTGTGTGTCTATTACTGCTAAAATACATCATTGCAGACTTTATCATGACAAATTTTCTAACTCATAGGAAGCAGTAAAAAACTTTCCCAAGTATGTATGTATGTATTTTAAGGCAAAAGTTATAAAACATACACAATTTGTACACATCCTTAAGTACAACAGGCATTGAAAACAGTAGGACAACAAAAATAAAAGCATTAGCGTTTAAACAGGAAGATTCCAAGGGCTCCATTACCGGTTGAATGAAACAAGAATGTTTATCATAGAAAAAGTGAACCAAAAATTCCGATTTAAATGTATAAAGAAAAATTTTAAGATATTTACAGAAGAAAATGTAAACGCAATATTCGATATACTAACGCGAACTCAAATTAAGGATAATATCTTTGAAATACGCGATTTAGGCTCTAATTACGTGGTATTTTTCATAAATATTCGATGTGAAATAATATTTTTAGTTGAGATTTGCTCTTCAATACAACTTGAAGTTGTTTTTATATTACAAATAAGTTCAATTCAAAAGTATAAATTAATAGTCTAAAGCAAAAAGGTCATAATTCGTATATATTATGAAAATGCGTTTCCCACTGATTCCAATACATTTCAAATAAATGCACCGCTGCATAAAAATTTACGGATATACTTTCAAAAAATAACGATTTTGAATCTGTTGATAATAACGGTTTCTATTATGATCAATACAGTTTCCATTGTGTGTTTACATACTCCTGTAAAGTTACAAACATGTTTTTGGACTCGCACATGCATAAATTTATTGAAGAGCTGCGCAAAATGTTCTAAAAGTTGTGTATTCCACATATAACACATACTTCAAAACACTGTAACTTCAGACTCTTAATTTCAGAGTATACGTACATACCAAAACTTGACTCTCACTCAAATAATTCAAGCATCATTCTAAGAATTTTTCTCTAGAACTTTTTAGTTATGGTGTATCTAAAATAAATAAATTTTCAACACAAAAACCGACAATAGCTGTGTTCATTTATTGAAAATTGTTAACCATTGTTTATAGAAAAGTGTTTATTAATTCGAAAAACTATCAACGAGAGCGCCACAAAAGAGAGCAAAAGATTGAGATACTGGAAAATTGTTGAAAATTCTTGATAGTAAAATTTTTACTTTCAATAATTATCCAATCAGCTGTAAGTGTCACATTTAGAAAAAAAGTTTTCAAAAAGAAGCTAAAAATTCAAATATTTTGGAAAAATTGAGATATGTCAAGTAATTGCAAGCGATTGGAGGTGATGTAAAAACTATAAGTACCTAGATAGTCGACACTTCACACAATAGCAGTACATAGTCGAAATTTTTAAGATATGCATTTGCATATGAAATAAATGACTTTTAATGAAACCAAATATTTTATATAATATAAGCTTGGTCAAAATATATTTTTGGCTCTACAGAGGGCCTGGCTTCTACAGTTTGTGAGAAGTCTCCATAGAATATGTTGGCTATTATCCAAATCTAACAAAAGTGTTATTTATTTTGACTTATTTTGCGTTTCAGAATATAACAAACGTTTTGTTTGTACAACGAGATCTCGTTAAAATAAAGGCACTGCAATTTGAGGAAAAACCATAGTGAAACCAACAACAAAATAAGATACTCGGCTAAGATCGAGAAATTTCTAATATGAATATACTTGTGCCTGTGTTTTATATATGTTTTTATAACAAAAATTATACGTTTTGATAGTGTAAGTGTGTAGATAAATTTTAATTATTTGAAATGTTCTTGTACGACTGTTACATGTAAAAACTAATTATTTATTAATTTCGTTAAAAAGAAACAAATATATAGTTGAAATCGGATTATTTTCATACTAAAATATAAAATTTTCCCAAATGTTGGAGTAAATACTGAGTGCTCGCGTATACCTACTTAACACATCACTACTTTAAGTTGATAATTTTGGATGGAAACGTGTTCATTTACTTTTTGTTAAAATTGATAGAAATTTCAAAAAATTTCTTCTTACTCTCTACTTGATGGAAAGTGATAGAAAAGAAAATGAACAGAGCTAATGGTATTGGATAATGGTATGTAGTTTATAATGAGAGAGGAGTAGTGTTTTCACACTGGTTATTGAGCTACAACGATAGCACGAAGAAAATTCTATCTCCTCTATCTGATGCATTTGTAGTGGGAATGTATTATATGAGAAGTAATAACAGTATTCAATGGCCAAACTTGATTCTGTAAAGTTTAGTTAATCTATGGAAAGGTGGAGGCAATTATAACACATTTTTAGTTGGAATATACCATAAGATGTCTTCTCTAAGTTTTATCGAAATTTATAGTCAGTCTAACCGAATTGGCTGCCAAAAAGAGAATTGTATAAGTTGAAATAAAACAAAAAATTATATCAATATATAATATCATATATAATATCAAAATAAAAACGTAAGTGTGTATTGCGATCAAATAAAATATATATACAAAACTAAATCCCTTAATATATTATATACACATATTTATGTGCAGAAGGATGTTTTGATACAATTTCAGATTTTCGGAAATGCAACTCCGATTACTAGCAAAACGTCAATCACCCTACCCTGATGGAATTTTGTGAGCTAACTTATAATATGGTTGATAATAAACTAACTCATTTGAGACTAGCTCATAATCAGATAATAATCTGATGCAGAAGTGAGCCAGTTGTCGTTGCTCTTTGTAAAATAATGTTCAAAGAAAACAACAAACATTTATTTTTAATTATGTGCAAGTTATTTTTTTCCCAAAATCTTATTAAAAAATTTAAAGTGATCAATTGAGGGGTTTTATATTAAAACAATTATTGGTGGTTTTTCTTAATTTCTCTTACACCTACAATTTGAGTCGGAAAAAAACCAACCAGTTGTAGATTAAAACGTAAGAAAATAAAAAATGAAAAGTGATCAGTGAGTTGTGACTTTGATATTTGTTTAAAAACTTCCCACTTAGTAAAGTGGAAGTATGAAATAAATGTCTTTAGTTATTCTAAGAATTGTTGGGTAAAGTTTCCCTGATGATCTGCATTAGCCCCAGCGAAATGCGCATAAGAACTAGCTAAAACCCCTCAATTGATCACTTTGAATTTTTATACCCTTCACAAAAATGTGAAAGGGTATATTTAGGTTTGTCATTCCGTGTGTAATTTGTTCGATATCAATATGCGACCCCATAAAGTATATATATTTCGGATCCTTATGAATAGCGATGACGATTGAGCGATGTCCGTCTGTCTGTCTATCCGTCTGTCTATACGTGAAATCGTACAGAATCTTAGACTGATCGATTGAAAGTGATCTAACTTAGAGTGGTATTGAAGTTCAGAAAAATCGGAAGGACGGTTCCAGAGCTGGGAAGCTTACACTTATTTCTCGATGCAAAATAAACACCAAAACCGATTATTTTTTTTTTGCGTATTTGAAAATTGAAACTATTTCATGCTTTGGGACTCTTCAATTGTCCATTTAAAACTTAAAAAAAAAATTTTTCCAGGGATGGGAAATTAAATTTTTTTATTTTTTTGTACATTCGGTATTTTGAGGTACATTTCATAACTAAAATGTATACAAATTTTAAGTTTTTCTTAAATAAAACCGTTTTTGATGTAATGAAGATTTGCATCGATGAAAAAAAATTAAAAAATTTAAAGTTCCCATCCAGGGTTAGGAAATTTTAATTTTTTTATACAATAAACTAACCAAAAATCAACTTACGTCGTTTTTCCTGGTTAAAATTACTTTTTATTTCAGTAAAACAAAATTGGTATAAAAAATTAAAAAGAAATCAAAATTTCGATTCCAGGGTTCGCTACTGCAATATTTTGTAGTACATGAAAGTAACGAAAGTGGTAATAAATTTGTAGTTTTTCTTAAATAAAACCGCTTTATACATCATGAAGACTTCCATTGATAAAAAATAATTTAAGAAAAATAAAATTTTCGATGAGTCCAGGGATCGGAAATTGAATTTTTTTTTGACATTTGGTATTTCGTGGTACATATAATAATTAAAATGTTTAAAAGTTTTAAGTTTTTCTTAAATAAACCCTTTTATACATCAGGAAGATTTGTATAGATTGAAAAAAAATTTTAAAAATTAAAACTTCTTATCCAGGGTTAGGAAATTTTAACATTTTTTGTACATTAAAATAACTAAAAATCAACTAACGTCGTTTTTTCCTGGTTAAAATTATTTTTTGTCCTGGCAAAACAGAATTGGTATCAAAAATTAAAAAAAACTAATTTCGATTCCAGGGTTCGAAAACTTATGTATATTGTAGTACATGAAAGTGACAGAAATGGTTACAAATTTGTAGTTTTTCTTAAATAAAATCACTTTATACATCATGAAGACTTGCATTGGTAAAAAATAATTTTAAAAAGTTTTCATTTTCGCCTCCAGGGATCGGAAATTGAAATATTTTTTGGGCACATTCGGTATTTTGTGTTACATATAATAACTAAAATGTATAAATATGTTAAGTTTTTCTTAAATAAAACCGTTTTTGGTAACATGAAGATTTGCATGGATGAAAAAAAAATGTTTTATTTAAAGGTCCCATCCAGGATTGGGAAATTTGAATTTTTTAATACAATAACATAACCAAAAATCAACTAACGTCGTTTTGTCTTGGTTTAAATTATTTGTTATTCTGGCAAAACAAATTTGGTATCAAAAATTTAAAAAAATCAAAATTTTGTTTCCAGGATACTGCAATGTTTTGTATAACATGAACGTTACCAAAATGGATAAAAATTTTTACTTTTGCTTAAATAAAACCGCTTTACACATAATGAGGACTTGTATTGGTAAAGAAAAATTTGAAAATTAAAATTTCGTTTCCAAGGGTGGGAAATTCGGAATATTTATTTTAAGTAACCAAAAAACGCAACTGAAGTCGTTTTTGTTTTTTGCTAATTGAAGCTGTTTTATAAGTTAGAAAGCAGACGTACGTTAGTGAAGGGTATATAAGATTCGGCACAGCCGAATATAGCACTTATACTTGTTTAATAAGATTTTGAGAAAAAAAGAACTAGCACATAATTAAAATTAAAGCGTTTAAAAAACCCCAAATATATATACTAACAAACATTTATACTTTTATGCTTGTTAAATACCCATCAAGAGAAATTTAGCAAATTTTCGTAGAAGAATAAAAAAATCCCTTACGTTCGGAAACAAAACAAAGGAAAGGAAAAAAAACTTGTTGTTTCGTCAGTTACGTTTTGTCATCAGTGGCTAGAGGTTCAAATTACGTAGGTTAGGTTAGGTTATTAGGGCCATTGTCAAAACAAAGCACTTGGGTCCGTTCATGGCCCCGTTGTGATAGCCTTAAACAAGGACTACTCATGAGTTGTCTTCTGCCGCATTAAGCCATCCTGTGGAGGCTAGGAAGGCCAACATTCTAGCAAGCTCCACAATCGCCAGGCTATCCAGATCTAGCAGGAAGTTGGAGCGCAGAGCCACTGTCCTTACGCTGTTCAGAGCAGGGCATTGACATAGAAGATGGCGTACTGTTTGCTCCTCCTCTTCATCATTACAGCTTCTACAGAAGTCGTTGTATTCCAGACCCATCCTTCTTGCATGTGGCCCTTGCCACGTGGCAGTTGGTCACGTTTTCCAACCTTAATTGAGCGAGTTTGTATGATTCACACTGAACCAACAACTTGCAGTGCGATAGGGGATTGCCTGTGAAGTGACAGATCATAGAGTTGTCCAGTTATGTCCCTTCCCTGGATATTCCGTCAGCACAAAACATGTGTCACCCTCGAATGTCTCGCTATCTCATTTATAGATAGTCGGCATTCGACCACAGCTATGGATGTGCTGTACACACCATTGATAGCAGAGATGGCCGCCTTTAACTTACGTAAGTCTTTTTCCATTTAAAATAAAAACAAGTAATTATTTAATCTAACAAATAATTTCAGGTTTGTTGTATGTCATCCTTAATGAAAGGTGAAACTACGGAAAACTGTGGCGAAAGCTTTTTCTTTGGACCTAATTCTGCGATGTAACATTGAACGAGTGCACGACAAGGTGCCAGTTAAAAAGTTTAAAAGTGAGATGATTATCTTATTTAACGAATTATTTTAAATGTTAATTAATTTTATTTCATTAATTTCTTATCATTAACTCTAGCAATTCATATTGATGGTGAACACGATATAGAAAAAGCATTAAGAAATGCAATAAAACTAATTAAAAAGCGACATGATTAATATTTTTAGTATTTTTAAATAATAATATTCTTTTAAATAAAATGCAATAGATAACAAATTAAAAAAAAGTTTTTTTATTAAATTAAAGCAATAGTTTAGCTAGGTAGCTAGTTTAGGTACATTCATTTTATATGCGGCCTGAGTCAACTCATAAGAGTTTAGCAAATCACCAACCAGCTTACAGTTAACCCATGACGCACTCGTGTTGAATCGATAATAAGCTGACTAAAAATGATCTGGTGTGTGGTTAGTCTGAAACCGATGCAAAGTGAGTGCACTCATTCGTAGGGCATTAAATGTTAAAAATGATCCAGCTTTAGTATATAAAATGAGTTATTCGGGAGTCACCCCTAGCTGATTTATGATCAAACACAAGTTATCTTATGGTTAGCTCAAATTCCGACAGGGCATGTGCTAAAATTAAATATAAGGAACAAGAATATAATAATGCACACAAAACGATTCATACGTACATATAATGCGAGAAGAATTAGTGTCCTGTGTATTGGAAAGAACCAAGATTGTGGGGCTTAAAAATTATGCCTGTAGGCTTTTATGTGTGTATTCTATTACATCAAACAGAATTGTCGTGTGAATATAATGATTCAAAATCGTAACTAAGAGAGCGACTATATGTAGTGTAGTGCTATAATATTTTTCGAAACAAATTAATTGCTTTCGTATGACAAATATGTGTAGAATCGAGGAAGCCGTTTAAAAGCTATTCTATGAGATGTCTTACAATCAACCGGTTCGAATCTGTTCAAACTTAGGAAATCCAACGTCAGACACGTTCTTCAGAACAAAAACTCACATATACATACATACGGACGTAGTGAAGGGCTCCCCGGAATAGTCAAGGAAGCTTTCAACGGCCAATAACTTCCTATTTGTTAAATTTTCGATTTACCTTGAGGGAAGTTAAAAATTAAGGACAGAGAATGTGGTATCCAATATGCCAAATATTGCATTAAATTCAAAAAAGATTCAAAAGATTGGGCATTGAGCTATGGAATTGCTGCTTTGCTAATTTAAAATTATTGGCATACAATTATTCAGTTTAGTGTGAATATTTTCAAAATTGTATTTAGTTTTCAAGTTGCATGTCAATTGCATTATTTATCTTGTAATAACACTTTTTATATATACATATTAATACGTTATATTTATTCCGAATACAAATGCACATGTGCACTTGTATAAGCACCTGTTGTCTTATTAATCTTACTGCAATATATCAACCATTAAAAGGTTTATTGGCATAATTGATTTTCTCATGTATGCATCTGTAAATGATGCAGAACAGTTAAATCTAAATAAAATAATATATATGAATAAGCCATACAATTTGGCACAAACCATTTGACAACATGTTGTACCAACAATAAATAATTATTTTATGTACATATATGACTTATAAATAACTTACACGTCTAGACATTCATAAAAGCCACGACTACATAAAACATCATGTACATATGTATGTATGTAATTGTGCACACAAATGGTTTGTTAACATAATGCCATATATTTCAATTTTTGGCATTAAACAGATATGATTTTTTTTATAGTCATAAATACATTTGCCAACAACGATTATTGTTTAGTTCGTTTTTTCAATCACTCGGAAAAATGCATTTGGGCTATAGAAGGGCATTCTTCTATTTAAAATTATGCGCCTAACACTAGTAGGAAAAATGGTGTCTCTCAGCAAGACTACTCATATTTAAAAAGATTATATTGAGGAGTATCTGCCCGTGTAATTTACATATGATAATATAATTTTTGTTTTTTAACTAGAATATATTTATATAAAAAATTATTAATTTGATTTTTTTAGAAAAACAAATTAATTTAAAATTTTATTTCATCTATTTGTTTAAACTTCTTAAAATTGTTCATTTGCTCAAAGGCCTGATTTTGACCCGGCTTGTGGCGATCGATGTCACATTTTAAGAGCAGTTAAAAAGTTATTGCAAAAATACCTTTTTGAAAAAGAGGTTTTCGAAATATCTTGAAATTTACCTCTTAGAATTGGTCAAAATCCACAGGAGATCTAAGTTCAAAAATGCTCTGCAGAACTTATTTAGCCGATCAAAAGTTATAAGCGGGTGACACACATACATACAGACAGAGTGACGATTTCACAAAATTAGTCAGGGAAGCTTTCTAGAACCTCAAAACGTGGAGATCTGATGAGAATTGAATGTATTTAAAGTGAGATTAAGCCAATATGTTCACGATTTTTCAAAATTTCCTAGTGGGAAGTCAAAAATCCTACTGAAATGCAAAATCGGTTATTTTTCGTTATATTATCTTCACCGATCGCATTAATTTAATAAAAATTACGAAATCGCACTACAGGATAATGAGATTAACTTGTCACCGGTTTTCGATAAGCTTACAAAACTTGAACTAAGTCAAAGGAGTCGTGTACCAAGACACATTTAGCCAGACATGCGTCTAGCCAGGCATTTTTCATTTATTTCTGTAATTTTTACATATTTTCAGTGTTACTAAGGAATTGACTTTTGCGGTGCCCTTCTGATATACGCTTGGCTATCCACTAGTAAAAAGATAAAAAATAAACAAAAAGGATATGCAAGGATTTTTGACTCATATGTCTGATCAGACCCATGTTTATTTGTATGAAAAATTCTTGCTTAATACTATATATTTTAGATCTGTGTGAAAATTGCGTAAAAGATGATAAAACTGCATTCTACTGCTATATCTACTGTTATATTTCGTTGAAGCCAAAAACATTGTATTTGGTTAATACAAAAACCAACTATTTTTAATGTTTTGGAAAGCCTAAATTTTCTACTAAAATATTTCTATTCAGGAATGGAAAATTAAAAGTTTTTTTGGCACGCTCAGTATTTTGTGGTACATGTAATAACTAAAATGTTAAAAAATCTTAGGCTTTTCTTAAGTAAAACCGCTTTATACATCATTAAGATTTGCATTGATAAAAAAAGATAAGCAAAAAATAGAATTTTCACCTCCAGAAACGGGAAATTGAAATTTTTTTATACATAAAAATGAATAAAGAGACAGCTAACGTCGTGTTTTACTAATGAAAACATTTTCTTAATTCAGGAAAAACAAATTTGGTTTCAATATTAAAAAAAATCTAAATTTCGAATCCAGGCTTGGACAAGTGCAATATTTTATGGTTCATGTGGCCAAAATGATTAAAAACTAAAATTTTTTGTTGAATTAAACTACAATATTCCTAATGAAGAGTTTACTGATTAAAAAAAAAGAAATTAAAATGTCACTTCTAGGGTTGGGAAAATTGTTTACATGCAATAATTTTTAGTATTTATTTAGACCAAAATGGTTACAAATATTGAATTTTTCTTAAATGAAACTACTTTACGCATCATGAAAATTTGCATTGCTAAAAAAATTTTTATTAAAATTTCCTTTCCAGGGATAGGAAATTGAAATTTTTGTATACCTAAATGTAACCAAAAAGGCAACTGCCGTTGTGTTTTTTGCTAACTAAAACTATTGTATAATATAGGTTACTAGAAATTGCCGGGCCTAATATCAAAGACTCTGTTCTAATTGAAGTTTTCAAAATATTTTTAAAGCAAAATGTTACATTTAGGACTGAGAAAAATAGAAGTGGGTTAGCTAATGGAATACGACAAATACAAACAAGAGTGTGGAACGCTATTACGGAAAACGAAGTTTATGCCCGCATCTCTTTTTTAGTAGCTGAAGTTTCACAAACCAACAGACGAAATGCACAAGTTTTATAGCGCTCTAACAAGTTATCGATATATATCGGCTTATGTGCCTAATTGAATGGATTCAAGAAATATTAGTAAAACCCGATTACACCGATTACGGTAGGACAAAGCTGAACCCTTTCGCTAAAAATTTTTTCAATGAAAATATTGCAAAGAACTTTAGCCTCCATAAAAACTTTTAAATTAATGAGCAATTGATTCCATATCGGGTAAACTCTCAATTTACACAATATATATCATCAAAACCAGCAAAGAAATGTTAACAAAAATGGTGACACGACAGCAAAGTATCCATTGCAAGTAGAATTGTGTACAGGTCGACTATACGGGGAAAAACTTTAAGTCAATTATCTTGTAAATCCTTGTGCTAATTGTACCCGCAAAATTCTTAACATTTTTTACATGTATATATATATATATATATATATATATATATACATACATATATATATATATATATATATATATATTAATTTATTTATTTATATTAAATTAATTTCAAGAATAGTTGCCTTATAGTTTCGCTCACAGTTTGCCTGAATTGTATGAAAAGTATTAGACATATATATATTTTCTAAGTTATTTGCAGAGTTAGGATTTGTAGTTTATATATATATATATATATATATATATATATATATGCGATGTAAGAACATACTGCAATTACTAACCGTAAAATATATATTTATACAAGTTCCATCCAAGTATATAAAAGCCCAACAGACTGTGCACTCTGTTAATATAACCATAATTGTTAGCAACTTGTTTTGCCCAATACATACAGTTAAAGACCATCCAGTGAACTTATGCATTTTAAAACACAAATTGTGTTGAATGTTTATGTTAAATCATAAACTCATTCTAGTCGGTTTTGAATAGCACATTTACGTGGTCAGGGATTGGTAGAATGTGGAATATTTTATATGCATACATTATAATACAAAATTTCAAATAAAAAGGGTGATAAGAGAACAAGAAAACTGATTCAACATAATTTAGTAAGAAATACAATACGGTTATGTATATGACAAAATGCAGTCGTTATAATGAAATCAGTCATTTACCTTTGGAAAAGATTTACAATAAACTAAGTTATTTACCTTTTGAAAGATTTATGCCCAGTTTTTGACTTCGTCTTTAAGTACAAAATTAGTTAGTTTTTCCATAAACTTAAATTGTGTTTAAATACGCTTCCAGTTCTTCAGTCAGACTTAAATACCTCAATTAATTTATGCGAAAAATGTGGTATTACCATGAAATATGTAAACAAAAATCGCCATTGTTCAGAAAACAGGTGTTTTGCTTTCTATTCAAAGTATTTCAAGTGTTGTGCATGAAATTATTTCAAGTTTTTCAATTGTGTTAAGAGTCTATTTGTACAATAAATGTTATTTTATTGATTTTTTTATTAACTTTATTTACGTAACATATTAACATATTTTTTAAAATTTTTCTCAACATCACAATGTTTTTTTCTTCTTAAAAGAAACAAGTAAAAGTGCTATATTCGGCTGTGCCGAATCTTATATACCCTTCACTAATGTACGTCTACTTTCTGACTTATAAAATAGTTTCAGTTAGCAAAAAATAAAAAAAACTTCAGTTGCGTTTTTCATGTTATACAAAATATTGCAGTATCCAACCCTGGAATCGAAATTTTAATTTTTTTTTAATTTTTAATACCAATTTGTTTTGCCGAAATAAAAAATAATTTTAACTTGAAAAAAAAACGACATTCATTGATTTTTGGTTATGTATTGTATAAAAATATTTTAAATTTCGGAACCCTGGATGGGAACTTTAAATTTTTAAATTTATTTTTAATCGCTACAAATCTTCATGATACCAAAAATGGTTTTATTTAAGAAAACCTTAAAATTTTTAAACATTTTAGTTACTATATGTACCACAAAATACCGAATGTGCCAAAAAAAAAATAAATAAATTCCCACCCCTGGAGACGAAAACTAAATTTTTTAAAATAATGTTTTACCAATGCAAGTCTTTATGATGTATAAAGCGGTTTTATATAAGAAGAACTAAAATTTGTAACAATTTTTGTCACTTTCATGTACTACAAAACATTGCATTATCCAACACTGAAAACGAAATTTAAATTTTTTAAAATTTTTGATACCAAATTTGTTTTGCGAGAATAAAAAATAATTTTAACCAAGAAAAAACGACGATAATTGATTTTTGGTTATGTTATTGTATTAAAAAATTCAAATTTCGTAACCCTGGATGGGAACTTTAAATTTAAAAATATTTTTTCATCCATGCAAATCTTCATGTTACCAAAAACGGTTTTATGTAAGAAAAACTTAACATAATTAACATAAAATTAAAATTTTTAAAATCATTTTTTACCAATGCAAGTCTTCATGATGTATAAAGCGGTTTTATTTAAGAAAAATTACAAATTTGTTACCACTTTCGTTACTTTCATGTACTACAAAATATTGGAGTACCGAACCCTGGAATCGAAATTTTGATCTTTTTTTTTAAATTTTTGATACCAATTTTGTTTTGCCGAAATAAAAAGTAATTTTAAGGAGGAAAAACGACGTCAGTTGATTTTTGGTTAGTTTATTGTATAAACAAAATTTGAATTTCCTAACCCTGGATGGGATCTCTAAATTTGTAAATATTTTTTTCATTGATGCAAATCTTTATGACACCAAAAACGGTTTAATTTAAGAAAAACTTAAAATTTTTAAACATTTTAGTTATGATATGTACCACAAAGTACCGAAAGTACCAAAAAAAAAAATTAATTTCCCATCCCTGGAAATTTTTTTTTTTTTAAGTTTTAAATGGAAAATTGAGGAGTCCCAAGGCATGAAATAGGTTCAATTTTCAAATACGCAAGAAAATAATCGGTTTTTGGTGTTAATTTTGCTCTGGAACCGTCCTTCCGATTTTTCTGAATTTCAATACCACTCTAAGTTAGCTCACTTCCAATCGATCAGTCCAAGAACGAAGTCTCTAGCTCTTCTGGGGGCTTGGGAAAACCAAGCCAGCCGGACAGACGGACATCGCTCAATCGTCATCGCTATTCATAAGGATCCGAAATATATATACTTTATGGGGTCGCATATTGATATCGAAGAAATTACACACGGAATGACAAACCTAAATATACCCTTTCACATTTTTGTGAAGGGTATAAAAAAGTCAAAGTCATATGTTACCATTTAGGTGTTCAATTGTTAAGTTGTATTTAAATATGATCTGTAAAAATGAATTTTGTATTTAAATCATAGCTGTTAAGTAACGATTACTAATTATAGTAATTAGTAATTGGATTATTTTTTTTAGAGGTGAAGTAATGATTATATTATAAATAAATAATATAATAGTAAAAGAAAAATAATTTGACTACTTTCGAAGATAACTTTTGATTGTTTTTGATTATTTTCCAAATATTTAATTTTTATTTTTTTTTAGTTTTTGAAATTTTTCCAAATTCTAATTATGTTGTTTTTAAATTTAAATAGACAAAAGAACCCCTAAAGAAGTCGACAAACAATTCACGAAACGTTGGGCATAAAATGTAATAAATTGTTTTATTAACATTGAATACTTTAAGCCGGATTAGCTTTAAAATAATTCTTCATATATTGTAATCTTAATTATTTTTGGAATATTTGTAATCATAATTAATTAATAATCAGGAATTGAAGTAAGTTCTTCTCCACAATAACATATTAAAGTTGACCAACGATCCGCAATAAAACATCAGTTCTTTAGCTATTTAAATGATGATAATGCCAATTGTAAATATTATAATTGTTTGTGAATTGAATGTATTCTGATTGTATTTGTTTTCTTTATTATTTTTCCATGTATTTTTCCCTTTTTTGTTGATTTAGGAAGTACTAAATTTGTTATTGAAGTGAATATACCTATATTTTGTATACAAAAACTATAATATAACTAATTTTGTTTTATTAATTTTTCAGAATGTTTTTACGTTTTAAATGCCAATTTTTCAAAATAAAACGTATGTATAAAATGATGAGCAGTCTAAATTTTTAAAAAATAATCGAAAATAATAAAAAATAAGCCTTGAAAGTAGTCAATTATTTTTTTCATTACTTTTGATTAGTTTTGATTATTTTATCGTAATCCTAACTAATCTTAATTATTTTTGGATTATTTGTAACCATAATTAATAATAATAATCAGGAATTGTTAAAAAGAGAATTATGTAATCAATACCATTCTTTTTAAAATTTAATGTAATTGATTACTAATCGTAATCCAAATTTAACAGCTATGATTTAAATAGACTTTAAGTTTAAAGAGAACTTTAATACAATGTGGAAAACTGGGCATTACTGTTTCAATAAATGCAAAATAATGAATTAAAATTGCTGAAAACGTTAATCACTTCAATTTATATGTAAAAAACTAATAAAAATTCTTTGACCAATCTCAATATCTCTACTAGGAGTTAAATTTAATTTATTCTGCCATATGGTATTCCTACGTGGGCTAATTCAATTTAAAACAAAATCAATCTACGCTTCAAAGGAAACCTTTGGTACTAAAATCATTTGTCAACTCAACTTTTGTGTTACAGACAGTCATTGAGTTAGCATTGGCGACAAGAAGCTATAAAGATCATGCTTATGGTGAAAGAAGCATGGTTATTTATTCTTAGTTCTATTGCAATTTTTAGTTACCTATGGATATATATCTTCCAAAATATGTGATTAAACGATTTTATTTTAGATACATTAGTTGAATATTTTATTTACGTTAATAACAAAAAAAAAAAAAAACAAAAAAACAACGTCATCTGCCTCTTTGGTTACTTTTATGTATAAAAAAATTTCAATTTCCCAACCCTGGATATGAAATTGTAATATTTTAGTTTCTTTTCAATGGCAATCTTCATGATATACAAAGCGGTTTTATTTAAGAAAAACTTAAAGTTTTTTAAAAATATTAGTTATTACATATACTACAAAATACTGAATGTGCCAAAAAACAAACGTCTCTGAAAAAAATATTGAATTTTTTTGTTTTTAATTGACAATTGAGGCTTCCCAAAGCATGAAATAAGTTATATACAAACAAACAAACAAACAAATAATTGCTTCTTGGTAATAATAATGCGTCGAGAAATAGGTGTAAGCTGCCCAGCTCTGGAACCGTATTTTGGATTCTTCTGTACCATTCAATTTAAGATCATTTCCATTACATTAGTCCAAGCAGAAAGTCTCTGGCTTTTCTGGGGGCTTCGGAAAACCGATTTCTTGTACATACAGACAGATGGATATCTCCCAATCGTCATCGCAATTCATAACAATCCACAATATACATATATACTTCATGGGTTCCCATATTAATATCGAAGAAACTACACAAGGAATGACAAACCTATATATACCCTTTCAGTTATTTGTGAAGGGTGTAATAAGACCGCTAAAATCAAAAATAGCCAGTAAAAACCATGTCAAACAAGAATTTTAAAATAAAAATCGCAGTTGGCCAAAAACCGCATTGAATCCTTGTGAAACAGAAATTTCTATAATAAGTATTCTATTATATCATCTACAATCTGTATTATTATTTAAAAAAATCAAAGAAGAAACTTTCAAGAAGAATTGACGGTGCTTACACGGCCATAGATATATCTTGGTTTTAAACGTGTTTCTTCACTTGATTATCCCATATATGTGACCTTCTCCGAGAAAAGGTGCATAGTGTGTGGAAATGAAGTTTTTGAGAAACTCATTTCATCTTATTAAGGGTGTAACTTTTAGGTACCAGAATGCACTCTTAAGTCCAAACCCATTTTTGGACACAAAAGGTCCCTTTTCTCGGAGAAGGTCACATATACATATGTAATAGAATCAAGCTTAAATATAACTTAAATTTCTTCTTTGAGTGTATAAAAATAAACATAAAAGAAGTTATTTTATTTGTATATAAAGTACTCTTATCACACAAAATGCGTTTTTTAATTTAAGTAGTTTTTAATAAAAGTTTTAAGATTCTTTTTTCGCTGTCAAAATATATAAACAGTGCTTATTGCAATTTCCTTTTATACTTTCAATAAGATGCTTAAAACGACAGGCATTATCATTGATTTTTTATATGTGATTGCAACATATTCACTTAATATTTATCTTCTTTTCAATAAAATAACGATAAAACTTCTGTTAGGGCAAAGGAAATGAATGAAAAATATACTTGAAGGAAGCGAGAGAAAAAATATGTGTATATATATGTATATATGTACTCGTATATCACAAACTTATACTTTTCTAGTGGTTTTTAAATAAGCTGTTAAAATACACTACTTGCTGTTTAATGGTAATATCTGGAATTTAAAATTGGTTAAAGGACATTGTTGCTGTTTGTAGCACTGCAGTTAAAATGGAAATTGTGCACATAATATTTATATTGAAAACTAAATTCAAATTAGGAGCTTTATATTTAAAATAAAGACTAATTTTCAAATTAGTACACATTTTTATCAAGGTTTAAAATAGGTTTAATAAAGAATATTATAAAGATATTTCAATCAGAGAACTCCTTAAAATTCAACCAAGTTCAACTTAGTGAAGTTTAGATCATATGGCTTAATGCATATATGACACCTAACCAAAATAAGAGAGAGGCACTATATAGTTCATGAAAAAAAGGAACATGATAAATTTTAAAAATTTGCACCTCTATGCTATATTTCAAATTTGTGGCCCGATTATTGGTCCAGTACCTCGTGCTTTTCAAAAAATGGCGCCTTGAAGTATTTCTTCTTTCCGACTCATTTTGTAATAAATATGTTGATTACTAAGACAAAATTCTTACAGCTAATTTTGTTACCATTCTATAAGTGGCTTGTATTTGGTTCACCTGTATGTTTGCAACGGACTCATTTATAATTATTTTGATCCACTTTGAAAGGACAGATTTACTATAAAATCTGCACACATAATGAACCGGTGACAATACAATTGCTTAACAAGTTTGTCTTATTACTCTGGTTATTATCTGCAGATTTAAATAATTTCCTCACATACATAAAATAGTAAATTGATATGAATACATTTCTATCAATTAGTTGGAAATCGAATTAAATTTGAAAAACAAAACAATACTACATAGCAAACCAAAATAAATGCAAATGTTAATTTTTTTTTTAATA
This sequence comes from Linnaemya vulpina, assembly GCA_963675445.1. NCBI lineage: Eukaryota > Metazoa > Arthropoda > Insecta > Diptera > Tachinidae > Linnaemya > Linnaemya vulpina. The sequence goes on along the minus strand of OY776277.1, from coordinate 81,828,584 downwards.
ATTAGCCCTTCAACATGCAATTATCCTATGACCAATAGAATGTTATATTCCAATATTCTATATATGTTTGAGGTTCTTCAAACAGACAAAAAATTAAATAAACAAGCGTAGATGTGACTGATGTTAAGGAGAATAGTAATATAAACAAAATCAGCTTAAACAAGTAAAAGTGCTATATTGGGCTGTACCGAATCTTATATACCCCTCACCAACGTACGTCTGGCACTACATATATATTTAAGTAACAATTTTGTTTTTTTAGTTAGCAAAAAACAACGTGCCTCTTTGGTTACATTTATGTATGAAAAAAATAAATCTATTTCCCACCCCTGAAAACGAAATTAGAATTTTTTTGAATTTTTTTACCAATGCAAATTTTTATGATGTATAAAGCGGTTCTATTTAAGAAAAACTACAAATTTGTAAACATGTTGGTCACTTTCATGTACTACAAAATATTGCAGTTATCCAACCCTGAAATCCAAATATTAATTCTTTCTTAAATATTTGATAATAATTTTGTTTTGCCAAATTAAAAAAATATTTGTAAATAGTAAAAAACGACGTTAGTTGCTTTTTGGTTACGTTGATGTATAAAAAATTTAAATCTCCTAACCCTGAAAGAAAAATTTTAATACGTATTATTATAGGGGTATATCCTACGGGCTTTGGATATACCCCTATAATAATGCGTAATAAACAGATTGGTCACAAAAAACTAAAACTGAATGAAAAATTTTAATATATAAAATTTTTTTTTATCAATGCAAATCTGTATGATGTATTAAGCAGTTTTATTTAAGAAAAATTTAAAATTCTAAAAGATTTTATTTATAATGATGTGCTACTTCTTTTTTCCCAAAATCTTATTAAAAAATTCAAAATGACCAGTTGAGGGGTTTTAGCTAGTTCCTATGCGCATTTCATCAGGGAACTTTTACCCAACATTTCTTAGAGAAACTGAAGACATTTATTTGAAACTTCCACTTTACTAAATGAGAAGCTTCAAAACATATATCAAAGTCACAACAAGACTTGGTGGTTGGTTTTTTGTAGGTGTAAGAGAATACATAGGAAATAGCTAAAATCCCTCAACTGATCATTTTGAATTTTTTAAAAAGATTTTGAGTTTAAAACCCCCCAAAATATATACTAAAACATTTTAGTTATTACATGTAACACAAAATAACGAATGTGCCAAAAAATCTTTTAATTTCCATTTCTGGAAAAATAATAATAATTGAAATCGGTTCAATTTACTTACAAATTATTGATTTTTGGTGTTAATTTTGAAATAGGTGTAAGCTTCCCAGCTCTGGAACCGAATTTCCGATTTTTCTGAATTTCTATACCACTCTATTTAAACTCATTTCTAATCCGTCAGTCCAAGAATGTAGTCTCTAGCTCTTCTGAGAAAACCGATTTCACGTACAGACAATCGAACAGGCGAACATCGCTCAATGGTCATCGCTATTCATAAGGATCCAGAATATATATATACTTTATGGGGTTCTATATTTATATATAAGAAATTACACAAGGAATGACAAACCTATGAAGGGTTTTTGTGAAGGGTATAAAAATATATATGGCTTAACTGGAGCTCGGACGTTAATTTAAAACTTTACTACAGTGTATGGAACATGTTAATCATATTTTAATTGACCTGTTACAGGTAGAAAGAATCTTGTATAGATAAGATCTTTTAATTTTCAGAAACATTTTATATAATAATTTATTGGCAATTTTATGACTAAATAGACGATACACAGAAGAGTTCAACAAAATGTTCTCTCCTTGTGTCGTTCATATAAGCAAACATTCCTATACCGATTCAATATGGCAATGTTTGAGAGGGGAAGGGCGGATTTCTACACCTCCTAAAATACATTTCTATATTCTGTATATACAATTTTTTTGTCGTAATTAAAGAGTTTTAAGTTGTATGACGGCACACTGTGTGATACAACTCAAACTTGTTCGGTCCCCAAATATTTTGTTTTAAGTAGTCAGCTGCATAAATAGTCAAATCATTGCATATAAAATCAGTTAATATCAACATACAATGCATGTTAATTCTATTTAAGAATACAGATTTCTTCTATCCATTTTAAAGAGTTCCTTCACTCTTAGCCATCTTGTTAATAATAGAATGATTTGCATGTATTTGCTTCTTAATACCTCACATGTTGAAGGAATTCGTCAATCATGATGATATTTTCCTTTTATTGCATTTAGAAGCGAAATTTTAAAAAACATTATTTCTTGTTTTAAAATACCGTCGTCATTTTAAGCTGTACACAAAATATATTTTGCCATATGACTTGATAGTTTTAGCCTTGTTTATCATGAAAGAGTAAAATATAGCACAGAACCCCAATGGTGGCATAGTTCTGCCTGGTTTTGTAATTAAGATACCAAGTGTGCTTTTGAGAACTTATATTGCAACAACAATAAACTACCTGAAATTGTTGTAATTTGTATATAATAGGAAAATTGTACCGCAATACCTTAAAGTATTCTTTTACGAAACAATAGAAGTAAATCATATCGTCAACTTCGAGGGCAAATGTGACAAATCACTTAACACAAATTTTACAGGAGAGAAAATATACGTTTAACACTTTCTACGCATAATTTAAAAATTAGGCCTATAAATTAATTTTTCGGGTTGTGGAGATTTAGCCGAGCAAAACACCATATCTTAATACAGTCCTCGGATGTTGTCAAAAGTTTAGGTACATAACACAATACTTAATATCTATCATCCTGATATTTGATACTAATCCTTTAAAGTTTCATATAGCCTGCTTTTTCCGAAATACTTGTAACCCTGCAACAAAATGTCCTAATATTGTCTTTGATTGAAGATAAGATCTGCTTAATATATGTATTTCAATAGTTTTACAGCCATTTTTGTTTAAACCGCGCACGCTTTCGCAATATATGTTTTGTAACACGTTTAGGAAACAGATTTCTCGGATATGTAGTTTAAAGGTTCATAGTGCTGCGCATATATTTAGAACTCATCATATCTTTATACCCTTCACAAAGAAGTGAAAGGGTATATTTAGGTTTGTAATTCCGTATGTTATTTCTTCGATGTTAATATGCGACCCCATGAGGTATATATATTCTGGATCCTTATAAATAGCGATGACGATTGAGCGATATGTCTGTCTGTACGTGAAATCGGTTTTCCCAAGCCCCCAGATGAGCTAGAAAATTTAGCAAAATCCGAAATACGGTTCCAGAGCTGGGAGGCTTACACCTCTTGCTCGACGCAAAATTAACACCAAAAAACCAATTTTTTTGGCTGCTCGTAAATATAAACAATTTAAGCTTTAGGCCTCAATTGTTTATTAAAAGCTAAATTTTTTTTTAAATTTCCAGGGATGGGAAATAAACATTTTTTTGGCACATTTAGTATCTTGTGGTACATATTTCTTAAATAAAACTGCTTTATACATCATAAAGATTTGCATTGAAAAAATAGAAAAAAAGTTAACTTTTGGCCTCCAGGGATGGGAAATTGAAATTTTCTATACATAAAAGTATCCAAAAAGACAACTAACGTCGATTCGTTTGCTAACGAAAATTATTTTATAGTTTAAGAAGAAGAAATTTGGCATCAAAAACTAAAAAATAAATAAAAATTGCCAATCCAGGGACAAGTGCAATATTTTACATTTAATAAAAGTGACCAATATGTTAAAAATTTTTTATTTTTTTAAATAAAACTACTTTATATCTCATTAATAGTTGCATTGGTGAGAAACAATAATATTAATTTTCGCTTCCAGGGATGGGATATTGAAATTTTTTATATATAAAAGTAACCAAAGGAGCAACTAACGTTGTTTTTTAATTGTTAAAACAATTTTTTAGTTCAAGAAAAATAAATTAGGTTTCAAAATTCAAAAAAATATAAATTTCGATTCCAGGGTTGGATAACTGCAATATTTTGTTATTCATGAAAGTGACCAAGATTATTAAAAATGTTAAGTTTTTTTAAAATAACATTATTTCACTCATCATAATAAGTTGCATTGCTAAAAAAAACAAAGCGAAGCAATTTAAAACCTCGTTTTCAGGGGTGATCAATTGATTTTCTTATACATAAAAGTAACCAAAAAGACGAGTAATGTTGTAAACACAATTGGGACGAACGACGAATTTTTCGTAACGAATATTCGTCGTTTGAAATATAACACATTTATGTAAATGAAAGTACACACAATATGTACGTTGGACCATATATGTCGTGCGCAACGAACTTGGCGATAGGTTTATTTCTATTTGTTTATCTGACGAATGACAAATAAATTGGTGCAGTGTGGCGGTTTTTCTTTTATAAAGTAACTTTTTGCTTTAAGAAATGTTTTCTGTTTTATTTATAGCACATAAATTAAATTCTTAATTATATAAAATATTGTTTTAATTCATTTATATATATTCATATAATTTTTTTTTTGTTATATAAATTTGGTCTCATGTAGTATGTTTTTGTTCACGTTGTTCCAATATTATATATATATATATATATATATATATATATATAGATATATATACACATATAAGTATATATATATATATATATATATATATATATACACATATCTATATAACAAATGATTTTAAATGACGTTAACAGCTAGCTGCTAGTTTCGCTCTAATGGTGTGCGTCGCAATTGTGTTTATACCATAACGTTGCATCAGTAAAAAAATTAATATATTAAAATTTCGTTTCTAGGAGTGGAGAATTGATTTCTCTTTTTTTTCATAAAAGTAACCAAAAATGCGACTGAAGTTTTTTCTTCCTTTTTTACTAACTAAAATAATTTTATAACTTAGAAAGAACGAACTTTTTACTTAAAAATATATGTAAAGGCAGACGTGTATATTGAATATACATACATAAATGCATATTGCACTCCTAAAAATAAAAAAATATATATTTGTGGCACAAACTAAATAAATTGTTAAATACCAACAACAATTAAGTGCAAGAATGCACATTGAAAGTACATTCTTTGGTAACATAACAACATTACACTTAAACGATGGTGAACTGAATTCAAGATAGCGACGACGCATCAGAAGTAAGCAGTGATGCAAAAAAAGTAACAACAACGATGAATCAATTTGGCAATGTGTAACAACAAAACGCAAACAAATTTAGTCACCGAAATAAAAAAAAGAATAAATTCATACGATATTTCTACTACATCACCCAACAAAAACAAACATTCAATGCTTGAAGATGAAGAAAATAATGGTAATAATATAGTACCGAAAACTCTTCCAATTTATATACATTTCAATTGTAGTAAATAAGGTAAAATTATATTCAATACCGAATTTAACTTAAAACCCTTAAGGGAAGGTCAAGTGAGCAATATTTAAACACATGCAGAGATGTGTAATATTGGAACTGTAAATTGTCTTATTCTTCAAAATGGAACTATTGAAAATTTGTTTTCCATGTATTTACATCTGTTTTACTCAAAAATTTAATACAAAATTTTCAGATGCTATTTAACAGAGAGATTTTTTTTTTTAATTTTTTTCCAAATAAATTTTAAACTTTTACATCAGGGCTGAATAGCACATTTTCTGAAAGACACCACACTTTCGTCAACAGTGGCCAAGTGTATTTTTGTTTACCCCCAGCTTAGCTGAATGTGAAGCTACACATACATCTGTATATTCATATATACCGGGTTATCCATTTCGTGGTTTCAAAAGTATAGGACTGGAACTCGACATCTGTCAAACTAAGTTGTTAAACCAATTTTTTTCTTTTCAGGTGAAGGTCTGACATTGACGAAAATGGATCGCTCAACTATCACACAACGCATAAAACTTACCAAAACATACTACAAAAATGGTGATTCTGCAACAGCAACATATCGTGCTTTAAGAGAAGATTACGGTTTACATAATCGTCCAACTACGCAAGCAATTAGCAAAATTGTGAAGAAATTTGAAGAGACTGGAGCGGTTACAAATATTGTAAGGCCTGTGCATCATCGTTTCGCTCGTTCCGCTGAAAATATCGCTGCTGTAAGTGAAAGTGTTGCTGAAAACCCGAATGTGTCGATTCCTCGTCGTTCTCAGGAATTAGGACTGTCTTACGGCACTTTATGGCGTATTTTGCATTTAGATCTACACCTACATCCATATAAAGTCCAGCTCACACAACAACTGAAGCCAGCTGACCATTCACAACGTCGTAGATACGTGGAATGGGTGCTTGAACAATAGGTGGTGGACGGCGATTTTTCGAACAAAATTTTCTTCAGCGATGAAGCACATTTTTCAATCGGTGGATATGTTAACAAACAAAATTGTATTATTTGGGGTTCTGAGAATCCTCAAGTAATTGCAGAAAGGCCATTACATTCAGAAAAAGTCACTGTTTGGTTGGAAGGTCACTCTTTGGTTGGAAGGTGTAATGGAACGACTGTCACCGTCAGTTTGGAGCGTTATGGTTATATGATAACCTACTTTTTTGCCTGCTATTGAAGAATACGACTTAGAGAATATGTGATTTCAACAGGACGGTGCCACATGCCACACAACTCGAGCGAATGTGGCCTTATTGCAAGAGACATTTGCTGGCCGCATAATTTCTCGTCGTGGCGATATCAACTGGCCACCAATATCATGCGATTTGACACCATTAGACTTTTTTGTGGGGCTACGCGAAAGACCGTGTTTATGCAGATAAACCTTTAGCTCTTGAGCACTTAAAAAGCAACATTCGTCAAGTTATGGCTGAGGTACCGCCCAATATTTGTTAAAAAGTGGTCTAAAATTACCTCAAAAGAATCAATGCTTGCAACACTTCGCGTGGTGGTCATTTAAATGATGTAGTGTTTCGCACATAATGTCGACGTTCAAACTTTATAATAAAAAAGAAATATCATGAAAAAAATATTTTATATGTGTTTTATTTCCGTTTACTTTTGAAACCGCAAAGTGGATATCCCTATAGAATAGCAGAAAACTTTTTCGTTAGTACCAGTCGTCCAATAAATATATATTATTCCCTTTTATACTCTTCACAAAAAATTGAAATGGTATATTTAGATTTGTCGTTCCGTAAGTAATTTCTTCGATATTAAAATGGGACCCTCTAAAGTATATATATTCTGGATCCTTATGAATAGCGATGACGATTGCCAAGCCCCCAGAAGAGCTGGACACTCTATTTTTATACTGATGCGTTGGAAAAAAACTTAAATAGAGTGGAAATATCCGAAATACTGTTCCAGAGCTGGGAAGCTTACACTTATTTCTCGACGCAAAATTAGCACAAATAACCAATAATTTGTTTTTTTGTTTTGTAAATTGACCTGATTTCATGCTTTGGTGAGCCTCAATTGTCTATTAAGAATTAGAAAAATAAATTATTTTTCCAGGGATAGGAAATTAAAAGTTACCTTTTTTGCACATGTATTGTAGTACATGTAATAACTAATATGTTTAAAAATTTTAAGTTTTATCTGATTTAAAACTGCTTTATACATCATGAAGATTTGCAGTGAAAAAAAATTTTACATTTAAATTTCTCTTCCAGGGTTGGGAAATTGAATTTTTTTTACATAAACGTAACCAAAATGGCAACTGACGTTGTTTTTTTGCCAGCTTAAACTATTTTTTTTTAAATTAAGAACAAAATTGGTATCAAACATTAAAAAAAGCTACGTTTCGAATCCAGGGTTGGACAATATTCTGTAGTACATTAAAGTGATCAAAAAAATTTTAAATAAAAAACTTTTCTTATATATACCTACTTTGTACCTCATAAGGAAATGTATATAAAATAAAAACAAAAAAATTAAAATTTCACTTGCAGGTTTGAAAAATTGAAAGTTATTCTTGGTACATAAGAGTTGCATTGGTAAAAAGGAAAAACATATTAACTTATTCCTTCCAGAGATGGGAAATTTAAATTTTTATACATAAAAGTAACCAAAACGACAGCTGACGTTGTTAATTACTAATTAAAACTATTTTTTAATTCAGCAAAAATTTAAATAAAATTAAATTTTTGGGTTTCAAGGTTGGATAACTTTAATACAAATTTAAATTTTTTCATATACAATATTATTTCACGTCTCATTAAGACTTGCCTTGGCAAACAAATTTAATATTCCTTCCCATATATATTTTTTATACATAAAAGTAGCCAAAAAGGCAACTAATGTCGTTTTTTACTAATAATAAATCGTTTCCAGGGGTGGGAAATAACTTTTTTTCAAATTTTAAAACCAAAAAAGCAACTGACGCTTTTTGTTTTCTTTGCTAACTGAAACTATTTTATAATTTAGGAAAAACAAAATTATTACTTACATATATATACATGTTAGGCCAGATGTACGTTGGTGAAGGGTATATAAGATTTGGCACAGCCAAATATAGCACTTTTAATTGTCTTTACTTTTGTGAATTAAGCCCATAATTATTTAATTCTGTGGTATGATTCTTGGCAGTAATGAACTTTTATCAGTGATAAGAACATATAATATAATCATCTCATTTATATCTTTATATTACGTTAACTTTGTTCTAAGACATGTGCCCAGATATCATTTAATAATATCGCATATTTAGAACATAAATATATGATTGGTAGCTGAACAAAGACAAAACTTTACCATTTGCAATACTAACGTTCAAAACGAATGCCAAAACATCATCTAAAAAAATTAATATGTGATAGATTATGCAATGTTTTCCGACCTGATAGGTCAAAGTAAGCTAATTATGTCACTATATGCAAAAGGGAACTCATTGCATGAAAGTTGAATTTTTTGAATGAAGTGACTGACGTTGAGTTATTGGTAATTGGTTGTGTATACGTATATACCAAATAAAAGATAAAATGGGAGAGAGTCCTATATATATTGCACATTATTTCAGTTGAACTTTTATTACAACTACGAAGATATAAGCCTTGAAGCCATGAAGAAATTAATTTCTATAAACAACTGCTGATCTGCACATTTCACATATACACACGAATTGATATTAACATTTGTCTACTTCATTTCTATAACACAGAGAACAATGACCGGTATTTTCTTTAACACTTGTCTAAGTATTCTAATCATTTATGTGTAATATAATGTCTATAAATAGGTATTTGATGGTTATATATCTTGTCCTGTTACACATAATTATTTTCACGCAAAATCGTGCAAATTTTCGCTGTTCACTAGACGATTGAAGAAAAAAAAAGTGTTATTCATTATCAGTATTATGCCGCTTCATCTGAATCACAGTCCTACACATTAACTATATGTCTCTGGATTCTATTTTGTCTGATTTCGTAATCTAAATATGTACTAGCATCGCATTTTACATAAAAATTTACCTTCTTTATAGTAACACGACTTCCTCTAATCTTATTAATCCTTTACTTAAGTATTTTAATATCATATAAATATATTTTGTCAATAAAATTAACATATTGTTGTTATTGCTTATTTCTAATCCCACAGATTGTCTAACACTAGTCTTTTTATATTAAGAAATCATGTACTTCCTAAACTAAAATAAAACAAACAATCTTAACCAAAATACCCATACAAGCACAGAATATTTTAATGCAAACTCTTACTTATGTATCCTTACAAAAACTGTTTATATATATTTTGACTGTGCTTTTAATTTACAAAGTGATGTCAAAATATTTTTCTTCTTTATTTATTACTCTATTAAATAAATCTTTTACTTTGCTCAACCAAGAGTCCATCTTTTTGGCATATATTTGTTTTCTCCTTTTTGTACTGCATCTGTATATTTCTTGCAAGACAAGTTTCCAAAGTACTCAAAGTGATAAAAGTATGTTAACTTTGAATTGAAAATCTCTATTTTTTTATTGCAAAAGTTTGTTTTAAATATTATTTCGAGTGCTGCTTCTAGGAAAAGTTCACATTTCAGTTAGAATGCTCATTCATATTAACATTAGAGCGACTCAGTTTAACGTCATAGAAATGGTATCATAAATTATTTTTTGAATTTAATATACATATGTATGTATATAAAATTTCACATGAATTTAATACATTTTAAATTCGATAGGAATTTAAGAAATTAACTTAGTTAAAATCTCAAATATGTTTATTATATTGTTTATGTATATATACATATACATATATATACATATATATATATATATATATATATATATATATATACATATATATATATATATATATATATACATATATAAGTATTGTATTATATTATAGTCCAAATCACCATGTGTACAATGAACGTATACATATATACATATATCATGCGAAAACTTTTATATATCATATCTGATTCATTATAAAAATTGTGAACAGTGAAGTTTATATATGTACATACTATGTGAAGTAAAAAAATAGGATCATGAATTCGGTGTGAACATGCATATTTCAATTCATACAACAATGGAACGAATATATTTTCCTCGAAAATGATAAAGATAGTTCTTCATATTAGCATATAGTACGTATGCAGTAGATACAAAAAAAAATTTGCTAGCAGAGCCAATTTTAAAATAATTGAAAAAATTAACAAATTACTCTCTTTTATACTTACTCTTCACAAAAACGTGAAAACGTACATATGTAAATATTTCATTGCGTGTGTAATATCCTCAAAATGTATATCGACCCTAAGATGTACTCTGGATCCTTATGGTCTGTATGTCTGTCTGCTTGTACGCGAATTATTGTTTACGGAGCCCCAGACGAGGTACAGACTTCGTTCTTGGTTTGATGTGTTGGGAATGATCCTTTGAAAGCAAAAATCAAATGACTGGAATAATTAAGCCTATTTTATACTTTGAGAAAAATTAACTTGGTTTTTAAGTTTGTAGTATATCTTAAGGCATCCCATTTATTTTCAGTTCAATTTTCGATTATAGTTAAATTTAATCACAAATTATTATTTTTATAGGCTAATTGTTCCTATTTAGTTAAAATCTCAGATAGACATGATGATAAATATTCCTAGGCGCAAAGGAAGTCAACATCAGTTTTATTCAACTTACACAGCAGAGCAGAACAGCTGTTTTCGAAAGTCGCTACACTTTCATCTTCAGTGCTCATGTGTATATTGTGTTTATCACCACTGTTTAGGTGGCTTAGTTGAATGTAATAACAGTTTTCTATTTACACAAATTTTATTGTGAAAAACAATCCGAGAACTGTATCAACCTGATGTTAACACTTGTGTGTTATGATACCTGTGTTACCATTTGATTATTTTCTTCATGTCCCATTTTTCTGAATTTTTTTTTTTTTTTTTGTTCCATAATACATTATGTCAAACTTTTTTGGTTTGAATTTTATACTAAAGTATATGTGAACGTTTTTCCAATTTTCATTGGCAGCTCAAGCTCAAGCTCAAAATGTATGTGATTTGTTTATTTTATGAACATTTTATTTTTGCTATATTGATATTTTTATAGGCTAATTGTTCTAATTTAGTTAAAATCTCAGAACAATTATCCTATAAAAATATTAATAAAGCAAAAATAAAATGTTCATAAAATAAACAAATCACTTTAATCACAATTGTTTTCCAAGAATATTTCAAATACAAAAGTCGTTGTTTTAAAGATGTTTTTCGCTCTTGTTGAATTTACAGAAAGTCAAATTTTCAGGAAAGTTAGAGGGTTAACTCATTCCAACGAAACGTTGCTTCGAACGTTTTAAACAAAAGTTTCAAAAAAAATGTATAGAGCATCCGACATGTCGAATTTCCTTTTTCGAAACATATATGTATATGTTATGCCTTCCATACACGATTTTCTTTTTACATCTGACGTGTCACATGTTTCTTTGTAATATACATACATACTTGTCTTGTGTTATTTTTAAAACACTGCCTCTGTAAAAGTCACACACAAACTCGCCAGAAAAAATTTTAATTGTAAGATGCGTTCTATTTTCTTCTGACTTCAGCTGTTAAAATCACGAAAATTTAAGGGAACAGTCAGCGGTGTTCCACTATAAACGAATGCATTAGCCGTCTGAGCTTGGTATATTACATTACCATTATAAAACCGTGACTTGGTATTTTCGTATTTGAAGAAGAAATTCAAATATATTACGCAGAGTTTAACATCTCAAAAATAAGTGTTTGTGGCGGCAGTACCCCATTTTGCAAAAACTAGTCTCAATATACTTTGAATTTTCATGGTAAATTCTTTAATTTCGTAGCATCTATAATTGATATAACACTGCTTTATTGGCTTGTAAATTAATTTTGCAATAATTTTATAAAAATTGCAAGCAAATCAATCATTAATCAAAATTTAACATGTACATTTGTGACCGAGTATTATTAACCTTCCGTAACGTAGTTGTTTTTGACAGACTTGCACAATTACATATAAGTTGAAAAGATGACATGTCAGATGTAAAAAACATGTGCATGACAAAAATTTACAATTTGCCCTCAAACATATGCGGGAGTAATTCTTCAACGCTATAATCGAATTATTAATTTCTTGTCACGCGATGTCACTCAATATCTTTCTTTCGACAAAATACATTTTAGCAAAAATGTAATATCTCTTAAATGTGGTTTTGTGGACACGCAGTATATACGGTATATATAATCGTCTTGTTTCCTTATGTGAGGATTTTTTTATAGAGGCACTGTACTTAAAAGTTAAATAAAATAATAATTAACATGAAATTTATTTTATTCGAGAGATAATATTTTGGCTTTGCAATATAAATATGACCCTCTGTGTCGGACGTAGTCTAACCTGGTGGTCCGATTTGCAGTGACCTTTTCTAATATATCTGGTTATATATCGATTCTCAAATTCTTATACCTCTATAAAAAACACCATGTATATTATCGCAATTTCGTTTGTTTTATTTGGAGTCATTTTATCTGATATATGATTTTAAAATGAAATGATATTTATACAATTTTCCAGTAGTATATAAGCCTTTGCTTTTCACAAATATATATGTAAATTAAATTCACAAAAACAGATAAATCCCTCTAGTTGGAACAACTTTTTCTAAAATTCAGCTAATGTTGCTGACAGCAAAAGCAAACACATTCAAATGTTTCATTGAACAATGGATGATTATATGAAACTAAGCAGCGAAGAAATTATTTCCATATGGAATTCGAAAGAGCGAAAAATTATTTTTGTATTGTTATATCAGCACTTATTAACTATTTTGTTTTGAGCTTTGAATATAATTCCACAAAGATAATCTTGCACAACAATTCGAAAAAATTATCTAGAAGACATTTTAATAATAGACCTGAAAAGTTAAAAGTCAATTTAAAACAAGCTTAAAATTATAATGAACCAATACACAAGTATTTTTCTGAAGAACAAACGTTGATATACGCATAATAAGGCACAAAGCGCTTACGCTATTTCTCACGATTATACTCGTATTTGGTTCATTATTGGTTTAAGCTTATTTCAAATTTATTTTTAACTCTTTAATTCGATTTTGTTAAGAAATAAGTTATTTAGTTATTTTATATTATATGTATTTTTAAACTTCGAAAGCGTGTAAAAATACTTACACCTTACTAGAAGACAAGAACATGAACCATACTAACAACAGTGTACCAGAACAATTGTGATGCAAGAGTAACATTATTAATAATAATATGAATACGAGTGAAAGCAATGGACAAAATGAGAGTTATATACAAGTGAAGCTAGTACAAGTGTTTAAAAAATAGATATGTACATATCCCAGTTATTAATACTTCTATTCTGCTTTTCACTTTTGACACAATGATTAAGTTCAGCTCTTAAATGTATATATTCTTACTAATAATATAAAAAATCGGTCCCTTACGTTTTGAGTAAATGCCAAAAGGTATGAGAGGACGAAAGAACAAACGTCAAAGTATTTTGATATATTAACACAAAATATCAAGAAAGTATTATATGTATGTTAAACTTTAAAAATTTATGCGGTATGTTTAAATTAATACATAAATTATTATGTATGTATGTACATATTTTTGTTTTGTAATGAGGGAGTAATATGTACTAGACTGTCAATTTTGCTGAAAATGCTCTTAATCCATTTTTCTTGCATATGTGCAGGGCTTTGATATAACACACTTAAGTATTCACCCATCAAAAGTTACTGCTTAACTAGAAACATTTTCGTAAAGGAGAAATATGGCATCCTCAGTGGAGTATTTTCATTCGGTAATTGATATCTGCTTTTTTATTGTGCTTGAATATATCAAACGTTGTTTATATTATAACAAACATGCCCACAAACTATTAAAAAACAACTTGGCCAATTTGTTTATAAATAATGGCGCGTACAGAAAATACAGGAGCACTTGCTATTTCTATTGTGTTTGTTCGTGTGCTGTTTGACAGCTTGTAACCATTTAAAGGAATAAAACGCCCCATTGTTTTAGTTGTTTTTGACTTGTTGTATCCTTGCGGCTACCTAATAATTGTGCCATGTGTCTTGTTTTACAGATTCTTACATATGTAACTTCATAGCACTTTGAATAAATGTGTTATGTGTACAATGTGTTATGTGATTAGGCAACTTCTATACTACAGAGAGCAGCAACTTAAAAACTGAATAGGTATAGGATTGCGTTGGGGTTGGCAAAGAAACGACAATTCGTCATGGATTTGTCAATCCTGCCTCTCCACGGTGCAGCATCACAAAGGGTTCAAGCCATAGTATATTAGTTGCCCTTGTCTGCTCGTACACTTGCTAGGAGAAAAGAAACCAATGATCGAAAGTAAATGTTATAAAGATATACATATATTTTTTCTAGATACTCAAATAATAGTCAACCTACGTAGCACATAATTTCTTCTAGTGCTCTTAAAATGCACTTACTCCTAAACACATTTTTTTGAACTGATCGCTTTGTGGTAAAGCTCTTATAACCGTCAAATACTTAAATCAGCCCTTAATGTGAAGATACAAATCTAATATCATAAATAATTTTGTGTTGTATGGTTTTTAATATTGAATATCAATAAACTTTTTCGGTAAAAATATGTACCAGTCGTCCAATAAATAAATATTATTACTTTTTAATAAATATTTTAGCTTTATGTTGTTCATTACTGTCAATTAAAACTTATTATATTTAATTTGTAAATCATTTATCAATTATCTTGTAGTTTTCAACAACACAACTTTTATGTGAAGGTCATTATATTAATGAATATGTGTGCGATTGCCTGACGTTGAGATATCGATATGGCAAAAATTAAGTAAAAACTTTCATTCAAAATTTTAAATCTATTCCCCTTGGCATGTTGTCAGCGTGCAAAAGAATATTAGTTCAGCGGATATAACTCATATTGCAATACTGCATTTTACTCCTAATACATACAATTCTTATTTCTGCAATAGCTTTGGCAAATATCTTCTAATCATAAATAAAAACATCCTGCCGTGTTCTTAGATATACATTGTGTACTTTAAAGATTTATTTAACTTCATTTTCTTTTTTTGTGAATCAAGCCCATTACTACTTAATTTTGAAGTATGATATCCATACAAATAATAGGATCGTTTTAGCTGTAAGACATTATTACTAGTGATAAGAACATATAAAATTATCATTTAATTTATATTGTTACAATATTTTTTCTAAGACAAGTGCCTAGATATTAAGAATAACATATACATATAGAATTTAAATATATGATTGGTAGGTTAATATAGACAAAGCTTTAGTATATGTAATACTAACGTCCAAAACTAAAGACAAAATATGATCTAAAGGTGGAATATGTGATGCATTGTGCGATGCGGGGAAATCTTGCATGAAAGTTGAATTTATTTGTCATGAAGTGACCGACGTTGAAATATTGTTAATTGGTTGTGTATACGTATATGCCCGATAAAAGATAAAATGGGATAAGCTGATATCGCAATTAGAGCTGTTGCCAGAGTCCTATTCAGATATTATACATCATTCCATTTGTTATTTTATTACAACTATGAATATATAAGCCTTAAACCCATGAATAAATTAATTTTATATAAACAACTTCTGACCTGCACAGTTCACACATACGAATTGATATTAACATTTGTCTACTCTATTTTTACATCAGATAATAGTATACTTTTCGGTATTTTACCAAGTATAATGGGTTCTCGAACTTGAGCAACTGAAATCAATGTAAATACATAAAAGGGAAAAGGGGAATTTCTTCGTTTATATAAGGTGAGTCAGAAGCATGTGTACATGCATGGTTGCTTTAATTTAGACGAATCGTATTTGTTTATTTTTACAATGGCTACAATTAAAACCAAAAGGCATTTGTATCTATTGAAGACTGCTAATATAATAAATGAACATGTAAAATGCAAAGTGACTGTTAAGATTATATCACAATATTACGGAGTGGGCATACAAACAGTCTATGATTCACTTATTGGTTTTGAGAACCCAGAAACTCTAAAGACTGCTGAAGAACCAAAAGCAGATATTGCATTATGGGCATAGCAAGATGAACTACAAGTTTGAATAAGAAATGGTCAAAAGTAAAATTTAAGAGCATTAACAATTCACCGGGAAAATCTTTTGCTTTACTCTCTGTCATCTGTCCACTTAACGCTGTCTCTTCCTTTTAAGTTCTGCACTGTATGAAACTGTTAATTAGATGCTCCTCAAGCTGAATTTCATTCGGTGTTAAGGTCGCGGATTATTAAATAAAATTTAGCAAAGGATCATCAATTAAGCAGAACACAACTCAAATCTTTAACTTTAAAATTGGTAAATTTTTCAGTGTTGTATAAAAATTCAAACAATAATGACGGTAGCCATGCGAAGAACTTCTTACTAGATTAACCTCAAGAAAAATTGTTAGACTAAGGATTGTAATTTTATATTCAGAAAGACTTGCAGGTAAAGTCCTCATCTATCCTCTTAACACCATTCCCTCCAAACCACTGCATATACAGAGGTCATCCCCTGAGTGCTGGTTCAACAAAAACAAAACTATTAAATTTTGAGGTGTAACAATTGTGACGCTAAATTATCGTTATTCCAGCAGATTCTCATTTACTCGGAATGGTAGCTAGTTTTTATTTTGCCTTCAACGGAAAACTAAATTCTAATTTTAAGAAAGGACTAATTAAACTCAAGATAAATTGTAAATTTTCTTTGAATATGCAACAATAAGTGAACAAATCGTTGAAGATCCTTCCTTTACTAAAAATAAATATATGATTGATTTCCATGAAAATATCTTGTCGGATTTATATTGCTTAAAGAGGAAGCTCATGAAGGCGGCATTATTTTCCTTATCAAAGGTATTTGATTTAAAATGAAAACGAAGTTTTAAAAATTTATCATATTACATATATATGAATATAACTTTGCAATTGCTGATTCTTTTAAAATTACATCTTCTGAAATCCTCAAGGCCATAAAAAAGAAATTATTTTAACTAAAGATGTTGATGAGGTGGTAAGTGTGATAGTATTTGCACATTTTGTCGCTTATTATATATATATATATATATATATATATATAATATATATATATATATATATATATATATATATATATATTATATATATATATTATATATATATATATATATATATATATATATATAACATAAGACCGTATTATGCAAACTATGTATATCGTAATATAATTGCATAAAAAAGGGCGAAATAGAACACTGATTATCACAAGATGTTGTACATACTCGAAATTTATTCGATTAAGTGAGATACATATTTTTAGAAATATGCTATTCATGTACAAGTTACGTACATATATCTGTACATACATATAAGTTTTTATATAATAAAATATTTGCTTAAATTTAGCTCTTTACTGTTGTCAAGTATGAGCCTTTTTTATGGTTTCACACATCTTTTCCCATGTTCAATTGTTATAAATTATTTATTTGGACTACATGCGCAATAAGAATTACAAGTGCTAAATTATAATTGGCGCCGTAATACACTGGTGACATTGCTGAATGTAGGAAAAATAAAATTATTTATGTTGTATGTAATGTACCAAAACAAAAGCGGCCTGATGAAAATGTTTATAGTTCAGAGAGTAGCACATGACATATACACACTTCTTATCCACATATACATAACACAATGCCGAATACAGCTAAATACAAAAAATTTGTGTAGCAATACAATATGTGGAGTAAGTATATTTTTATTAATTTATTCTAAAGTTTATGGGATAATACTGACGTTGTATACTTTAAGCAGAGAAATAAAACTATCCTTTTTTATACCCTTAACAAAAAAGTGAAAGGGTGTATTTAGGTTTGTCATTCCTTCATTCTTCGATATTAATATGCGACCCCATAGGGTATATATATTCTGAATCCTTATGAATAGCGAAATCGGTTTTCCCAAGCCCTCAGAAAAGCTAGAGACTTCGTTCTAAGACTGATGAATTGGAAATGAACTTAAATAGAGTGGTATTGAGAAATGCGAAATACGGTTCCAGAGCTGGGAGGCTTACACCTATTACTCGACTATAATGAATACCGAAAAATAATTATTCGTTTGTTTGTAAATTGAAGCTTCAATTGTCTACTAAACACTAGTCTAATAAGAATTTCTTTCCAGGGATGCGAAACCAAAAGCTTTTTCATTTCGGCACATTCAGTATTTTCTAGTACATGTAATAATTAAAATGTTTGAAAATTTTAAGTTTTTCTTAAACAAAACCACTTTATACATCATTCAGATTTGCATTGGTAAAAGAAATTTTAAAAACTAAAATTTCGTTTCCAGGGGTGGAAAATTTTTTTCTTTCAGTCATAAAAGTAACCAATTGACGTTGTTTTTTTTTTTGCTAACTAAAACTATTTTATAGCTTAGGAAGAACAAAATTGGTAATTAAAAATATATTTAACGCCAGACGTACGTTGGTGAAGGGTATATAAGATTCGGCACAGCTGAATATAGCATTACCTAGTAGGTATGCATAATAATTAGACAAACACATAATTCGAAGACATACATATATATGGAATTTCTTGTTGCCGTTTTATATCTTACTTCTCCGTCAAAGTTTTGCTACAGATTGTATCAATTAGTATATCCACTTGCTTAAAGTTTGATCTTTGGTTCTGTAAAAGTTTCTCCTTTACTTTATCGAATAATGCAAACAGCACCATTGCCAGGCTGCAACCGAAGTTCTAAGGCCTCCTGATACCCCTTGTATCAGAATTAACTATCCGGTCAGAATTCGTAGCCGAAACTACCTCCAGTTGAACCCCAAATAGTTCGGAATTGTTAGCCAACAACACAAAACATACAACAACACAAACAATGAACAAGCGCCCTCACGGGCGACCCAATGAGCTCACACTTCACCAGCAAGGACAAAACACAAACAAAAGATAAGACAGACGCAGCCACCCTCACGAGTGACGCCACAAAAACAAAAGAACGAGACACAATAACTTGGAAGTAATTTGTTAGCTACTGGCCTACCGTGTTTTATGTAAATAAAAATGCAAAAGATGTTAATTCAGGGAGAAGATCGGCAATCACTCTATGCCAAAAGGGACATACATAAGCTGCAGTAACAGCCAGTGGATAGGCAGACAACAGCGACCTTGTTCTTACAGTTAATTTCAATGGTTACTTTTAATTATTGTGCATTAAATTTACTCTTCGTTGAATAGAAGAAAAGCTTTTAAAAATAATTTTACCGGAACAGTTTGAAGTTAAAAATAAACGAAGATATTTTCGTTGATTACATAACTAAAGATTTATTTGTTGGGTGGTTAAGTAATGTCAATATGCATTTTATGCACTAATGAAATGTATATAGACATTGTTTGATCACCCAATATTATGACAATATAATATTAATAACAGGTAAATTTTATTAAAAAATATATTATATAACATAAAAACGTATTTTCTTAGTTCTATATATATATATATATATATATATATATATATATATATTTATATATATTTTACAAATTCATTTTACAATTATTGCAATATACATACATATATCGCCTTAGCGCCAAATGGCATTATTGAGGCTTCGCTAGCAATTTTTAAGCTTATATAAATAGATTATATATAAAAAGTTTTAAGACAAAATAAATTAGAGTATAATTACATTATATAGTTACATAAGCGATTCAAGATTTTGGAATAAATATTCTTTTAAACTAGGTTTAAAAGGCGATATTCTATTCAGAGTTTTTAGTGTTGACGGTAGCTGATTATATCTGAAAATTCTCATATACTCAATACGTTGTTTTGATGTTTCAGTTCTGCAGTTTGGCAGCTTTAAATTTAATTGATTCGTTGTGTTATATGCAATTTGGTTTGTTGAAAACTAATTGCATGGTATCCAATATGATTTAAACGTTTGTATATATATAATAATATTCGATAGATACATATGTAACATATGATCAGGCATTAGTGGGTTTCAAGAGACTTTGAAACAGTTGTATTATTGTATCCATATAACATCATATAAAGTAAAAGGATTGTTCGATCATTCAATTTCTTTCTCAATTTATATAAAAATACCAACTGACGCAATTTTTCTTTTTACTTCACAAATATGAAGGTTCAAATGAAATTACTTTTTAAGATAGTTCCTAGACTCCGTTTCTGTAACTACCTGACCATCAACATACATGTTATGTTTATGCGAGCATATTCGAAAATGAAAGAAACATCACGCTCCATGCGCGTTTTTATACCCTTCACAAAAATGTGAAAGGGTATATTTAGGTTTGTCATTCCGTGTGTAATTTCTTCGATATCGATATGCGACCCCATAAAGTATATATATTTCGGATCCTTATGAATAGCGATGACGATTGAGCGATGTCCGTCTGTCCGTCTGTCCGTCTGTCCGTCTGTCTGTACGTGAAATCGGTTTTCCCAAGCCCACAGAAGAGCTAGAGACTTCGTTCTTGGACTGATCGATTGGAAGTGAGCTAACTTAGAGTGGTAAAATCGGAAGGACGGTTCCAGAGCTCGGAAGCTTACACCTATTTCTCGACGCAAAATTAACACCAAAAACCGATTATTTTTTTGCTTATTTGAAAATTGAACCTATTTCATGCCTTGGGACTCCTCAATTGTCCATTTAAAACTTAAAAAAAAAAAAATTTCCAGGGATGAGAAATTAAAATTTTTTTTTTATTGGTACATTCGGTATTTTGTGGTACATATAATAACTAAAATGTTTAAAGATTTTAAGTTTTTCTTAAATAAAACCGTTTTTCGTGTAATGAAGATTTGCGTCGATGAAAAAAAAAAATTTTAAGTTCCCATCCAGGGTTAGGAAATTCAAATTTTTTTATACAATAAACTAACCAAAATTAACTGACATCGTTTTTCCTGGTTAAAATTACTTTTTATTTCGGCAAAACAAAACTGGTATCAAAAATTTTAAAAAATCAAAATTTCTATTCCAGGGTTCGGTACTGCACTATTTTGTAGTACATGAAAGTAACGAAAGTGGTAACAAATTTGAAATTTTTCTCAAATAAAACCGCTTTATACATCATGCAAACTTCCATTGGTAACAAATAATTAAAAAAAATAAAATTTTCGCTTCCAGGGATCGGAAATTGAATATTGTTTTTGACACATTCGGTATTTTGTGGTACATATAATAATTAAAATGCTTAAGAATTTTAAGTTTTTCTTAAATAAAACCGTTTTATACATCAGGAAGATTTGCATAGATGCAAAAAAAGAAATTGAAAAAATTAAGAATTCTTATCCAGGGTTAGGAAAGTTTAATATTTTTTTTACATTAAAATAACTAAAAATTAACTAACGTCATTTTATCCTGGTTGAAGTTATTTTTTGTCCTGGTAAAACAGAATTGGTATCAAAAATTAAAAAAAAACAAATTTCGATTCCAGGGCTCGAAAACTGATATATATTGTAGTACATGAAAGTGACAGAAATGGTTACATATTTGTAGTTTTTCTTAAATAAAACCACTTTATACATCAGGAAGACTTGCATTGGTAAAAAATAATTTTAAAAAGTTTTAAGTTTCTCCTCCAGGGATCGGAAATTGAAATATTTTTTGGGCACATTCTTTATTTTATGGTACATATAATAACTAAAATATATAAATATGTTAAGTTTTTCTTAAATAAAACCGTTTTTGGTAACATGAAGATTTGCATGGATGAAAAAATATTTTTAAATTCAAAGTTCCCATCCAGGGTTAGGAAATTTGAATTTTTTAATACAATAACATAACCAAAAATCAATTAACGTCGTTTTTTCTTGGTTAAAATTATGTTTTATTCTGGCAAAACAAGTTTGGTATAAAAAATTTAAAAAAATCAAAATTTCGTTTTCAGTGTTGGATACTGCAATGTTTTGCAGTACATGAAAGTGACAAATATTTTTACAAATTTTAGTTCTTCTTATATAAAACCGCTTTATACAACATAAAGACTTGCATTGGTAAAACATTGTTTTAAGAAATTTAGTTTTCGTCTTCAGGGGTGGGAAATTTTTTTTTTGCACATTCGGTATATTGTGCTACATATAGTAACTAAAATTTTTAAAAGTTTTAAGTTCTTCTTAAATAAAACCATTTTTGGTATCATGAAGATTTGCATCGATTAAAAATAAATTTAAAAATTTAAAGTTCCCATCCAGGGTTCCGAAATTTAAAATTTTTTTTATACAATACATAACCAAAAATCAATTAATGTCGTTTTTTTCCAAGTTAAAATTATTTTTATTTCGGCAAAATAAAATTGGTATTAATAATTAAAAAAAAATTAAAATTTCGATTCCAAACGCATTCTAAACGCAACTGAAGTTTTTTTTTTTTGCTAACTGAAACTTTTTTATAAGTTAGAAAGCAGACGTACGTTAGTGAAGGGTATATAAGATTCGGCACAGCCGAATATAGCACTTTTACTTGTTAAAGTTAAATCGTACTTGCTTGGGTATAACAGACTCATGTCGTCGATAAACATATATCAACGTGTATCAATATTTAAACAAATTTTAAAAAATTTTAAAAAGTAACAGTCCTAAACAGCTACCTTGTGGACCCCCACATTTAATATCTAACATGTTAAATTTCATGTCATTAACTTGTACATATTGCTTGCGATTCCTAACATAGCTTTCATATATGTGGTGCTCTTTTTTTACGATCGCATAATATATTAGTTTTCTCAACATAATATCATGGTCGACCAAATGAAAAGTTTTTGAAAAATACAAAAATTTAACTGCCACATATATAATTCACCAAATTTAGCACAGCCTCATCCGTACCACAACCGTACTGGTATGGATATATAATATTATTGTTTTCAAGATATGGTGATAGCTTTTCATTAATTTTTTCAAAAATCTTATCGATAGTAGAAAGAAGAGCTACTGGACGAAAGTTTTCTATATAAAATTTTTTTATTGCTTTGGGAATAGAAATTATTTCGCTGACTTTCATGCAATCGGGGTATTCCTTAGCTGTAATTATTATATTTATAATATATACTGAAATCGGGACAATCATACCCTTGTCGTTGAAAATTAATTTTGGGGCAATGTTGTCATCCCCAGAAGATGTTTTAAGATTTAAATTGCTTATAATGTTATCCATTTCACTAAATGTTACTGGTTCAAGTCGAATACGTTCACTGGGCTCAGAATATTACAATTATCTTTAATTTAGAATATTACAATTACTATCCCCTGTAGGGAATAGAATTTCGGTTATCCGAAATTCTGTCCCCTGATAAGGTTAATATATTAAAATCATGTTTACGCTTTCTTCCAAGTATATCGTTTAAAAAATTCCAAAATTGTTTAGGGTCATTGTCAAATTTAATCAAAGTATCTCTAGATATTCTGCTTGCCGTTTTTATCACTCTGCTAATTTTTTTAACATATGGTCAAATTCTCTATTTTTTAATCTACGAGGTTTTTTCAAAAGCTCTTTCTTTAACGAAATTAGTGCCTGAAGATTTGCAATAATACACGGTGCAAAAGCAAACTTCAAATTCACTTCTATGCATTTAATTTTTGTCCAGTTGGTTATTGCATGTGATAAACAGCCAATTAAATTTTCAGTAATTCGTGAAGTACTTTCAGAATTTGCAATTCTTGGTAAGATACAGTGTAAAATATATATAGGCTTTGAATAATACAACATCTACTTGATATTTTATCATTACGATTGCAATTCAATTCGGATTCTATTTTACAACGTATAATATTATGATCTGTCAATTTACATCCCACAGAATCAATAAGAACTCTTTCATAAAATTCTTAAAATTATATTTGAATTTGAGCGAAATAAAAGAGTTATATGATAAAAAGTAAATGAGCTTCGTCGATTCGACGAACAATAACCATCCAGGGTTATACATTGTTAGTCATCCTTAGGTTATGTGACTGAAACCTTCATTTGCATCTATATACGTGTAAGCCATGCACTGGCAGATTACGAGTTACCTGGTTTTACAGACAATGATATTTTTATACTTTCAGCCATGAGTAATACTTTGAGCCACGTACACCTGCGTGGCTCAATGAAGATTCCGCAACATTAATTGAGTTGGATGGAATAGTAAAATTCTAAATCTACATTAAGTCATTTTCATAAGATTTACTTGTTTGTTATGAGAACAGTATAAAGGTGAGGAGAATTGCAGTACTTAGTACGCCTTCTCCATATCCTTCTTCCGCAAGGCTCTTCATCAATGATAACTTTTGTAAAATATTGCCCGAAGGCTGAAACAAACTTTCTCGTAATCAAATTTTACAGTCGGCTGTATTACATTGAATCATATCAAAATGTATCAATCTCTAGCATGAACAAAATAATGTAAAGTATTTAAACTTTTAAGAAATCTTGCACAAGCTTTGATATTTAGACAAGTCAAAGAGAAGATAAAAAGTAATTTTCAATGCAATACCATCGTTGCTTTAAGTGAAAGAATATTTGCAATGTCATGTTTTTTTAACGAAATAAGAATACTTTTTAAGAAACAACCAGCTAAGTACTTTTTGAAAGAAGTGATTGCACTCTCGTCAAAACACAATTTCTTATTAAACACAAACATGATATTCGTTTAAGCTACTGCCTTTAGCATCTCTTAAATTGCTTGCATATAACAACAGGGTTAACTGAACGCTCTTAAAATATTTTTGTTAAATGTTGTTATAGTTTTCAAGTTATTGATATTAAGTTTTAATGAAAATACCAAAAATAATTAAAATACCAAAAATTTTTAAGAATTGGTAGAGCATTGTGATGAGTGATTGTTTAAAGCTAAATATTTGAGGAAGAAACGAAAGTAATTTAAAATTTCTCGCTAAATGATTATCTTTAAAAACATTTAGCACTATTCCAGGAGGAATCAAACACATCGTAACCAGCAGAGATCACGCTCATAATGGTTAGTTCAAAATAGTATCATTCAGTGCCCAAATCGTATTATTTTGCATCTGCCGCAATGTCATATGCAGATGAAGGCAGTTTCAGATAGATTGTGCGTGTGAATCTGAAACGATGTGTGACTTGGCGCATTGTATATGGTACGTAGACGGAACAGAAATTAAATTGTGTGTGAAATCATCTCATGACCCAGAGACTTATTTGGCAAGGAAATATATGTAGCCTCTAAGAGTGAAGAATAAGGGATGTGGTAATACGATACCCCAAGAATTGTGAATTGACGTTAGAAGCTAGAGAAATGCTATCAGGGGAACAGTGGTAGAGAAATTTCAACAGCAGATAGTTCGACACGAAACGGGTCTTCTATTCAATTTACTAGCCGCTTGATGCTAGTTTGGGATATATTTGATAATACGCTTCTTGGTGAATTCGAAAGTAGTGATGGTATAGCCAAGCGACATGTATTACTTTCAATAATTTTTAATTTATTTACAAATAAAGATGTGTACATAAACAAGAACATATTTATAATGAAAAGTACATAAGCAACACCAAGTCCGTACAACAGCTAGGACTATAAAAACCGTGTATTTTCTAATTGCGATTGAAAAACTTATACTAGGTGCTATTTCTATTTGTTCTATTTTAGGTGCTCATTTTCTAATTACATTTTTGCGATTCCCTTTTGTTCTTTCTTTTCTTTTATAAATGTTAATTTTTTTCTACACAATATTCTTAAATTTGAAGCAATATGCTCAAGGAATCCATATTTTCTACTCTATGTCTTAATGGGGCGTAAAGCTTATGGAAGTGAAGTTTATGGGGTGAAATCATATGATCTTGGCGACCAATTATCAAAAGCTCTTTTGAGTAAATCAATTGTAGCGCCCGCTAGATGGCATGTGGCTCCATCGTGTTGGAACTATATATCAGATTAATGACACGTAATTGAGGTAGAAAAAAAATTTCGAATCATGTTCCTGTATCGTTCATTGAAAGTAACATTCTAATCATCGTTTATGAAGACATATGGGTTAATTACTCAGCCAGCCCATAAAGCGATCTACAAGTAATTTTTTGTGTATGTATTTTGTTTTGAAAAAGCTTGTAAATTCTCCTCAATCCAAACGCGATAATTCTGCCGGAATTCATCGGACAACTAGAACAATTGTTGTTAATAAAAGTTTCAACAATTTGCAAATGTTGTACAAGTCGCAATGAAATTTGAAAGTAAACTAGACAAAAAGCAACTATCAAATGCACTCAAATAAAGCAGTGATGCTAAGTGTAAGTTGTGACATTTTAAAAATATGTACATATATATATATATATATATATATATATATATATATATACATATATATTTATGAACAGTTACAGTTTCCGTTGTTGGATATGTTCTGAAGAATTATGTATGGTAAACACCAATCCGCTTTGTGGTTTGTCTAACTTTCTGAAATGTTTCCTTCTTCATATAATTGTCTCCTTTCGAAGCCTTTACTTTTTATAAAAGTAAAGCTTTTGAAAATTTTCAAATATGATTATGGATGAACTACTGATTTATTTCTTCTTTAATGTACTTTCTGCTCGTTATAATACTTTCTCCGCATAATAAAATAACGACGGTACAAATTCAAAACGTACTTAACATAATGTGCATATGCAACCTGTGAAAAGCACGTAGTGAAAGTGCTTTAAATGTTGAATATAATACATAGTAGTTCTCAAACGAAATTCGGTGGCAAGCCATGTGCTTTATTTTTTTATTTTTTTTATTTTGGTTTTGATATCAAATGAATATACATATTACATATGTATGTGAATATGTATGTAAATTCTCACATACACGAGTGGGCAGCTTTTGAGACTATCAAACGATGTCACGAAATGTACATCCATTGAAAATAAAATTGGAATTAAAATAAATGAATGAAGTAACGATTTTTCTCTAGTTGGCACAGATTATGTGGCTTAAGAAGTACCAGAGAGATAAGAAATAGTAGAGATGGAAAGTTAAATAAGAAGAAATTATACCCACCAAAATCATGTTGTGATTGTGGCAGCCTGAAAAAGCAATCCAAGTGTAAAATTGAAACATGTACTCAATTAGCTCTTAAGACCATGATGACATATTTTGTGGAGCCTCGGAAACAACATGCAGACATATAGAGAACAATAATTTTGTAAAGCAA
The DNA here is from genome assembly GCA_963675445.1 of Linnaemya vulpina. NCBI lineage: Eukaryota > Metazoa > Arthropoda > Insecta > Diptera > Tachinidae > Linnaemya > Linnaemya vulpina. The sequence goes on along the minus strand of OY776277.1, from coordinate 81,800,958 downwards.
ATAATTATTTTATATATTTTTGTTTGTTTGAGCTGGCACTCAAGGGATGACCCCTTTATGTGCAGTGCATTGTGCCAAAACTATAACGGACGGGATAGTGTCAAGAGCACAGATGAAGACAGATTAAAAGATAGAAAATTTTGTAGTAGTTTTTTTTTTATTACTTCATTGGCGAAAATCGTGCTATATTCTGCTCTTTTAGTGCATGGAGTTGTGAATCGCCTTATTCATGACTAAGTGCGTAGTCGAATTGAGGATCCAAGGCATTGTAGTCTTATGTTCACTACTTCAACACTTAGATATTCATGGTGAATATTGAATTACCTTTTTGGATCTAAGATAGCGTTTCCTCCGCCTAATTTCAATTGCGGAGAATTCTTAGCACTGATATCAAACACCATGAAGATATTTGAAGTCAGAGGAAATTGATCCAATAATATTGGAATTTAGACAAGGTCTCGTAACAATTGCAAATTTCGCTACTAATAATGAAATCTTAGTTCTTAAACTAAACAATGAACTCATTCACTATGACATGAGACGTATTTGTGAAAATGAAGCTGAATCATACATTATAAAATACCGATCTATAGACTTGTAAATATTTGTATATAATATATGTGTATAAGGCCTTATTCTTAATATTTTCGTATAGAAAACTTATATATGAACATAAATTATTTCTTGTAAATGAGGTCTATGTGGCTCAAGCTTTACATTAAATTTTATAATCTTCAAATTCAATTTCGCAAACGTCAAACTAATTTTTATAAACATAAAATTTAATTTTGATGACATCAAATTAAATTTTTCAAATACAATTTGAATCTTGCAATTTTTATTTTAACATTAAAAAACTTATTATTATTTTGTCAAAATTTACAAAGCTTAAATAAAAAGGATCAGCAAATTAAATAAAATATTTACTATCCAAAATATGTATAATGCAATTGATAAATCGCACGTGTCACTGACATAAAATATCCTTATTAAGATCAATTTGGTTGGGCTGTTTGTTCGCAAAATTTTTTTAACTTAGAAAGACTTGATAAATATTGCTAAGCACAAGGCGAAAGTCAAGAAAAGTACATACTTGTATTGATGATGAAAAAAGTGTAGCGGCATTCGAAAACAGCTGGTCTACTCTGCTGTGTAAGTTGATTAGTTAAAACTCACTTTCTCTTGTACCTTGGCACATTGATTGTGTCAGATCAAGATGTATGTACAGATTTGTCCTTGGCGTTATTATTTTAGAAAGTAATGTAAAGCTACGGTTACAACTTGGAAATATTTGAACGAAAAGACGTGACCCCTAAATACTAATGAAGTAATTACCTTCAGCTGCGTGTTGATTAAGTAAAATGGTTTCTTACATAATTAATAGATGGTGTCGGAGAATTTAATATTATTAAAAGGAGTTTAGCTCAGTAAAAACTTTACTCAAGAGGTTTTCTTTAGTATTTAGCGGTTACGCTATTTTGCTAAATAAGACCATACCTTAAGATTCGATAGGTTTCTTCCAGTTTTGTTTATGTAAGCAAAGTTATATGAAAAGGATACCAATTAGGGATAGCAGTTCTTCAAGCGACTCTGCACCATATACGCAAAGAATTACATGTACAAAATTGAATTTTATGTCTAAAAATTGAACTTAAAGTTTATAAAATTTAATTTGAAGTCAACAACCTATAAGCAAAATTAAATTGGTGATGTGCCGGATATTGATCAAAGAAATATTTTATATTGGATTAAGAATGAATCCAGGGAAGAGAATGCTTCAATTTTCGCTGGAGCGACAGATAGTCTCTCAAATGTTAAGCTTTTTTCGAAAAATGTATTTTAAGACTTTAGGTATGGGTTTTCCATGGCCCACCAGCTGGGACAACAAACCACGGAAAACCCTGTAGAAAAAAATTGAGCACAATCGAGCTTTTGCAAAGATTGACAGTCGACTTCAAATGGTTTGATTTTTCATGAAGCTTGCCAAATAATAAAAAAAAAAATATTAAAAAGAAACGAAAAAGAATGTATTTAATGTAACAAAACCATTTAAAAACAACCCAAAACAAGCAAAAGTGCTATATTCGGCTATGCCGAATGTTATATATCCTTCACCAACGTACTTGTGGCGTTACATATATTTTGAAGCACCAATTTTGTTTTGTAAGTTATTAGTTGCCTTTTTGGCTACTTTTATGAAAAAAAAATTCCACCCCTGGAAACGAAATTTAAATTTCTTTTAGTTTTTAATAGACAATTGGGGCTTCCTATAGGTTCAAGTTACAAACAAACAAACAAATAATTGCTTTTTGGTTTTGATTTTGCGTCAAGAAATAGGTGTAAGCTCTGGAACCGTGTCTCTAGCTCTTCTGGGGGCCTTCACGTACAGACAGACGGACCATGCTCAATCGTGATCGCTATTCATAAGAATCCAGAATATATATATACATAATGGGGCCTCATATTAATAGCAAAGAAATTACACACGGAATGACGAACTTATATTTACCCTTTCACTTTTTTGTGAAGGGTATAGAAGTGGATTGATCGTTTTATGGTGGAATAGAGTCCAGATTCGAAATCTTATAGACTTTTTAACACTCATACTTATGAAGAAATTATAAAGTTTCAGAATGTTTCAGAATTCAAGACCGAATCTATAGAAATTATGAACAATTATTGAGGTTTCCTGCTGAAAATAACAACAATGAGTAAACGAAAGCTAGTAAAAGACCAAGAGGGAAAGATGTTTCTGAAATTCGGCGTTCTGAAAGATCTGCTAAAAAAGCAAATGTTCTTATAATATCAGTGCCATAGAATTTGTATCTGATGATCCCCCCACTTTGAAAGAAGCAATGATTGGTCAAAAGCTATGAGATATGAATATAATTCATTGAAGGAAATAACACTTGGTTTTTAGTAAATTTACCTGAGAGTAAAAGAGCAATAAGATATAAATTGGTATTCAAAACGAAAATCAATTCTGATGGTTGTATTATCAAAAGAAAAGCGAGATTGGTGGCTAAAGGGTATAGTCAAACAGAAGGAATCGACTACAAGGAAACTTTTGCTCCAGAAATAAGATATGAATCCATAAGATATTTAATTGCGTTAGCAGTTTAGCGTGACAATTAAAGGAGAAATTTATATGAAACAACCATAATGTATGAATGACGGTTCTCGAAAGGTACGTAAGCTTGAAAATTCTATATATAGACTTAAGCAAGCAAGCCGGCTGTGGAGTGAAACTCTTAACAAAGTGTTTTCAGTTTCTAAAATTAAGTGAAGTGAAGTTGATCAATGTATGTATATATTATCAAGTTTTATTTATTGGAATATACGTAGATGACGAAGTAATATTTTTAAATGATATAAACGTAATTAAAAAAATAAAGGAAGAATTTGAAAATGGGTGAGGCTTCGTCGATTTTGGGAATGAGGCTACTGGGTGCTTATTTTTTGCCGCTGAAGTAACGCGTCCTTATATTTGTTCCATCGTTAGCGTTTTAAGCAGATTTAGTGGGAGTCCAGAGAAAAGGCATTGGGAAACAATCAAGAGAATAATGCGATACCCTTCAATCTGGTGCGATATCATGGTGTACAAAACGACAAAACACAATTGCCTTGTCAATTACCGAAGCGGAATTTATGTTTAGGTTTGCAGCTATACAAAAGCAATTTAATTAAGAAGACTACAAAGTTAAATTTATCCAGATAAAAATTATGTTATCATTATGCATTGCGATAACAAAAGTGCCACACATTTTGAGCTTAACAGTGCGTAGCCATCACGTACAAAACATGTCGATGTAAAGGTAAAGTTTGTTCATGAGTGTTTTGAAAATAATTTCATCAGAAATATCTGCCTGCCTAATTTATTGACAAAAGGCATTCATATTGCAAAACTTAAAACACTCTTGGACAAGTTTGGCCCAAATTAATTTTGTTTTGTATTTTATAGTTAGTTTGTAAATAAACAGTTATATAAATAACTTGCTCAGGGAAGGTGTTGAAAATGAACTAGTTATTTATATACTAAGTTATTTTTGAACTATGTGTGTTTTGAGTTTTTAATTACAAAAAGTAAAAATTTTTATATGTACTTTTACTTCTGTATAGTCCTTTGAAACGAACATACATACCCGTGTATACATTTGTTTTTAATAAACTTTTAATGCAGACATATAAATCCTTCGGCAAAATTATCAATAAACATATCATCTTTTTGACAATTCATCGCTGGCAGTTACTGTCGAAGTAAACGAATTCTTAGCATAATGAGAAGGGTGTGTTATATAAAAATATCGCAATATATAAAATATTAAGCTAAAAGCACGATTTAACTTAGGAAACTTCTCGGGAATGTGATCACTGCCAATAACACTTGTTATTTTTTCAAATCCCCTTAGGCCCGTATTAAAGATCACTTATTGAGTTCTCATGTTTTCTTCGATTCCACAGCCTTTGATGGCTAAACAAGTGGTGAAACTACCAGAGGTTTTTCTTAACCGACAAAGAAAAATAATACAATCTCTCCAGATATACACTTTTTAAGCGGTATAACAATTTATATAACACGAAACTATGTAAGTATGTATCTGTCCTAGAGGATAAACTCTGATATACACTGTCACCGCGAATGCTTGCATAATGGCGGTAGTATGAAGTACAGCAGAAGCCCTGGACCATATAGTATCTCGCTTAGTATTTGTATAATGTTTACTACCGTGTAAACAATATACTTGTAAGATTACAATGCTATCACGACATATATTCTGCCTAATTATTTTTGTTGACCTGTGGAACAAAACAATTTTCACTAAACAAATCCGACTGAGCTTTCCAATGAATACCTGCTATTTTAAAACTTCTGGATTCAATATTAAATACTATAAGTGAATATAATTTAATCTAGATTTTATATGTATTCTAATATATATATATATATATATATATATATATATATATAATAAAATTTATTTGTTTGGTGGTTAAGCAATGTCATCTTATCAAAAGATTTTTATAAACCATTTGAGAATTTAAATGAAAACTCACGAAAGATTTTGAGATTTTGTTTGGTAAAAGCGCCAATGAAATGCATATTGCTTAACCACCAAACAAATAAATTTAATATTACAATACATAGTATAATGACAGTACAATGATCGATTTTCGGATCCGACTGAAAATAAAGAACTTAACCAAAAACAATTATATATATATATATATATATATATATATATATATATATGATATGAAATTATTTGTTGGGTGGTTAAGCAATATCTATATGCATATCATTGGCGCTTTTTACCAAATCGTCAGTAGACTTCAACCACAGTTTTAAAAAGTTTCAAACTTCTCAACTTAAGATTTGGTAAAAAGTGCCAATGAAATGCATATAGACATTGCTTAACCACCCAACAAATAAATTTCATATTATAATAGTATAATGACAGTATGTCAAATAGTTAATTTATTATATATATATATAAATATATATATATATATATATATATATATATATATATATATAAATATATATATATATATATATGAAAGGAAAATAAGTTTCTTTACTTATCTTTTGCCATGAACAGAAAAGATCGTATTAATTTAGAATTCTGTTTTATGAAATGTGTAAAGCCAAAAGAAAATCCTGTTGGCAAAAAGAAAGAAATATCTTAAACAGAATTATTTATTGTGATGGAAAGAAGGGATTTATGCTGATATCATAAACATTAAATGTCGTTTTTCTGCTGGCAGTTTCTGATGTGACTTTAACTGACTAGATGTGTAAATATTTACAAAAGATTTATATACGAGAAACTTTGGTTTAGGCAATTTTTATATACATGTTACAAAAAAAAAACCGTCAAAATAAAATCATATATATTCAAAAGCTTCAAAACTATTTGAAATTCGTCTTATGTGAAAACTTTCCGAACGTTCGTTTATTTAAACTAGAAGAAATGTAAATACATATTTCATAATAGAAATATATAAATGCCAAAATTAATGATCATACAGTTGAAGGATCAGATCGATTTTTTAATTTTGGAGTATTACTTGACTTTGAATTTAACTTAAGTCCAACATATCCCAAGAAATCTGAAAGAGAAATTGAGTTCACTAAACGTATGGGCATTTTACACATTTGTTATAAAACCAGTTTTAGAAAACGACTATGTGGTCTGGGAATCACAATGCGAATTTCATATGAGGAGAATTGTGTAACTAGCCTAACCTTGAAACCGTCTACTCTAAAAAGGAAAATATAAGTCAATATATAATTTACTTTGAATATCACTAAAATTTAATTTCTTAAACTTACAATTCCACTTAAGCTGTAATACTTTCGTTTTAACTCTGCTAATTTCTATTCATTTTGTCGTATGTCTGTTGAGTTGAACCTTTCATCTCATCCTGGAACCTTCTATAGCTATTTCTCAAAAGGTATACGTTTTGAACTAAATTAATGTATGTAGTTAATTAAGTTTCTTTCTACTAGCCTGGAATAGTTAATTTCATAGACTATGTAAATTAAATGAATTATACATCTATTTGACACTCTTCTATTATTAATAATTTATGAAACATTTGTAAGAAAAAACGCGAAAATCTATTATTATGCAAAACAACGTAGGTTTTAGCTTTTCCAGAATAATTCAACTCGTACATTAAATAATATTTAAGCACAATTTTAAAATGTAATATAAAATAATATAAAAAAATATAAATACATATAAAAGGCAATCATACATATTTTCATATTTACATCTTTAGAAGGAAAATGTCAAAATACTATAGGTTTTGTAAAGAAAATCGTCGATCTTGTATTTGTTGTATTTTAGAGAAGAAAGCGTCACATATAACAAGCCTGTATCCATACAAATTTTCTGCTTCTATATTTTTTTCATTATATAACATATACTATTTAAAAAGCTAAGAATTCTAAAACGAATGTATTTATATGGACCTAATCACTCTTATAATATTGTTGGTTGTTTTTTATCAAATTAAATTTTTAGTTTTTTCGATGTACATATAAAGTACTCAAAGTGAAATTTTTAGGTGTTCATTAGACCGGAATACCAATGCCTTTTTAACTTTTTTTTAACTGTTATATGTAACTTTTGAACGGTTCTTATCTGATGGATGTAGATGACGAATCCAATAAAAGAATATCGATCGGATATATCTTTTTTTCGTTCAGATTTTTTACGAACGAAATAATTTTAAAATATGAAAATTCGATTTTCGCAAAACGTGGTGAAACAAATTCCTTTAAAACTTTAAATTTTCCTAACTCGGAGATAAAATTACTTCCCATGTTTTTATGAATGCAACGACCGAGAAAGTCTTTGTAACCATTATTATTTAAGTTTCATTTCTAGCATTTAACGATTTAAAAAGAAATGTCTTTGCTCTCCTCTAGCAGTATTTAAATTTATGTATGATTTTGTGATGTTTTTTCACCCTAAGACTTTTAAAAGTTAGTTAACTTATGGCAAATAAAGCATTTAATATCAAAATTCAAAATATTACTCTTCATACATACATAATTGAACATGTGCCTTCGGTTACAAGTGGCTTGTGTCACATTTATGATATTACGTTCATTACCTTTGGCCATTTATATCTAACGAGACATTTAATTGTACTCTATCTAATTTCTGTGTCATGATGGCTTCTTGATTCACAGCTTCAGGTTTCTCCTGCCATTGGAACAAACCAAGTCTCAAAAGCTTAGAAGGTACTTGCAGATATTAGCAAAAGTACTGGGAAGTGAACAACATATTAATGTGTTCTTTAAGGGAAAATAAACACAAACGAAAATACTTCAGAGTGTATAATACATATAGAATTAGTTTTTACAAGCAAACTACTAACAAAGATTTTGGGAAAGTTTTTCATGTCTGTGTAATGGTGCTTGTAAAAGCAGATGAAGCGCATTGTTGAATGAAATAAATGTTACACAAGAGCATGTGCTTATACTTAAATGGTGTTTAGTCTGTGGTAGGGATTTGATTTTTTCAGCAAATCAAATAAAAGTTCGTACATACTTAATACCTGGATTTTAAACAATTAAATACACGTTTATTTAAATGCAGGGAATTATATATTGCTGTTAAATAGAAAGAGTTTAGATAGAAATTAAATGAAAAGTATTAGTTGATATAGTGTTACTGCTGTATATGGGACATATTCCGTATACAAGATTATTATTCAGAGACCTTAAATGTTCTTGCTCTGTGGTGTGGTAATTAAAGATTTGTTGCTCATTAGATTCTATATACAAACTTATTACAAAAATTTTTATTCCACAATGTTCTTTATCATTATTAATTACATTATGTAAAAAGTAACCGTCCCATTCAGTAGCTTTAAAAGATATTGTGTTGTGGGTATTAAATATGCATTATTTAATATATTTTTCAGAAATCTAAAAAAAACTTTTTCAATTATCGCAAAATTTTAAATATGAAAACAGTGGCTTGATATAAAAAAATACTTGCATGAATTACATAAACTTGTAGAGACACTTAAATCTCCATTGATCCCTTATAACTCATAAACACTTATCAAAATATTTCGAGTAATAAAAATAGTTTAACGTTCTTTTTAATGTTGAAATAAAATTAATCTGAAGACAGTACTTGTATTGCTTATGAAGCATCATACTAAAAACCATAAAAAGTATAATGCCAAGCATTATGTACACAAAGAGAAAATATTGGGTCGAAAGGATCTTAAATATTATATATTGCTCTTACAAAAAGAATATCGTGCTAATTCACAAAAGTTTGTTAAATTAGTGAATGCTTTAAAAGTTTTTTTTTGGGCATACAAAATCAATACTGATAATTTAATAATTACACTGTACAGCACAAGAAATATTACAAGGTCCGACTTATAAATTTTGGTAGAGGAGACAAAAAAAAAAGACATGTGTAGCGACGTTATAAAGTTTACATCTAATCAAATTACAATTTGTGAATAACACCGTAAGTGTATTGTAGTCCCTTGTAATCGTAATCATTTTCAGACATGTTCCGACAACTGCATTTCGATTGTGACTTGTACTCGCAGTAGTGGTGTTCCGTAAATCACAATCGCTGACCTCTTGGCGGGCAAAGTGTCAAGAGTACACTGAAAAGAACTAATGAATTTTTTTAAACGGCTTAAACGGTTATTTCGCTGAATATATGTTATCCATGCAATTAACAGCAACAATTTAAATATTTGAACTTGGAAGAACAGTATAAATAGATGGATTAAGGTCTTTTAGAACGATGCGACTTGGCCTAGACCCGGCCACATATGACTATATTTCGGGAATGTTACCTTTTTATAAAGGATTTTTTACATTACATAAATATTGAGATGGGAACACTCAGCTAAGAAGCTACTTAGCATTCCAAGCTATCTCGCAACCTCATTTTACTGCACAATGACCACAGATAAAAATATATGATCCGTAAACAGAAATAAAACAATTCCCCAAAATACTAATTAAAAATATGCAAGTGCTTGTGCAAAATAAAACAACTTATGTTGTCAAAACTCTAAATAAATTGTTTTTATATTAAAACAATTATTGGCTGTTCTTCTTTATTTCTGTTACAACTACAATTTGAGCCGGAAAAAAACCAGCCAGTTGTAAAATAAAACGTAAGAAAATAAAAAAGGAAAGTGATCAGTGAGTTCTTGTTGTGGCTTTGATATTTGTTTTAAAGCTTCTCAATTAGTAGAGTGGAAGTTTGAAATATATGTCTTTAGTTATTCTAAGAAATGTTTGGTAAAGGTTCCCTAATGATCTGCATTAGTCCCAGTGAAATGCGCATAGGATCTAGCTAAAACCCTCAACTGATCACTTTGAATTTTATAATAAGATTTTAGGAAAAAGCTAGTACATAATTATAAGTAAAGAGTTTCAGAAATAAAAAAATTTCAAACACCTACCACATTTACATACACAAAAAGCATAACTGCCAAATACTGATAATTCTGACAATTATTTATTGACCGTGATTAAAACTGTTTTATTTAATAAACAATTATCTGAAATTAGTTATTCTTCATTAGTAGTGGTTACGATTATCTGGGCAAATATGTTACAAGTGTGAACGTACCTTTAGAATAAGTAAAACTGATTGACAATTTTAAAGGCATGTGTGCTAAAATTTTTTTTTTACTTCATTTTGAATTTGCTAGCTAAAAAATACTGTTTGAATTTGTACACGAAATTTGCATATTTATAAAACAAACATGTGGCCCTTATCTGCATATCAAAAGGCATGGAATAAACTAAAAATATGTACACAACAAAACCCTGAATTTCAAGAACAAATATTTTGTGAACATTTTATTTTATATGAATATACTTAAATTTATTTCGTCCTTATTCTGTAGTTATTTTCTCTGCGAAGAATTTACATATTATTTTGATAAGGAACTTGACATAATGGCATAGTTTGCATCGGGTGATTTATTAGAGATGAGGTAATTTAAATTGTAGTAAAACAGAGAAAAGTTTGATGTGTTAGTGTTAGTACGTAAAAGAAGCTACATATTTGCAACTCTGTTATACTACTTTGTATCCTAACTTTCCCACTGCATCTGGTAGTGAATGTGGACATGAAATTATTCTATATATATATATATATATATATATATATATATATATATATACATATATATATATATATATATATATATATATATATATATGTATATATATATATATATATATATATATATATATATAAATATATATATATATATATATATATATATATATATATTTATATATATATATATATATATATATATATATACATATATATATATATATATATATATATATATATACAGGTAGGTGGCATTATGAATGCAGTGTTCCATATATTGATTTATTTATTTTCATACCGTTAACAAAAAAGTGAAAGGGTATAAATCCATCAGTCCAAGAACGAAGTCTCTAGCTCCTCTGGGGGCTTGGAAAACCCGATTTCACGTACAGATAGACGGACATATATATATATATATATATATATATATATATATATATATATAAATATATATATATATATATATATATATATATATGTATATATATATATATATATATATATATATTCTGGATTCTTATGAATTGCGATGACGATTGAACGATGTCCGTCTGTCTGTACGTGAAATCAGGTTTTCCAAGCCCACAGAAGAGCTAGAGTCTTCGTTCTTGGACTGATGGATATATATATATATATATATATATATATATTCTGGATTCTTGGGAATAGCGATGACGATTGAACTATGTCCGTCTGTCTGTATGTGAAATCGGGTTTCCAAGCCCCGAGAGGAGCTAGAGACTTCGTTCTTGGACTAATGGACATATATATATATATATATATATATATATATATATATATATATTCTGGATTCGTATGAATAGCGATGACGATTGAACGATGTCCGCCTGTCTGTACGTGAAATCGGGGTTTCCAAGCCCCCAGAGGAGCTAGAGACTACGTTCTTTGATTAATGGATTGGAAATGAACTTAAATAGAGTGGTATAAGAAAAATCTGATATACAAGTCCAGAGCTGGGCAGCTTACACCTATTTTTAGATGCAAAATTAATACCAAAAATCAATGGTTTGTTTGTTTGTTTGTTTGTTTGGAAATTGAACCTATCTTATGTTTTAAGAAGCCTCAATTGTCTATTAACCACTAAACACACAAACAAAATTTTCCAAGGATACGAAACTAAGAGTATATTATTTTCTATTCCCCATGAGCGTGTTTCTAAATTTCCAACAACTATAATTGAAAATGTATCGATTATGGTTTACATAAATGAAAGACCAATAAGATTCACTTCTGTTTATTGCCCAAACTGCACAAATGATTTTACACAAGATATTAACATTATAACATCAGCCTCAAGCGACTATTTCATATTTGGAGATTTGAATGCTCACCACACAAACTGGAATTGTTTCCAAAATAACACTGCGGGTAACAAACTTTTTAATCACCAAATGATTTCAAACTACTACATATATTTTCCAAATTCTTTCACTCGCTTTGGTCAGTCGTCTACCCCAACACGACCATCAGTTGTAGATCTTCTTCTCACAAACTCTAGCGTAAACTTTTCGCAATTAGAAACACATCCAGAAATTTTAAATTCAGACCATACACCAGTGACCTGTTTGGCACTTTAACGGAAAACGTCACCAAAATCCCACTTTATGGAAGAGCAAACTGGAAAGAAATAGGAAAATGGTTAGACAATGAGTTCAGGAAAAATAGTTTACAAACTATAGAATTATCGAACTCAAATGTTGAGCAAACACTTTCAAAAATTACTCACCTAGTTCAAGAAGCATCCAAACAAATACCAGTCCGTAACACTCAAGTGTGGCAAAGAAAACTTTCCAAACTTACTTTAATTTTGATTGCACAAAGAAATAAATATAGACGAAAACTTCAGCGGTCAAAAAATTACTCAGAGAGGAATACAATAATTTGTTTAATCAAACAGCTGACTACACTAATAAATAAAAACATATGTAATGACAGAAATAACAGCTGGTCTCAGTTCATAAGGAAGTTGCCAACAGGCAGTAAAAAGTTTTGGTTATTGACGAAAGCTATTAAAAGCAACAAAAATAGTGTATGCAGTTTGTCAATAGATGGCGTTGATAAGCACAATAATAAAGAAAAAGTGGAAATAATTTCAGAAGTTTTTGAAAACTGCCACAAAACAACATGTAATATGTCCTCACCAGTTGATCAAATTGTTGAACAGCACATTGATTGGTTGAGTTCACAGACTATATCAGATAATATGCGACAAAATTTGACATCAGTGGAAGAAGTAAAATACTTCATATCTACGTTAAAAAACTCAAAAGCGCCTGGACCAGATGGAATAAACCCAATTATATTGAAAAACATGACAAATACTTTTTACGATTTAATCACGCAAATTTTTAATTGGTGCTTATCCAATGGATATTTTCCGAAATGTTTTAAAACCGCAAAAGTAGTTCCGATATTAAAAAAGGGAAAGGATGCAAAATCGCCTATGAGTTATCGTCCAATAAGCATGTTAAACTGTCTAGACAAAGTGTTCGAAAAAATTGTACTAGAAAGAATTAACGAATACACCGAAAATAATAATATTATACAAAAAGAGCAATTTGGTTTTCGAAAACAACATTCAACAGTTCATCAGGTAAAAAGAATAGTAAATTTTATTTTAAATAACAAAAGCGAACGGAAAAGTACTGGATTAGTGCTATTAGACGTCGAAAAAGCCTTCGACTCTATATGGCATAACGGCTTAATATTTAAGCTCCATAAATTTGGGTTTCCAATTTATTTGCAAAAAATTGTGCAAAGTTTTTTGAGTGAAAGATCTTTTTTTGTAAATATTGGTACAGAATTCTCTTCGCAGCGTAATATTCCAGCAGGAGTACCTCAAGGTTCGGTGTTATCGCCTATACTCTACTCAATTTATACATCAGATTTTAAAGTACTAAAAGAGCACTCAGTAGCATTATACGCAGACGACACTGCCATTATAACAAAAGGTAAAGTTTCAAACGCAGTTGTCAAAAGAATGAAAAACGCGCTTTCACATTCTCAAAAATTGTATAAAAAATGGAAAATAAAAATAAATCAAAATAAAACCCAAGCAATAATATTTCCATTTAACAAATCGCCAAAAAGAATACCTTCGATGAAATTCCCCTACTTGATTCAATTAAATATCTTGGAATTGAGCTAGATAAGAAACTGACCTTCAGACATCATGTTTTAAAAGCATCTGAAAAAGCAATTAAATGTGGAGGAGCTTTATTCCCATTACTAAATCGGAAGTCTACCCTGAATCACAAAAACAAAATTCTTTTATACAAAATGTGCATACGTCCCATCATGACTTATGGTTGTCAAATTTGGTCAAATAGATGTGCCAAAACTTATTTAAAAAAGCTTCAGATAATTCAAAATAAAAATTTAAAAATTATATTCAATTTAAATAGAAGATATTCTACAAATAGATTGCATCAAAAGTATAAGCAACATCTGTTAAATTCAGTATTTAGTAGTTTAACACAAAGATTTGAAGATCGAAATAGAACTTCAAATTATGATTTAATAAGAAATTTGTAATATTAATATCTTCTTCAACTTCAGTAATGAAGCTGAAAGAAGTATGTATAAAAAAAATTTCTTAAAATTTTCACCAGGTTTTTCCTATCTTTTTTCCTGACACTGTATCAATGTAAATACTAATCTTAAGTTATTTTTATTCAATAAATTAAGTTTATATTTGTTGCAATACTTTTTAAGTAAATTCTCAAAATATGTAAACCTAGAAAAAATTTATTAATATTTTGTAATTGTACCAAAGATAGTAAAATAAATATATAAAAAAAAAAAAAAAACTTGGAAGAACAAAATTGGTACTTAAAAATATATGTAACGTCGGACGTACGTTAGCGAAGGGCGTATAAGATTCGGCACAGCCTCTTGTCTTAAAACATTTATTCAAATCTTTGTTTCATAAAGCACATCTCACATTGGTTACAACAGAAAAAATTGGTATTTTGAATTAATTCAGATACAAAGAACGTGTAGGAAACAACTTCCATGCAAAGTTTTCTGAATGACTATTTTTTGCTTGAGAGTAACGCAATACAAATTATTTGTTAACAAATTATACCACACGATACATAGCATAACACAATTTTTATAAGTAATTAGATCCGAAAGAATTATCCTTGAAACTTTATACCACTATCTTTAGGAAAATTACCCTATAAAATAAATTTCCATTGCTTCCCCTGTGTTAATAAAGTATGAAAATTAAGACGTCTTATGCATATATTTTGAAGATTAAATATTTTGATAAACTTTCTTAACATAGATCAGAGTTCTAAGGAAATTACTAAACCAATTATTAATAATCTGAAACAGGGTATTGCTGTTTATGATCACGTTCATGAAATGAAGGCTGGCAAAACACATCGTAAAAATACCACTGCCGATTCAAATACCATTAAAATAAAACACTATCGATAACCATACTTTTCGGCTAGAAAATACATGGATCCACAATACCGTTTGCATTTATGCCGTTATGTAGCGTTATATTGAAGTAAATCTAAGATATGGATGTATAAAACCACAAAAGATATGTTGGTTGTTTCAGTTACTATAGATTTACTATTCTCAAGTGAACCCTCATTCGAGCTAGTTACAAGTTATTTCTCTTAAACAATATATGGTATAACAAAAGTATTTTCGTTCGTGATATTTTGAAATTAGTGTTGCAAAATTTGTGTGTTAAATCGGTTTTCGCAATCAATTGTACCACAATTAACTTTGCTATTTAATGCTTCAATTAAATTTGACTACTTTGTAGTAGCCATGTCACGCAGCATAATTGTCATCGTGGGTTTTGAAAAGTGTGCTCAACTACAATTGATGCCCAACTAAAAGTGATCCTAATGATATTTATAATGACTTCAGTATATCATTTGAAAATGTTAGGCAACAACTTCTTTCTTCTGAATTGGAAAATACAGTATATATCGGATATAAAACATATAAGTAATTCAACAAAATTTTTTCTTATATTTGGTTTTTCCTTATTGGAAATAAGTATCTTATAATTGTTATATATATATATCGTATTGCCGTCAAGAAGGTATAGACAAATTCACGATGTTTTTGATCCACTTCTTTATACGCGGGATTTTCTTATATGCGATGTAACAGTATACGCCGCATTGATTGAATTTTCTATTTCTATTTATTTATTTAGCTCAATAAGCTATATATATATATATATATATAATTTTTATAATTAATTGCTCAATTTTTAGTGGGTAATTTCGACATATAGAACAAAATTAATCGAGGTTTAGAGCTAAGTCTAAATAAGAAAAAGTTAAACGAGTTTAATTACGCATTTGTGGGCGAAGTTCCATATACATGTTTTTACTCAAAAACTATGTTATCTACATACGAAAAATTATTACAGTAGGCTAATTTGTAGAAACTACCAACATCTTTGAAAATTAAGAATATTTTAGCTATAGTGCCGAAATAATTTGTTTCCACATTTTTGGACATTGCAACTATATTATATTATTTAAAAAAATTACCTAAAATAGGAGTCAAAACTCGAAAATATATACGAAATCTGAAAAAGAATTGTTAGAAATAAATATATGTATATACCGCTATAAATACACCCTTTTCCAACATATCTAAATATTATAATTTTTTTTCAATCAACTCAATTTTTTTTATTTGTAACCAAAAAATTATTTTAAAGAATGAGGTTGGATAAGCCTTGTAAAAATAATTGAAAAAATTTTAGTATAATTGAAAACAGTGCACAGATTCGAATATTCTTCTCAATTCATATCCGTCGCATTGCAGCGTAAAATATTAAAATTGTATTAAGCACAACATAGCTAATATACGTTTGTGAATACGAGTTCCTAATGAGCGTTTGATAGCGTTTAAGTACTTAATGCCCACTTTGTACTTTAAGCAATAAGATTTTTCTATGAATTGGAAAGTATATATTCGTTATTAATGCTCCACATATATATTTTATAATAAATTTATTTTTAGAAATACTTTGTTTATAAATATTTTATTTAGTTATACATACTTGATTTCATATATGTACATACATACATACACATATCTAAGGTCCTATTGACAAAATATATATCATGCTTATAAGCTGCTTGTAAGACAAATTTTCTTTATGAAATTTGCTTCATAAGCAGCTTAAAAGCTTTAAATATTTTCTGCGAACATGGCGTCTAATCTTTCCTAATCAAGAAGTTATTTTGCTTCAAGAAAAATAAAAAAGAAAAAAAAAAAAAAAATATATATATATATATATATATATATATATATATATATTTATATATATATATATATATATATATATATATATGGAAAATGGTTGACCCTAAAGGTCATTCAATAACTTTCCGCATATCTTCACCGCTTCAAAATACAATCATTTTGATTTTCAAATGATAAGCTGTGATTGATGTAGTTGTCAATTATTACTAAATAATCCAACCTGCTTCATATATTTTTCGTTCATGATAAAGTCTAAGTTCTGTAACGTTGTTCAGAACGTTACGAGTTTGGTTCAATCCCGTTATGAGCGGGAGTGTGCGTGTATGTGTAAGTAACATACACGCACACATTCATGAAAATCTGATAAGAACTAGTTTTTTGTTCATAGCAGGAAAATACCAATAACTTCGCGGTTATTTGAAATTTTTAATTTTTCTAATGGGAACTAAAAAAATCCCCCACCGATACGAAACTCGAAATATAATTATACCGGTTTCAATATCGATACCATTATTTGTTTCGGTTTGTAACTTTTTTTGAAACGTTTTTTCTATACATCATTTAAGGCAGATAAGTATGAGAAAATAGTGTACAAGAAATTTGAGAAAATTATATATGATATTTGTATTATAAAATAAAGAGCACAAATAAATAAATTCTATGGCATCACCGAAACAGGTTTGGGTGCTAAAGCCAATCGATATTGTGCTTCCTGTACGGAAAAGCATATATTTCTTTTTATCTTAGAGACAGACGTCCTTTTTGACTGTTATGGCTTCATTCAATCCATAAAATATGTTTAGAAAAATCGTATTGTCGCACAGTGAACAGTCCCCATAGAAAAGTGAAAAAAAAATCGAAGGACTTATGGTAGCTTAATGAAATTTTTGGCACATATCTCTCTTAGCCTACTACTTGCGAAAATTAATTAAAATTTTTGGAAATCCTTTTATTCTTCCGGTGCGGGGACAACGAAATACCAAAAATTCCCCTATTTCAGAATTTATTATATTTTTTTGAATTTTAATCTGTCATTTCAAATACAAAATGACATACAAAATGATAGTTTTCTAATGAAATAGAACCAATCACTAATTATTTAGGGTTGCCGTATACCTTCTTTGAATATAACATTATTTTAAACGTTTTAGTATTTATTTTTTGTTTACAGTTTTGAAAACAACCATTGGTATTCAAATAACAATATATGAATAGGGTCGCCAAATTGACAACACTAAATATTTCAAAATTAAATTATTATTTAAGATTAAAAACATATTTATATAAATATTAATAATAAAGTAACAAACAAATTCAAATAACACAACAATTGTAAACAATTTCTTAATCACTAAAATAAGTTTCTGAGTCTCAATCAGTGTTAAAAGATTCATCTACTATAATGTAATTACTAATTTCTTGACTATTGTAAAAAGAGCTGCTGGTATTTATTAGGAGTTTGTTCATTAAATCTCGAGTACAATTTTCTCTGCTATTTTTTCGAGTGTGCTCAAGTCTGTTCTTTCTAATTGTTTTGTGTAGACATTCTAAAGCATCTTCACAAAGCATCTTTAAAATAAACCAAGAAAATATTTGAAACAAAATAATTATTTCATACAGGTATTTAAATATTACCAATAGGTAAATAGTTTATATTTCCACAACCATGAATGAGAAGTTTATGCAACGTTGATGGCATGTAATACCTATCATAGTTATTTAAATATAATTGTTGTTACTTAAAAGTTATAAAAAAATTATAAAAATAGTTCGACTTTAAGGCCGTATAACTTTTTATATGTGTAAGGCACATGAAAAACCACCTCTGGAATCGTGGGAGTGTCAGCTTTCATCTCATATGTATTTTATTAATACAATCGAAATTTTTTTTTTTAATTTTTCCACTAGACAACTTACTGTGCGTCGTTTTGCTTGTAAATCATATATGTATAAAAAAATTAAGAATGTGAGTTGCCTATAACAACGATATATTAACAAGCAATTGCTTACTCGATGTAAATTGGAAAAAATAATGATAATTTAACATTTGACATTTTGCAACTATTACTTATATTAATTATTTCTTCCATACTACATATCTTTAGCTTACTATTCATACATAATAAAGAAACGAAGTTAATAATTTATAAGAATTATTAGTAGAGGAATTGTCGTTGTAACCACGGCAACAACGTTATTATAAATCATACTTTCTATTCAATTCACCATAATTTTCGTAGGCAAAATTATCTTCTATAGATGTACTTTAAATATGTTAAATTGAATTATTATTTGTTGGCTACAATATTCGAGATATATAATATATTGAAATTTTTATAAAAAAAATTTAATATCATCATCATAATTCGATTAAATTTTTACAATTATTACTTCAATGAATGTAGAAATAAGCTCAGGTACAAAATTTCTATTTCAAACCCAAGACAATGAACAAAAATTCGCATTACTGTAAAATCTGCATATACAAGGTTCGTGATACTTAGGGGAATCAGATATGATTATAAAATATTTGAAGCAAAATGCTTGTATAATCGCATTATCTGTGATAGATATCACACTAGTTATGCTAAAAATTTTAACACAAAATTGCCTCGTTACTAATCTGATATTAACATAATTATATAGCAAACTTACAATTAGGTACTTTTGCTTTGTTCGGTTAATCACTCGATTGATTCACTGAGGCTGATAGGAGGTTTTTCTAAGATATGTAAGTAATTTCAATAAATAAAAATGCGTAAACTACACTGCCCAGAATCCGTTTTCGGTTTTCTTCCATCAGGTCCAGATTTTTTTTTATGGGCTGGGCAATTTTTTGCCCCTAAATTAGCCAGGTACGTAGACATTTCACCCTAACTCGGGAACGAGTCATCTGATTTTAAAAGTAAAACACCAGAAGATGTGTAACAAAATGGTTTTTATGAACTTCTCCGAGAAAAGGGACCCAGTGCATTAAAAAGGCATCTCCAAGCTGGAGGTGTGTTCAAACTTTGAACTTCAAAGTGATAATGCGTTATGAAACTTTAAATGAAGTTTTTCTCAAAACTTCGTTTTCACAGACTAGAAGAAAATCACATATACATACATACATATATAAAATTATATTTGGTTGCTAAAAAGAAATGAGTTACATACTTATATGAAGCAATAACTGATTTTACATGACGTGGTAGTAGCGACGTTTTATGCATATAATATTATTGCATTTGTTTTTGTTTTCAAATCAACTGCAGAAAATCAATTAATTCTCATTGATCTTTACTCCTTTGATATAAAGCGGTTAACAAACGATATTTAGTTTATAGAATTAAACTATTTTTTGTCCCAGTTTTTTGTGCCTTGAATGAATACATTCTACTGACCGACCAATCATTTAAAATAACATACAAACAAACATTTTATAATTTAATTAAACATTCGTATGCATGTATGAAATCAATTAAAAAATTGATAAATCAAGCGTATGACTGATTTTTGATTAAAATATAGCTTTAATTGTCAATGACGTTTGTATTTTTCACATTTTATACGAGTATGAATGTACATGTATACATACATACATGCATTATATAAGTTCGTACATATGTATATAAGTCGTTTTAGTTAAGCTCCATACAAAAAAAACTTGTATAACTCAAAGCATGGTACAATTATTACTAGGTAATCTCGAAGCACATGACTGATGTTTCTTCGTATGCTGGTTGAAAGTATGTAACCATTTACAATAATAAAACGCTCTGTTGTTTTAGTTGTTGTTGATTTGTTGTACTCTTGGGGCTATCTAGTAAATAATTGTAACGCGACTCTAGTAAGTTTAAGCTATTTTTGTTTTGTTATTTGTGCTTTCTACAGGGTGGGGCAAAATTTATCACCCTGTAGCGAAATGCTATGTCCAAACGCAAAACACAATAATAAATAGATCAGTTTGCTCAGCAAGACTGAGAAATAATTGTTTTAATTTTTGTACAAAAGTTCGTCTTGGCCGACCGACAACAACTGAGTAACCATTGCGGCGTTTGGCCAGTCGCTTTGAAGACTGCGGGACAACACGAGATGTTTCCAAGGATGGCCGGCCCCAGAGAATCCGTTCTGATATAATCTAGATGCTGCTTCTTTCGATGTAGGAGATGAGCCTCAAGCACGCAATATGCATTAATTTTCGGTTCCTATTCAGCCTTTTGGTGGAGTATTTGAAGATGTTTCCTCATGAACTGCAAACTGTGCCTGAGCCGTCTATGACATCCATGGCATATTCTGCCATTACAAGCAAACAATAGTTCATATTAGTGGCCGACGTGTTTAATTTTTAATAATTTTTGTTGTTTGGCTTTAGTGTGCAACGATTGTTTATAAAACTTGGCAACATTGCAACCACAATGATAAAATGCCAGCTTGTTGACATTTTGGCGCATACGCAATATATTATAAATATTAAACACATGATTATTAAGAATATTTTATTGTACATAGATTAAACTTATTTTTTGGGTAGTAAAGCACTGCCTAAATGCATTTCATTGGTGCTTTACCAACCCACACTTTTGAAAAGGTTCAAATTTCTCAGTTTATGTGAATGTAGCACCCACAAACTAGAGTACAGAGTAATATATTGGTGGCTCCCTTTCCTTAGTCTTATTCACTATTTTCGTTACGTATTTTATTCAGTTAATATATTCTTTATTTTTACCAATTCAAATCTTCATGATGTATAAAGTGGTATTATTTAACAAAAACTTGGTCATGTAACACAAAATATTGCAGTTATCCAACCCTGGAAACGAAATTTAAATTTTCTTTTAATATATGATACCAATTTTATTATTCCTAAATTAAAAATAGTTTTAGTTAGTTAAATAACGACGTTAATTGCGTTTTTGGTTAATTTATGTATAAAACAATTTAAACTTCGCATCCCTGGAACAAAGTTTTAATATATTTTGTTTTACCTACGCAACTCTTAATGAAGCATGAAATAGTTTCATTTAAATTTGCAACTATTTTGATCCCTTTCATGTAATACACTATATTGTATGTACCAAAAAAACTTTAAATTTCCCTGCCCTGGAAGTAAAATTTTGATTTTTTTGTTTTTAATATCAATGCATCTCTTCATGAGGTAAAAAGTAGTTTTATAAAAGAATAATTTAAAATATCTAACCCTTTTGGTTACTTTCATGTAATATATTCGCTTGTCCAGATACCAAATTCGTTCTTCTTGAATTGTAAAATAGTTTCAGTTAGCAAAAAAAAACCTCAGTATATATTTGTTAAGTTAATGAATAAAAAAATATTTGAATTTCCCAACCCCGGAAGAGAAATTAATTTTTTTTAATATATTTTCTTACCAATGCAAATCTTCATGATGTATAAAGTGGTTAATTTAAGAAAAACTTAAAATTTTTTAACTTAGTAGTTGTTACGTGTACCACGAAATACCGAATGTGGCGAAAAAGAAATTTTTAATTCCCTATCCTTGGAAACAAATTTTTAAGTTTTTTATTTTTAATAGACAATTAAGGGTTCCCAAAGCATGAAATAGGTTCAATTTACAAATAAACAAATATATATATATATATATATATATATATATATATATATATATAAATTAGTATATATTTTGGAGATTTTTAAACTCTTTAATTTTAATTATGTGATAGTTCTTATTCCCCAAAATCTTATTAAAAAATTTCAAAGTGATTAATTGAGGGGTTTTAGCTAGTTTCCATGCGCATTTCACTGGGGCTAATGCAGAGTATCAGGGAACTTTTACCCAACATTTCTAAGAAAAACTGAAGACATTTATTTCAAACTTCCACTTCTTCACTCAGTGAGAAGCTTTAAAACAAATATCAAAGTCACAACAAGAACTCATTGATCACTTTTCCTTTTTTATTTTCTTACGTTTAATAAGATTTTGGGAAAAAAGAACTAGCACATAATTAAAATTAAAAACAAAAATATAATATAATTCAATATAATATAGCAATACAAATGTTCGTTAAAAGAATTACCACATAAAAATATAATATGTTTATGTTATTAATTTTGCGTGGAGAAATAGGAGCCATTTTTCGAATTTTTCTTAATATTTAAGTTCATTTCCAATCGATCAGTCCAAGAACGAAGTCGCTAGCTCTTCTAGAGGCTTGGGGAAACCGATATCACGTACAGACATACGGACAGACGGACATCGCTCAATCGTCATTGCTTTTTATAAGGACCCAGAATTATATACTTTATACTTACCCATTTTAATATCGAAAAAATTACAAACGGAATGACAAACCTATATAAACCCTTTATTTTTATTTTTTTTTGTGAAGGGTATAACAATATGTGACAAAAATTGTGCGAAGCAAATAAAATTTATGTCAGTATATAAAAACTTTATACATTTCTTAATCACAAGGTGTATAAACTTTATAAAAATTTTTATAAATTTCATTATAATAAGAGTATGACAATATGTCAAATAGTAAACTTCATAAGAATACTGCAGCGGACTCAAAAGCATTTCATATTTGAAGAAAACAGAGAAACATTTTTCAACTGATGTATTCCAGGCACTTTGGTTTGCTTGTAAAAAACATTTGGTTTGCGAATATCATCAACATATTGGAATAAATTATTTCACTAAGTTTTTCCTTTAAAGAAAAACACTTTCTAGTGTATAGACCGATTGATTTTATTTTGATATTTAGGAATCTTGTGCCAGTTGTTCTAAAGCTAAACCGCATTAGAATTCAACACATGTCCGTATTTGCGTAAATGTGTAATACTTAAAGGAATTACATCAACATGATATTTGTATTTACATATTAATAAATGCGGATATACGTTTATAAATTTTGTTTGTACTATTTTCGAGTTATATAATGTGTGTGTTTACATACTTAATATTATTAATCCACAAAATTCTTACATTTACTTACATTTTGTGGTGTAAACGTCATAGTTCGCCGAATTGGCGACCTCCATATATAAGAATACATGAATGAGGATCTATGTCCAATGTACATATACTAAACAAAACTCAAACTAACACAATGATATATAAATATATATATATATATATATATATATATATATATATATTATATATGTTATATATATTAAATATTGTTGAACAATTGCGATATATTTATAAAATTAACCTAAACATGAATTGATCATTCAAATTTTCCGAGTTAAAACTAGAAATTTGATATATAATTTTAAGTCTAGGGTTTTTAGCTATTTCTTTTAGAAAAATCTGTATTTTAAATTGACAAATATTTTTCCCTTCATATGGAATTGAAGAAATAAGTCTCTACAAACAATGAAAATCCCTGATGAGTGAAATTGATTTGTTCGATAATGCCATAAATAATTACCAATCCTGTGGTATTAGAAAAAAACGTGAGGGAAAAATTGAATTGACCTGCTCAAAATTTTTTATAAATATATACCCAAAAGACAGCTTTGAAAACATAATGCTACAAGATACCACCAAGTTTGTTTTTTTGTGGTTCAATTCACTATTTATGTATCTACCAATACGAGTTTAATGGGTTAAAGATTTTTCCACTTATGTTGACTTAGCTCACTGACAGAACTTGCTACTCTTTTATGAAAATTTGCAACAGTCTTAAGACTCGCATTACAAACAATTGCCAGAAGACCATGAAAAGTCAAAACTAGTATAATCCAACAACTTAATATATACGTATATATAAAAATGTAGTAAAATATATCTCCTTAATTTGAATATTTAGTTGAACAATGACTTGTTTAATAGAACCCCATAACCGTTTGCATATATTTATTTCTAGCAGTGAAACATACACCCTATTCATGCACATGTCAATCATAAAGATTTATGTACTATTACCTACATTAAATGTCTCATTAAATTTCAACAACTTTGCTGTTATGTGTTGTAAGCATGGCAAATAATTTTCAACATTACGACAATGATTTTTACAAAGGCTTACAGCATCTTGTAGCTAGACATATAAGCGGGATTCATACTATAGTCATAAAATCATAAAATAATAGCACGAATAATAGTTCAAACAGCCCGTCATAACATAGTCCGCCAAATGAATATGTTGGATTATACTATTTGCTGAAAACATATTGACAAACTAAAACAGCTGCTAAATTATGGGCTGAAAACATAGTTTCGGCGGCAGCAAACGCAAAAACGTTCAGTGGAGAAAAGCTCTTCACTTTATATATTGCGATTTAATTCTCCTTTACTTGTTTTTATGTTATAAATATTTAATTAACTATGCAGACATAAAGGTATGAATAATTTGCTAGCCTGTTTTTATATATGAATCATATGTCTATAAGTAATGGCGGTAAACATATACTATCGCCGTCTCGTATACAGAGTTTCACCCTCTCGACTCATATATTTAGAGCCATTTTATGATAAAACAAAGACTTTTTAAACTGGTGCACAGTGAACGGTCCCCATAGTCAAAGTGGAAAAAAATCGAAGGAGTTATGGTAGCTTAATGAAATTTTTCGCACATATCTCTCTTGGCCTACTATTTGCGAAAATTAATTAAAATTTTTAGAAATCCTTTTATTTTTCCGGTGCAGGGACAATGAAATACCAAAAATTCCCCCATTCCCGTAATTATTATTTTTTTGAATTTTAATCTGTCATTTCATATACAAAATGACATACAAAATGATAGTTTTCTTATGAAATAGAACCAATCACTAATTTTTTAGGGTTGCCGTATACCTTTTTTATTATAACATAATAAACTTTTTAGTTCTTTTGTTTGTTTACAGTTTTTAAAACAACCATTGGTATTCAAATAACATTATAGTAATAGGGTTGCCTAATTGACAACACTAAATATTTAAAAATTAAATTATTATTTAAGATAAAGAACATATTTATATAAAGATTAATAATAAAGTAACAAACAAATTCAAATAACACAACAATTTTAAACAATTTCTTAATCATTAAAATAAGTTTCTGAGTTTGAATCAGTGTTCAAAGTTTCATATACTATAATGTAATTACTAATTTCTTGATTATTGTAGAAAGAGCTGCTTGTATTTATGGTATTTCTATTAGATAAAATTAATGGATCAGAAGAAACTAGGAGTTTATTCATTAAATCTCGAGTACAATTTTCTCTGCTATTTTTTCGAGTGTGTTCAAGTCTGTTCTTTCTAAACCATTTTCAAAAATTATCTTTAAGATAACACAAGAAAATATTTAATACACAATATTTATTTCATACAGATATTTAAATATTACCAATATGTAAAATAAAATATTTTATAATTTCACAACCATGAATGAGAAGTTTATGCAACGTTGATGGCATATAATACCAATCATAGTTATTTAAATATATTTCTCGAGTTTGCTCCGTTAGCTGTTTTTAAGATTAAATTGAAATTATATATAAATTTTTCATTAACTCGTGTCAATCTCGGGCGTTTTTTTGAATTCGTTAAAAAATTTTCGAGCTGTATTGCCATCATTACTAGTGCCAAAATTATACTTCACTTTATTAACTGTTAACCCCGTCTCAGATCGAAATTTATCTTATTTTCTTATCATTTCTAACTTGTCAACCTACTTGGTATTCTTTGGTTGAAAGCATAGCCTATTATTATACATTATCAAACATTAACAAGTAAAAGTGCTATATTCGACTGTGCCGAATCTTATGTACACTTCACTAACGTACGTCTGCTTTCTAACTTATAAAATAGTTTCAGTTAGCAAAAAATACAAGTCCTCATAATATGTAAAGCGGTTTTATTTAAGCAAAAGTACAAATTTTTAACCATTTTGGTAACGTTCATGTTATACAAAATATTGCAGTATCCAACCCTGGAATCGAATTTTTTTTTTTTAATTTTTAATACCAATTTTGTTTCCGAAATAAAAAATAATTTTATCTTGGAAAAAACGACGTTAATTGATTTTTGGTTATGTATTGTATACAAAAATTGAAAATTTCGGAACCCTGGATGGAAACTTTAAATTTAAAAATTTGTTTTCATCCATGGAATTCTTCATGTTACCATAAACGGTTTTATTAAAGAAAAACTTAACATTTTTATACATTTCAGTTATTATATGTACCACGAAATACCGAATGTGTCAAAAAAATTAAATTTCCGATCCCTGCAACCGAAAAATTAATTTTCTTTTTAAATTATTTGTTACCAATGGAAGTCTTCATGATTATACATTATTTTATATAAGAAAAACTTGTTAGAAAAACTACAAATTTGTTACTTTTTTGTTACTTTAATGTACCACAAAATACTGCAGTACGGAACCCTGGAATCGAAATTTGGTTTTTTTTAATTTTTGATACCAATTTTGTTTTACCGAAATAAAAAGTAATTTTAACCAGGAAAAACGACGTCAGTTGATTTTTTGTTAGTTTATTGTATAAAAAAATTAAATTTCCTAACCCTGGATGGGAACTTTAAATGTTTAAATTGTTTTTCATCAATGCAAATCTTCATTACACCAAAAACGGTTTTATTTAAGAAAAACTTAAAATTCTTAAACATTTTAGTTACTATATGTACCGCAAAACACCGAATGTACCAAAAAAAATTTAATTTCTCATCCCTGGAAAAAGTTTTTAAAGTTTTAAATGGACAATTGAGGAGTTCCAAAGCATGAAATAGGTTCAATTTTCAAATAAACAAAAAAATAATCGATTTTTGGTGTTAATTTTGCGTCGAGAAATAGGTGTAAGCCTCCCAGCTCTGGAACCGTCTTTCCGATTTTTCTGAATTTTGAAAATCGATCAGTCCAAGAATGAAGTCTCTAGCTCTTCTGGGGGCTTGGGAAAACCGATTTTACGTACAGATAGACGGACAGACGGACATCGCTCAATCGTCATCGCTATTCATAAGGATCCGAAATATATATACTTTATGGGGTCGCATATTGATATCGAAGAAATTACACACGGAATAACAAACCTAAATATACCCTTTCACATTTTTGTGAAGGGTATAAAAATAGCAACTGATAATTTTAATAAAAATACCAAATATGGATGATTTTTTAAATCATTATATATCAAAAGCTGGCATAGAAAACACCTAAACCATCTTATACATATTTTAGTATATATATCAGAAAATAAGATTTTTGATTCATAAAAGTCGTTTTGTGATGTGCCTAGTTTTTCGGGTCCAATGAAGCTGACTATTTTTTGTCCTTAAGTACATATATTGGCTAAGTTCTTCACAATTTTTCTTACATTGTTGCTATAAATATTTGCTACATTTCTGAATAAAACAAATATAATTGCAAGCATTTTTATTGAAAACTGAATTGTTTATATGTATATTTCCAATCCCAGTTTTAGTTACTTAAAAGTTATGAAAAAATTATGAAAATAGTTCGACTTTAAGGTCGTATAATATTTTATATGAAAAACCAAACCACCTCTGGAACCGTGGGAGTGTTAGCTTTCATTTCATATGTATTTTATTGATAAGTTCCAAAATTGTTTTTTCCATATTTTTCCACTAGACGACTTAACAAATAATGTTTGTTACAAAACGCCTAAATGACACACATCGTGAATATCCCAATTATTTATATAAAAGAGTTTGTGTTAGATAGCGTGATTAACTTAATAGCATACATTTCAAAAATAAATTTATTTGCTCGTTGCAGTTTGGTTCATATAATAAATATTTAAAGAGGGAACGAGCTTATATATATATATATATATATATATATATATATATATATATGTATGTATATATATATATATATATATATATATATATATATGTATATATGCGAAGCGTAAATTATCCGCAAGTTGAAAAACATCGATTATTTATTTCGCAATCAAAGTGAAACGATAAATATCAAATGCTGATATCTTTTGTGGTGTGAACTTACTTTAGACATTTAATTTTCATCCGTTTTATATCTGACAAAAAAGTCTGTGCTATTCATTCTATAGCATATTACAAAGTTTGGGTTCTAATTGAGAGTTACCAAATATGTGAAAGTTATTTTACACAAAAAGTAATTTTCAGTTACAAATGTTAGGAACTTTCTTTTTCCAAACACTTTTCTTGACAGTTGAGGTCGTTTCGCATATTCTCCCATATAATTAGACCTGTTTTGATATTGAAATTAAATTTTTGTTTATTAAAGAAAGAGTAGACTGAAAGTATTGATTTTGGTAGAGATTTCAATCAAAGTTATTATAATTGTTATACATATATCGAATTCAAATGTAGGTAGAACTACATCTAAATTGTGTACATTTCAACCAAATCATAAACAGTCACAACTTAAAATAAAAGCGTTTTTTAGAAAGTCGTTGCTAATGCTTAAATAATAATTGCTTAGGATAAATATTTAGTCTAACATATCATAATAACTTAAAATTAGTGTAGCTAGTTAATACCGTCAAATAAAACTTTTGTGGACACAAGAAATTATATATTCAATAATTTTTAAACCTTGAGTTGTGACTGTTTATGATTTGGTGTACGATATGTAGCACAATTGATAAGTGGCTTGTTATGTTGATGCACTTGTTTTGAATATTTTTATGTTTTTCAGTTTTGTGAAAGTCATAAAATTTGGAAGTGTTTTGAGTTTTTGGCGGTTTTCTGAAGTGGAATAGAGACTTTCCGTAAAGTGTTTGTAAGAAATGGATTTCAATACTCAAAGTCGAGAGTATGTGAATGGTTGTGATTCATTCCATTAAAACTTTATTTGTAAGTACGTGTCGTTGTGAGATTTCACTGTTAAAGTTGAAAAGGAATAAAAATAACTTTGATTGTGGTAACAGTTACCATCTCCAAACTACTTTTCAGTGGTTTTATTGATTGATTCTACAAAATAAGCAGTTCTCAACATATATCACACTGATCATCGCAAACCGTATTATAATCTGTTAATCCGTTCGTGAGACATCGTAAAAGAAAAGATTCGAAAAAGTGATATATTTTGAAAAACTCCGAAATTATATGTCAGTTAATATTTTCTATTATTTTACAGTAACAGAAAACTACAACAATCATGGCAAATCACGTGCAAATTACGTGATAATTAAGCTAATAGTGTTTAAGCGAGAAGAGCTCATATGCAAAGCACAAGCAAGCCTTCCTGTAACTTTTCAGCAAATTGAAGGGATGGCCTCTAGAGTTAAACTTTTGATTTAATCTATATATATTGCTCCTGTGTATTTCTATTTTTTTCCTATAACATTACAATATTTAAACTCAGTCCTTTTTTGCTAAATTAAGGCGCATATATCTTGGTTTTAAAATTTTAAAGTGGACAACGCTGAATATGAACATGTACTTTGTTTCCTTTCAATCTCACCTTGTCAAAATTTATTTAACAAGAAGTGATATACGCTTTACCTTGTTTTCAAACGTGCTAATGAACAGGCTTGCTACTTGAAGCTTTTCTCACTGTTGTCAGTGCTTTTTCAAACGACGTGAACAACTTGTAACAGGTG
The DNA here is from genome assembly GCA_963675445.1 of Linnaemya vulpina. NCBI lineage: Eukaryota > Metazoa > Arthropoda > Insecta > Diptera > Tachinidae > Linnaemya > Linnaemya vulpina. Next base: position 81,770,531 of record OY776277.1, on the reverse strand, counting down.
CATATACATACATATATACACATTTATTCAATAAACTTAATGAGATATCTCAAATAACTTACAATTACATGCTTTAATATAAACACAATTATTCGTTTTGTTTCATTGGACATATACTGAGAGTATTTTCAATACCCATTCTACTAAATTAAAGCATCAAATTAAGAAGTTAATAGATATCAAAAACTATATATTTTATATACTGTTTGTCGTCGATATATTACAGCCTCTAAGCTCCTTGGCATCGATTCAACAAGGTTTTTTCTAAAATTAGGTGGAATTTTGCTTTATTCATCCAGCAGCGCAGCCTTTAGGCCATCCTTCAAAGAAATATTCGTTACTTTCACTTGTTTGTCTATGAATTCCCACAGATGCTCAATTGGGATGAGCTGCGGAGATTTTGACGTATCATCAACCTTTTTGAGGGTGCGATAGAGCAACCATTTCTTGACAATTCGGCCTCGGATCACTATCCTGTTTTAATATCTAAAATCTATTGCTAAGGGCAATATTGTCTTGTAGAATGCTCTGGTAATCTTCTTTTTTCATTCAATAAAAATCAGATTCCCCACCATCGATGCGGATCACCAGACTTTAGGATTTGGTCACTCACTTATCGTTAAACGCTTTATTCAAACTTCGTCAAATCTTTGGAGGTTTTTTTGACACCAAATGTTTAAAATTTACTCTCATTAAAATAAAAATGAATTCAAATAAATATTCTAATCTTAAAATTTATTAACAATATTGGTTCTTTCAGCTGATAATAGCATGTGTACGTAATTTTTTATGGAAAGTCTTTTACCAGACTGTATTTACTATGTTGCAAACATTTTAATCATTTTATACATTCTTTTCAGGTTATACTTACCTAACATTGAGCACGTTAACATGTTCAGAAAAATAGAAAATCAAAATTAATGCCTTAAATTTGAAAGAGTCATAACCATAAAGTGAATGTAAACAATTATAAAATCCATTAACTTAAATAGTACTTTAAGGCACAATTAACATAAAAGTTTTCCACTTCTAACAGCGCAAAGAAAAATTAAATTGTTTAGGAAACTTATATCTTCAATTTAAAGGATAAAAACAAATAAACTGAAACACATTCGTACACTCAAATATTCCACAAGATATCGAAAAAACAAAATATACAATAAAAACAAAACTTATATAAAAGAAGCATAAATAAAAAAGAAACTTAAATCCTAACAAACACATAGACCAGCCAAAAAATGTTGGTTATGTATTTTGTGATACAATCATGGAGCCAGCACGCTTTTGCCATTTAATACCCCAAAAATCTTAAGTATGCCTTTCTAATTTATGTGAGGGTTAAATTAAAGAAAATAAAATAACAAATACAAGTCGAATTTTGGATGTACTGTACAAAACGAAGGGACAAGAAAATTCTGTAATGTTGATTGAAAATGTATGAACAATATCTGGAAAGTCTCAAAAAAATAATGTTATATATACCGATACCTAAGCCTTAAGGTTTATAAAAATTTAAGAACTGGAGAACATACTCGTATATATCAAAACCTGCTCTAAAAGGAAACGTATAAAACGTGAGATTTCCTAAAATGTTTGTTTTTAAATATATTAAATTTATATTTTAGATTGCTAGTAAAATAATAATCTGCATAGAACTTAAACTTAGAACCTGTTTTCAACTCGGTTCAAATATATTAATATTATCCCTGAAATGTTATGAAACAATTATTTCTATATGTACATATATATATATATATATATATATATATATATATATACATATGAGTTTTCAAGCACAAACTTTAGTTTTTGTTAAGCTTTTCCTAAAAAAGATTTCCAATTTAGATATTTGAATATCTAACGCTTTCTTGCTGTCTTCTCTGGTTCATCTTTGCGAGAAAATATAAACGTGACTTGCATCAATATCTTTTATTAGGTTGTTCAGATCACTTCGAAGCATGATGCGGCTGATTTAATGCTGACACAAACTTTGAATGATTGGTATTAGTTTATTTGGAAAACATTTGCATATTATTTCATTACTTATCACATGATAACCTGGTATGGCAAGCTTTTTTGGAATATCGACAAGTTGGGGATACTATTTTTGAATTGCGCTTGGTTATTGACTGTTCCATTCAAAGGCATTGCTCGCCGTACTTTTGGTCCATGAAGTTAAGTTTCTAGGCAGATATAATTAATATATATTTTTAGATTACAGCTACATGCCTCAGTTACCAAAATATCTAAAAAGATTACAATATTCATAATCAAATTTGCCATTTTTAAACATATATGTTTTTGATCTGACCATTCTTCAATTGTACCCTTTCATAAATCTTCAAATTTTATTAGTTATAGTTTCAGAGGTTAGAAGCGTTTTCATCATTGACTGATATCGGCGTCGGTAATAATATTGTATGAATCATTCTATATTACACGTTTAATTCAATATATTGATATAATAATTCGTTTTCTACTAATTATTTTCTGCTCTCTGCAGATTCTTATAGCGTCCAAAAATACTATATGAATACTACCGTGATATTCTTTTATTCGGTCTATAAGGTACGACTTTGATGTAACATAGTAGCTCTTTGCATTGACACACATCCTGTAAATACCGGTATTATATAGTTTATAAGGTACCCATATTAAGTCGAATGATATTTACAATGATAAATAGTTGGGAACCAGTGCATATCAGCAAAAGTTGTAGTTTCTCCCGACAGTATTCAAATATTGAGATGAAAATATATATATATATATATATATATATATATATATATTCATATAGAGCATTTTTCTCAATTTGCAGGAAAACATAATTAGCGCTACCAGTAAGATCCAAAATGTTGAGTACATATTACGATATTACCAAGATAACAATTCCCACCTCAACAGCCTTACAAATAATCCTTATAATATTGAGTGAGGCAAATAGTTAAAGCTATTAACTAGTACACAAAATATAATTATTCATATAAATTATTAACTTTATTGTCAATACAATTAAATTTTTAATTGATATTGAACCTACAACGAATTTGGACAATACAATTATTAAAATTGTAAGATAGAAGCGAAAGTATTTGAATAAAGTTTTTTTGTTTGTTATTTTAACAATACACGTTATCGAAAAAATTAAGTTTCTTTTTGTATCAACAATTAATATTAATAGATAAAACATGTTCGAACACAGAATGTATATAGAAAACTAAATTTCTCCGAATGTTCTAATTCACGCACTTCCTAATACAAAATGAGAATTACATCAGTTTAAAATTAAAACTACCATGCTGAAACGACAAAATTAGGCACACTTATCCAGACATACAAGCAAATGTATGGATTTGTGGATGCATGTATAAAAATAATTGACATAATATGATGAAAAATAGTTCGTTAAATGTAATAGAAACAACCTAAATTATTATACAAATTAAATAAAATTAACATTTATATTATACAATGGCAATATGTTTTGTTGGTTGCATTATGATGATATATTTTTTGTGTAGTAAGAGATATTGACGCGTATGCTTATCTTTAAGATAAAAAACAACAGCAACTAAGTTGTATGAATAATATTATTCCTATGGCAACAGTGATGCTTCATTGATGGCAATTAATCTTAACATATTTGGTTACAGCAATTGCGAAGAAATTTCCTTAAAAGCTTACCAAAAGTTGCCAAGATTCAAGAATGGATTCAATACTTCAGTGATGATTAAAAATATTTTAATGAGTAATATTAATATTTCAACCAAACAGCCAATATTACTTTCTAAATGTATTTTGTAGAATAAATCCTTGCAGACCTCCTTCATCTCTCTCTAATTTGCTGATGTAAAATAATTATTTCAAATAAATAATTATTTCAATAAATAAAGTAATTATTTCAAATAAAATGTAAAAGCGGTGTTAATATAAAGCGCCAAAGGTTCTTCTGTTGTGTATTTAATAATGCAAGACTTAAATTTTTTCTTCAAATTTTTATCTCTTTTCAACATTGTTCCTCTTACCAGTCTTGTATAAATTAGTGCTTGACGCAGACTTGAGATTGTCGCAAAAAACTTCTTCGGCAATACCAATTACTTTTTTCTGAGTCATTAAAGCTTTTATCCCACTGCCCAGAGCTTAGAATTGAGCATATCAAAAAGATTTTGTCATCTAACCTGATTTTTCTCAGAAATCCACGGACATTAGTGGCATTCTTAATGTCTATGCTTAAGGTGGAAACTTTAACCATGTTGAAAATTTCAGTGACTTTGCTATCATAATATATACTTATATATATGCTTTTTTACGCTTCATCTTTCTCAATCTAAGCCAACAGTAGTGCTCACTTTAGCAATGACAATGTACCAAAAAACGAAAGGACAAATTGACCTCAAGGGCCATCCCCATAACTTCCCTTTAATTTTAACTGTAATATCGTAATCCTTTTTTCTATTATGTCCTTACGAGCTCTTGTTTTGCACTGTTATATTAAGTTTAAAATTTTATTTTTACGTTATAAGCTGTGATTGATGTAGTTTCACTTACTATAGAAGAGTCAAGAGCATTATCGTATCTCATGAACGGATTATCCGATTTTGACCCGGCTTATAGTGATTAAGGTGGTTCGCAAATCTATAGAGCTGCTTGGTTTGTGGAATCAATCGTTGAATCTCCTGAAGAGTTATCAAAAAATATATCACCTTCCAGAATGCTTTTTTTGAGATATTTTGAAGTCTGCCGCCTTGCATCGGTTCATCTTACAGAAAAACAAATATCAGAAATGCTCCTCTTTGGATTACTATAAAAGAATCGCGAAAATTTACTGATAAGATATACAATTTCATATTTCGAGAGATATTGTTAACAATATCTCTCGAGCGGATTAACCGATTTTGAGCCCGTTTGCAGTGATAGACGCGGTTGTTATTAAAAATGAACAACTTTAAAATGCTTTTTTTTAGATTTTTTATTTTATCTTGAAATCTAACTGTTCGAATCGGTTCAATACTTATAAACGGGTCACATACTCACATAGTCAGGGAAGCTTCCGAGGATTTATACTCTGATAAGAACTCTACTTTTTTCAAAACAGGCAAGGCCAATAACTTCCCAGCTTAAGATTTTTCTAGTTAGAAGCTAAGAATATAAGATTTGAAAGAGTTGCGAGAAGTTGCAGTTCTTACTGAACATTTCACATAACAACAACGGATATTAAGCCGAATCCTATCCAACCACAAACATTTTGCTCTTTAATAGTTAAATTTAAAGGTAAAAGAGGATTTTATTTAAACTCTGAAAAACTGCAGCTGATGCTTCAATAAGGCAGGAAAGCTTGTCACTGTAGCTGGTGCAACATATGTTGTTCTTGCTATTGCACAAGCGAATATTTGGAGCCAATTAAAGTGAGAAATGTCAATGATCTATCTTGTGTATCAGTTATCCAAGGTAAAACGGTTTTGGTGCCAAAATATATATCAAACTATTTAATTAGTTGGATATAGATTGACCATTTCCTTCACCCTGATTCGTCATGGAAGTTTCATACAAAAAAGTCTCCTTTATCTCAACTCTCTTTATCTGGCATTTCTCCTGTAATGGATCCGGTACAAAGCATTACATGCGCTTAGTACATACTCTGATTCCTGGTGGGATTTAAAAAAAATTTAAGGCATTTTTAAGATTTTGGTTCCTTGCATATTATAACTTAGAAAGTTCAAGTCCTTTTTTCCCCCATAGGTTTTCCTGTTATTCAATTAAAGAAGTCTAGGTAAGACGGACATCTGAAATAGGATCGACTGAAGATTCGACGATAGTTTGGAATCAATACACTTATACATACAAATTTTGGACTATTGGAATATACCGAGTTTTCTGTGCGTTACACATGACTTGATTAATTTTTTTACCCTCTTCTAACAATACTTGATGTTAAATAGCATTCTTATCCCGCATAAAAAATTTTAGATACACACTTGAACATATCAAGTGGTTAAGAAGTGAAAATGTGCTTCTCTGGAAAAACAAGTTAAATTTAATTTAAGTTAAAGGAATAAGTGATAGTGAGTTTGTTGGTGTTCTTTTATAGAACATGATAAATAAACTGAAATATTAATTTTAATAGCATGTGTTTACATGTATTTCATTCAGTTGGTTATTGGATCACACTTGTACATTTGGCATTTAGCGGGTAAAGGCCATGATTATAGCGTGTAATAATATCATAAAATATAATTTATTATTAGTATCATACAAAAAGAAGCAAATCCCACAAATATTCCGATAAATATTTTGAATGTGGAATAATATTAACACGCTTTTTTATTAAGCTGGAATATCAAAATAGAATTATAATAAATTCAGTTTTATGGCGGTTGCAAGTAATTCATTATTGCCTACCATAACTTTTACCACTTAAGTAATACCGCCAATTTAAAAATTTTAATATTTAAATTTGCTTTCTATCATTGTTTTCAATTGCACAATCGTTTGTTAATAAGTGCAAACGTTTTTTAAAGTTACAGAATATTATGTAAATATTTATAAACGATAAATAGTTGTTTCATATAAGATAAATACGAAAGAAATTACAATCGAAAAAAAAAAGAACTGCAGAAAAAAATTATGATGCTAATATGACCACTACGTGTTATGATCTGCTAATACAACAGTCAAATATGACAATCCATACTGTTGGTTACAAAACATCAAAATACATGTCTTAGATGGCGTCTTGCGGTATGTGGTGCCTGAATGCGTAATGTACTCTGCAAACAAATCTTTGCTTTGCGTTCAAGGAAAACAATTTTAATATTAAATTATTTGAAGATGTGTATCTAATATATTGATCACTTAAAGTACAGTCACATTTTGGCAAATATTTTTTTCACAAAGCATAAACACTAAAACAAATGAAACACATTTTAATTCACACAAGTGTTTGATAGTTAAACAGTTTAACATAATATTAGATAATATGACACTGACTATTATGTACGAATTTGTTTTACTTTTAAACAGGTATTTTAGTCAAAATACTTTTCTTCAATGCTTACACTTCGTTGAGTGAATGTTTGCCTAGTGTGGCCGTTACTTCAGTTGTTGGAGATTGCTCTCGTAATGAATATAGTAACGAGAACAAATTTTTCATGGCAATTACCATTTTATCTATTTTCTGCAATTATTTCGATACAAATCCCTTTTTTGTTATTTTTGCCATGAATTACGTGTTTAGCAAACTAGCAGAAATATTTCAATATTAGAAAACCTCTGGTTCTTTGTATCAGTACCGGGGAACAAGGATTGAAGCTGCAATATATTAATGCAATAATTTTAAACAATCCTCTGAAATTTTAATCATGTTCAGTAATATACATACACATATAATATTGGAATCTACGCCCAATAAATCAGTGCATAATTAAACGTTGCTTTTTTATACCCTTCACAAAAAAGTAAAAGGGCATATTTAGGTTTGTCATTCCGTCTGTAATTTCTTCGATGTTAATATGTGAAATTGTGAATAGCGATGACGATTGAGCGATGTCCGTCTGTCTGTCTGTACGTGAAATCGGTTTTCCCAAGCCCCCAGAAGAGCTAGAGACTTCGTTCTTGGACTGATCGATTAGAAATGAGCTAACATAGAGTGGTAAATTCAGCTAAATCTGAAATAGGGTTCCAGAGCTGGGAAGCTTACACCTATATCTCGAGGCAAAATCAACACCAAAAACCAATTTTTTTGTTTCTTTGTAGACTGAAGCTATTTTATGTTTTGGGAATCATCAATTGTCTATTAAAAGTAAAAAAAAAAATTATCCAGGGATGGGAAATCAAAAATTTTTTTTTGCACATTCGGTATTTTGTGGTACATGGAATAACTAAAATGTTTAAAAATTTTAGGGTTTCCTATCGTAAAACCACTTTACAGGTTATGGAGACTTGCATTGATAAAAAAACGAGAAAAAATTAAATTAATTAAATAATTTTCGTCACCAGGAATGGGAAATTGAAATTTTTTACATAAATTAACCAAAAAGGCAACTAATCTAATTTTTTACTAATTAAATCTATGCTCATAGGAAAAAATAAAATTTCCATTCCAGGATTGAATAACTGCAATATTTTGTGGTACATGAAGGTGATCAATATGGTTACAAATTTTAAGTTTTTCTTAAATAAAACTATTTCATGACTCATTTTGAGTTGCATTGGTACAAAATTAACAAAAAAACAGGGATGAGAAATTGAAATTTTTTATACATAAATGTAACCAAAAAAGCAACTAATAGTTTAAATTTTTACTAACTTAAACTATTTTTAATTCAGAAAAAATAAAACTGGTATCAAATATTTGAAAAAATTATATTTTCGTTTACAGGGTTGGATAACTGCAAAATTTTGTGGTACCTTAAAGTGACCAAAATGGTTACAAATTTATGGTTTTTCTAAAATAAAACCTCTTTATATATTAGAACTATTGCTTTGGTAAAAAAATTAGAACTTCGTTTTCAGAGGCGTAAAATTTACTTAATTTATTCATTCATAAAAGTAACCAAAAAGGCAATTGAGGTTGTTTTTTTTTTTACTAACTAAAGCTATATTATATCTTAGAAAGAATAAAATTGGTACTTAAAATATGTGTTACGCCAGACGTGAACGGTAAATAAGATTCGGCACAGCCGAATATAGCACTTTTACTTGTTTTAAATCCCATTCAAACATAAAATTTCGTTTTTCACTGCAAATTTATATAAGACTTAAGTGCCCAAAATTGATTTAATTCGTACACGGTGAACATATGACCCAGACTTTTGTTTTTTTTTAACAAAAAAAACATTGTGAAATTTAGAAAAATTTGCTAAAATATATTTAAAATAATGTGAATTACCAATAAAATAAAATGAAAAACCAATAATAAAATAATAAAAATATGTATTCTATATTGCCCAAATAGACCTTTAACACAATTGAAGAACGTAAAATAATTTCAAATACTTTAAATATTTAGCAAAACATCTGTTTTTTACCGGTTCATGGTGCTACTATATTTTTCGCATAACTTAATAGAAGTATTTAAGTCTGACTGTAAAACTAAGTATATTTAAATACAGTTTAAATTTTATGAAAATCAAAATAAACAATATATAAATACCCATATTGGTCATATATGAAACTGCTTGACTTTTCTTTAGTGTTTAGTGGTAAAACCTGAACGAAAACAATGATTCTTGTGATTTAATTTCGATGAATTTGTAAGGTAATTATTTTTACGAATATTTTATATTGCTATGTTAAATTGAATTAATATTCATAGGCTAATTGTTCGAAATTAATTAAAATCTCAGAAAAACATGACGATAAATATACCAAGGCATACAGGAAAGTCAACATCAGTTTTATTCAACTTACACAGCAGAGCAGAACAGCTGTTTTCGAAAGTAGCAACACTTTCATCTTCAGTGCTCATGTGTATATTGTGTTTATCACTACTGCTTAGGTGGCTTAGTTGAATGTTATAACAGTTCCTATTTACACAAATTTTATTGTGAAAAAGAATCCTAGAACTGTATCAACCTGATGTTAACACATTTTTGTTTTAATACCCGTGTTACCGTTCAATTATTTTCTTCCTATTTTTCTGAATTTTTTGTTCCATTATACATTAAGTCAAACTTTTATGATTTGAATTTATACTTAAGTATATGTGAACGGTTTTTCCAATTTTCATTGGTAGCTGAAACCTTAGCTTGAATTTGTAAGGTAATTATTTTCCTGTGTGCCTTGGAATATTTATCATCATGCTTTTCTGAGATTTTAATTAATTTCGAACAATTAGCCTATGAATATTAATTTAATTTAACATCGATGAATTATATTTTTTGAAAGACCAGGCTTACGTAAGCCAACCCCAAACAACGTTGTTCAAAATTTTGGGAAAAGAGCTTACCTCTGCAGAATTGCTAGGGGTGGACATTCGCCCCATTTTATTAAGTCATTCCCATTATTAAGTCTTCTGTTTTTACTTCATATTGGCGTCAATAAAACTAAATTTGTCGAATAAAAATGTGTGTTTTAAGCCAATTCACAGCATAGCCGTTTTAAATTCCATTTAAAAACGTTACTGGTGATAAAGACTCAATCAGTAATGTTGAAATATTAATAAAACTTCTGGATTTTTGTGTTATTGTTTTCAATAGAATATATATCCATAAAATATATATTTTTATAATCATACTCTTTTAAGATAATTGTGACACCTTTATATGAGCACATGTTGCAACGCACCTCATGAATTAAAAGAAACGAACAAAATAAAATTTTATTTCGCTGGCTTTCGCAATTAAAAATAATTTATTTAGTCAAAAACTTAAGTCGTTATATATTTAAGACCCTCTTGGACAATAGGGTCTTACTTTTTATTATAAATTAATATCATTAAAAGCAAAAATATTATACCCATAATTTTATTGCATTTTCCAAATGTTTCCTATGTTATTTATCACATCTACTCTGTTACGTTTTTACTCATCTTTTGTGAAATTGTTGTGAACTTTTCATGTTTCTACTATCAAATAAATTTTTTTACCAGTACTCTTATAAATATATTTGTATACATATTATACTGTTTATTTATATTTCCTGGTTCACAGTCATAATACGTACTGTGATTTATTTTATTGTAACCATTTTTTGTGGAAAAATAAGGAAAAAGTTATATTCTTACTGTATGTCCATTTAATACAGCTCACAGTGGGAGACTTTGAAAAAAGGATATAATTTTACTTATACTAAAGGGTTTGTCTGATGTTTGTAGTTATTTCAGGAAGTGCTCCACAAGGCCCCTAATTGGATCACTAGGACTTAGACATATGTTAACTTATGCAAAGCTACGCTTAAATCTGATAATATGTATATATGTACATATATATATATATATATATATGTATATATATACTATATATATATATATGTACACATATATATATATATATATATATATATATATATATATACATATATATATATATATATATATATATATATATATATATATGTACATATATATATATATATATATATATATATATATATATACATATATATATATATATATATATATATATATATATATGTATATATATATATATATATATATATATATATGTATATATATATATATATATATATACATATATATATATATATATGTACATATATATATATATATATATATATATATATATATATATATGTATATACATATATATATATATATATATATATATGTATATATATATATATACATATATATATATATATATATATATATATAAATATATATATATATGTATATATATATATATATATATATATATATATATAAATATAATATATTACATATGGTGCATAGATCTTTGTGCATATTATGGTGCTATTACCAAGTTGGATATAAGTGGCTACCCACTACAAGCAATCAGTGTATTGGAATCTAGGTGCTTCCTTCTTGATATACTTTAGTCGTATATCGGCAGGTCGATCCCTGTTGTATCAGGGTCTTTTTTGTCCCATAAATTCTGTCTTATGCATGCAAAATTTTATTAAAAAACACATTTGATATTTTATTTTCAAGAATTTTCTAGTTTTCATAGGATAAATGATAATTGGATATATATCTATATGTATCGAAATATCTATATGTATTGAAATATTGATATGTATCGAAATATCGATATGCATCGAAATATCGCTATATATATATATATATATATATATATATATATATATATATCTACGTATATCCGATAGATATATATTTGTATATATATTTTTAATAGTCGCCCTTCCCTATATAAAAGAACTTAACACGTTATGTGTATGGGTTTCAGTTTATAGTTTGAAATATATTACATTAAAAATTAATATATCATATTCTTGAATTCTTTGTAATAGAATTATAATGTCATATTGTTGTATGCATATATATTTGGGTTCAATATCTATCCCAGTATAAATATAACATTAAAACTGTCAACATTAAATTTTTTAACGATGTATAAAATTATGTGTATTAGAATCGAAACACTAATTCAGAAGGTGCAATCTAATTCAATTTTTTTCCCAAGTCCCCACTGTGCGCGTCTTGTTAAATTTTATATATATATATATATATATATATATATATATATATATATATATTTATATATATATATATATATATATATATATATAGTTTTATTGGCAAAGCGTCTTTATAGTTTACTACAGCAGCAAAAAGGTGCCAAAACGAAATAAATTTTCATTTGTAAGAAAAAGTTTCAGAAATAAATTGAGATATTCAACTACATTTTACTTTGTTTAGGGGTTTTTAAGGCCCTCATTTATAAAACTGAAGAGGTTTCTTTCAGAACAACAAATATTCGCTTGTTATTAAGTTCTAGTCAAGTTGTGTTTCGTATCATGAGTTTACCATCTATAAATTAAAGTAACACTATTACATGCACACATACATATATAAGGATACTCGTCCACAACGAAGCTGAAATACTCCAAAACTACTCCATATTATTGATATTGGAACATATATCCCACTAGTTTATTACACAGAACTAGACCCAAAACTACTCTTTGCCACTGCTCTATTGACTGTAGAATGGCATAAGTTTTAAAACGTAACAACTTTACTCATTCCCGTAGTCCATAACCAAATCCTGAAGAATTGTCATAAGATGATTCCAAATGAACATGATCTGCTGGGTTACTTGCACCTTTAATTATTTTATTATCATTTCCTAAATATTGTTATATATATTCTTTATCGATATTTAGATAAAGCGTACTATGGTGTACACTATAATCCATAATATTGAATTACGCCTTATATTTTCGTTTAAAAGAATAAGTTCAATGTAGTCGCTGAGCATATCACGAAAAATTATATGTATATAAATAAATGTACTAAGGACCTGTACAACACAAGAAAAATGGCTTAGAAACATTTTCAGTAAGTTCAAATAAAACATATTATTATAAAACACATATAAACAAAAATATTTGTAGAATTGAACTTAATTTCAAATAAATTATGCTGAAATAATATGAAGGTGAATCGGAATATATATGAAGTATTCCTATTCAAACTGATTTCTTTTCTAAAAAAAATTGTTTACACTATTTAACAGAAAATTGCAACATTCCAATTTATGAAATTAAGGAATTTATTAGAAATTTATCCAACATCTCTTACGAAAAGTAATTTCTGTTTAGGAACTACTCCAAACTGTCCTTTTAAGAAAAGAGGTGAAAATATGTTACATGTTTTCCAGAAAAGAAAACGCCATTAAATAGCACGTTCTAATTGTGCCATACCATCGATATTAATAGGCATATTAAAATGAAAGAAAAAGCACTAAGAAGTGCGACAAAATTAAAAAAAAAGCGTTGTCGTTTTTTTTATTGATAATGGCTCACTACATCAGTCCAAGTCGAATTCATACAAGATGGCCGCATTAGTAAATACATTAGCTCTGTCTGAAAATTTATATAAAATTAATCTAAAAGATATAAACAATCGTAAGAAATCAGCCTTTTATAACCTTCCTCGGTAGCAACTCTCTAATATCTTACATTTTCATTCAATTGCGCGTAGAGAAGCTCAGCTAAAAGTATTTTTAATAGAAATAAGTTATACTCATCGTAAAAAGTGTTAAATACTGTATCCGTTTGTTATATAAGCTTATCATATTGAAGTACATTACGCCATCTTCGTGAGTTTCTTAATTTATTATTAAAATATATATTTTTTTTCGATTTTGATTCGTATTTGCAAAATTGTAGCAAAAAAATAGTACAAACAACAACCATTTTGCATGAGTTGGTTGAAAGGATAGCTTGAATGAGTTAAAAATTATGAATCTTAAATTGGAAAATACTGAGTTGTTTAAAATTCAAATAACTTGTCATCAAGAACAAAATGACTTAAGTATCATCACACAAGGTGAAAACCGAATATATTGTTTGATATTTTTAGAAACATCGGTACTATTGACTTATTCTCTTTATTGTGCATCATTGTCCTAAGTTAAGTATTATTAACCAAAATTTACAGTTTGTAAATGTAGGGTGTAAAAAATAATATGGAGAAATATTCGTGTGTAGCAAGCAAACAAATTCAGCGTCAGTCAAACAATGTAAATAAAATTCTACAAGGTATTATGTGTGTTGTTGTAATGATAAAGCCACGTTGTTAGATACTCCTCAGTTTAAGTGTTGGTATATTTTGTTTAGTATTTGAATACTCATATATATTGCTGCTGTATATGAGATACTAGGTCACATATATTTAAAATCTTCAGAAACTTCCAATTTCTGAATAAAATACAGCCCTACAATGTGGAATATATTAACCCCATATATATATATATATATATATATATATATATATATATATATACATATATATATATATATATATATATATAAAATAATGAGAAATTAAAAAGGAATATAAAAGTGATTTTAGCAATTGTTTTATTCGATTATTTGGTGCATTGATTGCTAGGAATGGGGTTGATGGGAATTAGCGTACGCATTTTATCATATATAGGCCTAAATTTAGCGCTAAATTTCTTGCTTTGGTAGCAAAGTTTTAAATTTAGCACTTTTTTGTTTGTTTGTAGATTGAGAAGCCTCAATTTTCTATTAAAAACTAGGTAAAAAAAAATTTGTTTTCCAGGGATGGGAAATTAAAAGTTTTTTTTTGGCACATTCAGTATTTTGTAGTAAGGTAATGACTAAAATGTATGAAGATTTGCATTGATAAAAGCATTTTAAAAATGAAAATTTTTCTTTCAGGGTTGGGAAATTTACATTTTTTATACATTGCCGTAACCAAATAGTTACTGACGTTGTTTTTTTTTTTTGCTCACTAAAACTACATAATATAGGAACAACAAATTTGGTATCAAAAATTTAAAATAAATCAATACTTCGAATCCAAGGAAGGACAAGTGCAATATATTATGGTACATGAAAGTGGCAAAAATGGTTAAGAATTTTAAATTTTTTTAAATAAAATTACTTTATATCTCATGAAGAGTTGCATTGATGAAAAAAAAAGGAATTAGAATTTCGCTTCAAGGTTTGGGAAAATTAGTTTATTTTCGTACGTGCAATATATTGTAGTGCACGTAATAACCAACAACGTTACAAAAATTTTGAGATTTGTATTGATAAAAAAATTTTAAATATTATAATTTTCCTTCCAGAGTTAAGACATTGACATTTTTTTTATAAATAAACGTAACTAAAAAGGCAACTGATGGTTTTTTTTTTTGCTAATCAAAACCATTTTATAATTTAGGTAACTAAAAATTGCAATAGAGCTAAGAATAAATGAACCATACTTCCTTCACAAAGAGCATGTGCACTTAAAAATATGTGTAACGTACGTAGATGAAGGGTATATAAGATTCGGTACAGCCGAATATAGCACTTTTACTAAATGTTTATTAAATTCAAGGTAAGAAACCATTGTTCCGACGAATAAGTTCATTGTATTTAGCATACAGATTTAATAAGTTATAGTTCAATTCAACTTATAGATTCTGAAATACAACGAACAGGTATCTCAAATTCAACATGTTGATGAAACACATACGTTCATATAAGGAACCAGTTGCTTAAAAGGAAAACAACCAATAAATTCATTGAATCAAGAAATTTTATTTTGTACATATGCTCTTTTCCTAAGCAAATAGGTATTACATGAATTGCATGCCCTTAAACCCAAAGTGGTTACATAATAATATACCAGTAAGCAAATGTTATTCTGATGTTTTCAGTTTTATTTAGATGCCTTTCGGATTTTTCCAAAACTTTTAAGACAAATGAAGTAAATTTTACATTGCAATATTCAATATATATACACAGATACTGCATACACATTTAATTTAAAAATTTCTTAATAACTAAAGCTGTACATTCCTAAAGAACACAAAATTTTAAACACTTTTTATTTTAAATGGATGCGAATCTCTTGCATCATAGTGTTCGTTTACACACAGTGTTTTATAAAACAATAAAACAAGTATATAATAAAACAGCAATCACAAATCAATTTCCAAGATATATTATCAATGATTTGCTTCTGCATGGATTAATAACCATGACAAAGCTTAAGGTTGTATGTAAGAACAATAATTTGAATTATATTTGTATATTATATTTTGAAAAGGATATATCATAAGGATTATAACATTATATCTTACCTGTAACATCTTATCAGTCTCATACTTACACGCATATATTTTCACAGCATTTTAATAAGTTTAGAAAACATCTCAAATATTTCTCTATATTTTTATTTTATATATGTATTTTTTACTTGTGTTTCACTTGTTTGATGAGAAAAAGAATTACATTCATTTTATTTACTTAAAATTAATATTGTTAACATTTTAATTAGTACACATGTACATACGTACATACATACACTCTGTATATTATTTACAAAACTTATGCGTAGTGCTTTCTCCAAGATTAAAGACATAGTTAATAGATGTTAACTGATGTATTTTATTGGACTAAAATATTTGGTTTTATCACTTAAAGAAAGATTTTAATGAAATCAAAAATAATTATGGAACAATTAAGAACTTAAACTTAAACGACAGATATATTAGAGACGTTCTTATAATATTTATCATATAGCGTTATTCTTTGATTTTATTCATAAATACACTCTTACATGTATAACGTTAGTTTTGATCAAAAACTATTAAGATTAATAAAAATTTTATTTGAAGTGTATTGAATAAAAATGTTTGGAATTTATTTTCATAACACTTTTTTTATAAATTTTTTTAAACTAATTTAACATTTCACAACTTTTCGTTAATTTCAAGAGGTTTTAATTTAATAATTATTTTAAATTGAAGTTATGTGCTTATAATTACCTTGTTTAAATAAATTTCAAAGTCACTTAATTATTTATTTGTAAATAGTCTGACTACAAAATTATTATTTACACTTTCATTATGAAGATATAACGTTTTCTACTATATGGTTAGACATTTAGTTTAAATTTTATTACAATTATATATATATATATATATATATATATATATATATATATATTAATACACGTATGCATGTATTTGTGTCTCTACGTTTAATAATCTACTTATCTAAATAATTATATCCAAGCAATAGTCACGTCCTGTGCAATAGCATCAATATCAATAAGAGTAGCAACAGGTAGCCACTATTTATTGTATGGGTTCGAGCTGCAGACATTATGGCAGATGCGGAATATTCACCTACAGAAAAATAGAGATACACAGTTATAACTAAGCATTTATACATACATATGTATATATATATATATATATATATATATATATATATACATATATATATACGTATATACATAAATATATAAATTGATATATATTTGGTGATGGACGTTTTGTCCGATGAATAAGAATAGCTTAGGATTTCGTTGAATGTGTGCTATTTACTTAAACCAAACTTAAATTTACTTAAATACAAAATGTAATTGAGTTACATACGAAAACGATCTTAAACGTGTTGTCGTGTCGAAGGGAACGAAAGAATTCAGCTTTTTATATTCGTATTGCTGCAGAACATAGACGTCATTTTCTAGCATCCGAGTAGTTGGTGCATCGAGTAGCCGGTATCACAACGGTGATGCTACAGCATTCCCCCCGCCGGAGGGGGCTCATCTGAACCTCAGAGGAACCGTTGTAGGGATGCGTAAGCGAAGGCCGTATCGAGTCGTTGCGGACGAAGACGTGGTATGGACCGTCGAAGGGATGCGTAAGCGAAGGCCGTATCGAGTCGTTGCGGACGAAGACGTGGCATGGACCGTTAGGGATGCTTTCTGAAGGTAAATCCTTGAAAAAAATTTCTTACCTCTCAGATTTGTAAGGATTGCTGACGAAATAGAAGATTTTGTTGCTGAACCATACGGCGTGAGCTTGGTGATGTCAGCGAATTGCTCCAAAATGTCGGCGTAAGAATTATTCGTGTCGTACGTTTTGATGACGGCTGCTTCGAAATGCGATGAGGACGTTAGCTGTGAGATTAACAAATCGTAGTGTTTGATAAAACTGGAGCCGATTCGACGTTAAGGGCAGGACGGATACATCGTGATCGTGTCGAAAGTCTTTCAAATTTTTTGCATAACTCAATTGCAGCTGCATGTAGTTCGCTGATTTCGTTTGGTGCTTGCGACTGAACACGTTGAATTTGGTTCGGTGCCATAGCATCGACAATTGAATCGACAGTTTTCGTGAATTCAGTTGTGGGGGCCAGACGAGACAGCGACCACCGGCTGGGCACATTCAGGCAAACGTTTTGTCCAAAGGCCTTTTAATGCTGTTCAGTGGGTTTCGAGGTGTCATGAGACATATTTTTTAACCAATGTCACGCACACACTTGTTAATAAACGCAAAATGGCTAACGAGATAACCCAGACACGTTGCACCAAAAAAACAAGATGGCGGAAATCCAAGTAAAATTCCGATGATTTGCAATTCTTTTTGTGAGAAATTTGCAAAAAGATTTCGTATGCAAATCGGTTCTAAAGCGGGGTCACCAATTTGGTGATATATACGATTTGTCCGATAAATAAGAATAGCTTAGGATTTCGCTGAATGTGTGCTATTTATTTAAACCAAACTTAAATTTACTTAAATACAAAATGTAATTAAGTTACATATGAAAACGATCTTAAACGTGTTGTCGTGTCGAAGGGAACGAAAGAATTCAGCTTTTTATCAATTTCAGCTGATCAATAACGACGTTGATACTAAATGTGAACTAAGTAATTAGTAAATAGTTAAGGTTTTCAAACTACATTATACATACATGTTGACAATAACATAGAATATATGTTCCAAAACAGTAACAAAGTAAAGGAAACCATCTTAAAAAGCATTTCTCCGTTAAAACGTATGGATCTATTTTTGCCTTCCAAGATTTTCTAATCTAACGTCATATTGTTTCATATTTAATATCACACAGATTTACAAAATTTTAATTTGAAAAAATACCAAGAACGACACATGCCTAGATAAGTTAATTGGGACCTCCTAAACACGAAAAACGCTGTAATTTTTTTTCTTAAGTACCGTTTTTTAGATAACGGTACTTTTGTGTTTTTCGGTGTATGGTCCCACTCAAACCCTTGTGATCGAATAAAATCGCATATCGTTGAAAATAAGGCCTTATTACACGTTGGTACCGGCAGCGAACTTTTTGTGTGGCCGGCGCCGGTCCCTAGGGACCGGCACTAGAATTTAATGTTTCACTTGATGTGTCACTATCTTCTTTTCTTTCGGACATATTCAATGTTATGGGCAATAACTATTTCCAAAACTAAATTCAATTTCCTTTTTACGAACAATATGTACACTTCGATAGGTCTTTTGTTACTGATCACCTCTTAAAGGTGGTATACCTCATACGAAAATAAGGAATAGAATCACACATACATTACATATACACCAAAAAAACGTCCAAAATAGCGCGGCAAAGAATTCCTTATCTCATTAGTACTAAAGTAATCTCTTGGCGATAGCATACAACATTGTATCTCTCGCCTGCTGAGCGGAAAGGACAGCAACTTCGGCGCCGGGCTCAACGTGTTTATGAAGTTAGATTTTGTAAGTCGCGGGGTCAGAGTAAGAAAAACCGAACAACCTCTTGTTTAAGTAGTTGATTAAATAATCCTCTATTTCATTGTTTCCTATATTCACTTCTTTTATTAGTTGACAAACGAGAAGCGTTGTCAGATGGTAAACTTATTCTAATTAACTCAGTTGAGACATTTAAATATAACAGATTTAATCTAATTTTGATACATATTATCAAACATAACTACCCGACCCCCACGTCGATGTAGATTAGTTTGAACAAAAATATTGTAGCTTATAAGACAATGAGGAATTATAAATTAAAATTTGCGAAGAGATGTGTAAACAGCACACAGCCATGTACTAAAATTAAGCATTATTAAACTTCTTTCCCAACGTTTAATGAAGCCACGTATTGCTTTCGTACTATTTTTTATGTTATGCGAAATATATGGGCTTAAACCAAACGCATTTGTTTTATATCATATTTGAAAAAATTATTGATTGAATTCCATCGAGATACCACACAAAAAACAAAACAGTTCCTCAATCGTATAGTTTTATAATAGATTAAGTTATAAAAAAAATTCATCTACTGATGTCGAACAATTTACAAAATTAGGTCCTTAATAAAATGTACTATATTTGTGTATGTAACACAATTTCAATGGCGCATACATGCAAACATATACTATACACGTACATATGTATGTATGTGCGCCATTGTACCCTTTCGGAATTTTTTGAGCTAACTCATTATATGGCTGGTATGATAGCAACTCATTTGCGACTAGCTCATAAACTAACTAAAATCTGATGCAGAAGTGAAAGACAAAAGACAAAAAAAATTTGTTATATCGTCAGTTACGTTTTGTCACAGTTGCTAGAGGTTCAGCTTATGGAATAACAAATAATTTCAGCTTCATCCTTCATGAAAGGTGAAACTTCCTTTAGATCTTATTCTGGGCAAGGTGCCAGTTAAAAAGCTTAAAAGGATTTTTGGTGCTTTAAAAGGTGAGATAATTATCCGACTTAACGAATTAGTTTATATATTAATTAATTTTCCTTAATTAATTTCTTAACATTAACTAGATGCAATTCGTATTAATTCTGAAGACAACCGAGAAAAAGCATTAAGGAACACAATAAAACTAAAAAGCGACATTAATTTTATTAGTATTATTAAATAATAATATTCTTTTTAAAAAGTGCAATAGATAAAAAATGAAAAAACAACTTTCTTTTTATTAAATTAAAGCATAGTTTAGCGTATTAATTCAACTCATATGAGTCTAGCAAAGCACCTAGACAGATTACAGGTAACTCATGACGCATTCGTACTGAATGGATAATAAGCTAACTCAAAATAAGCTAGTTTGTGGTTAGCTTAAAACTGATGCAAAGTGATTGAGTACTCGCTCATTCTTAGTACAATACATGTTAAATCATGATCAGGGGTAGTATGTAAAATGAGTTAGCTTGTGAGTCACCTATAGCTCATCTATGATAAACCATGAACTAGCTTGTAGTTACTTCAAATCCCGACAGGGTAATTATTTCACTTACATATGTAAGTAAAAACATTTTTGTTGAATAATTCATGTAGTTAAAAAATCGAAAAATACGCTTTTTAAGAATATACATATATAGTCAAAATAAAATATATACATGTATAAGTAAAAAAAAAACTTTTAAAAAAGCTAAATACTATAATGAACCAAAATACGAGCACAATTGTGAAAAAGCGTCAATCGGCCACTTTTATTCACAATAATAATCTTATTTTGGTTCATTATTGCTTAAAGTTTATATTGAATTTAATCTTTAACATTTTAGCTGTTTTAAATATTTATATTATATACTTAGGCCAATGTGCTGTGTTTTAAAATAGACATTATGATCTTATGAGAAGATAAGATGAACACATGAATTACACCAACAACTTCGTACGAGGAACTTTATTAATAATATTACCTATACGCTTCGAAACACAATACAAAATGAGCGTTATTGTATTTTTCCTGAGAGTTAAAACCTGGTTTTAACGTTAAGACCATAAATATATGATTTTGCGTTCAGACTACAAGTTTAACAAATTCTCGCTTAAACATCCAGATTGTCCATTAAATTTGATCACACTAAATAATAACCTTTATGAAATAAGGGTATTTTGTTGCTGTACTAACAGGTAATTCACATATTGTACTGCATCTGTTCTTACATCGCGCTCTAACATTGAAATTCTGTTCTATGTACATTAATATGGCAAAGTCGCTCAAAAATACCACCGGGTTTACCGCATACGAGTGTATTTACTCTTGCACTCACAAACATTTGTATACCACAACCTTCATATGAAATTCTTTTTTAACGTTTTAACCATCTTTTCAGCAGCTTAATATAAATTCACTGCTAATTCTCTGTTAAAATAAATAGTAAAATGAAAAATCAGAACTCTACTTACCACTAAGCACATGTAAATCAACTGACACAGATGCACTATTTGAGGGCTGACAAGTATAATTACCAGAATCCATTTTACGCACAAACGGTATAATCAAAGAGCCGATCTGCATAAATTAATATATAAAAGAGGACATTTATGTTTATTATTGTATCTTTTAAACAAATAGCATTTGCATACATATATTGTGTTGCAGCGTGCATGAAGTCTACGAAGCAAATAGTTTCTTAGCAATATACTTACTTAGATTTTAAATAGCAACAAAACAAAAAAGTGAGAACTAGATAATATAAAATCTAGATTTAATAAACTTTGATATAAGGCTTTGTGTTATTGTTATAAAGATTTCGAAGTATATTAACTGTATTCCTTTCTTAAGAAGTTTACACCATCTCAAACGGAGACATGCTCTTTGCAATTAAGCCAATTGATCGATTCTCTTGAAGATGAAGAGAAGATTTATGTGTATTCGTAATGCCTATTTTCAAATAATTTTTTACATTTTGAACAGCATCTTATCGGAAAATATTATTTTTTTAACTTCTCTCTAGGAAATTTAAACAGAAAGATTCTTTGACAAATTCTGAGAACCCGCCATTATGTATGTATATATGTGTGTGCGAGTATGGATGTATGTAACCCTCTTATATCTTTCGTTTTATTCTAAACGGTAATAACAGCATTTTCAAAATGATTTCTTTTGAATAACTTTTTTGTGCCTCCACCGATCGATTCCACAAACTAATCAAATCTTAACGCTCGAAAATCATGCCAATCAACGCAAATCGGGCTAAAATCGGGAGATATCGCAAACGAAAAAACTCGAAAAAAGTTATTTCTTTTAAAAACTCAGAAATTTTCTCGATTCTTTAAAAGACAAGCCTTCCTAAAC
Source organism: Linnaemya vulpina (assembly GCA_963675445.1). Classification (NCBI taxonomy): domain Eukaryota; kingdom Metazoa; phylum Arthropoda; class Insecta; order Diptera; family Tachinidae; genus Linnaemya; species Linnaemya vulpina. The sequence continues at coordinate 81,747,520 of OY776277.1, read as the reverse complement.
TAATACTTCTTGTTAATTTGAGCCGATTCGAACCGGTAAATTTCAAGATATAAAAAAAAATTTTTAGAAAAAAAGCAATCTTCAAAGTGATTTCTTTATAATAACTTTCTAGCGACCTCACCGATCGATTGCACAAAATCTTACTGCCTGGACCATGACGTTACTCGACATCGTTCTGTCGACAAAATGCTTATAAACAAAAACAAAATTATAGAATTGTTTTTGTTTCTTTATGTATTTTTGTCAACGATCGACATCGAGTGGCATCATGGACCAGGCAGTTAATACTTAAAATTCACGTCTATCACCGCTAAGCTCGATTCTTTTATTCCATAAAGACGTTTCAATTCTTCTACGGGATTATAAGAAATTTTCAGTATTATCCAAATAAAAAATCACTCGTATTAGTAGCATCTCAAGTAAAGCAAGAATGCGTGTTAATAACGGGTAATTTTTAACTAATTGTTGTCTAACATTAACTGTTAATATTAATGGTATAACGTTATTCTTGGTAACCGAAGGAATACAACAAATCAAACGAACAGAGATGTAAACAGGAAAAACTTGCTTTATCGATTTTTTTAGAAGTTTTTAACAAAAGGTCAAATTAAAAGATACATGTTTCTGTATAATATAATAATTTTTCATACTGGTTTAATTGCAATCTACCAATCAACACATAATAAAGACCTGCACAAACGCAAGCAAAACGTTTTACAAGCATTCTCAGGAAAATCAAATAGTGTGTCAGGGTTGCAAAAAAGAAACCATTTAAATTTTACCAACAAACTCATAAAATTGGACTGCCATGACACCAAACGTAGCAATTATGTGTTTGTTTTTCTCCTTACTGGAACCAAAATATATAGAAAATGTTATTAAATCGTCAGTTGCGATGAATTAAAATTTAAATTATAGAGGCCTTGTTTTCTAAAGTGAAATTATACCAACTTTTACAAGCCTGTAGTGTGAATATTACTCTCCCATTTCAAAACAAAAAAATTTGCTTCATTTTACGATAAAAATGTTGAAGAACAGCACAGAATTTTACTAAAACAATGTTGAAGCAACAAGAATTGAATCTGAATAAAAATGAAGTATATCATCAATACTGTTTTAAAACAGTCAAAACCTGTTAGTCTGTTTCTGTTGTAGTAAACATAACAGCCACGTTAGTTTTTGGCTCCAAAAGTAGGAATAAACAAAAATTATTATGAACATGGTTCATTCCCTGGTTTTGTGTGGTTTTGTGATATTTCGTTTGTTTTGCAAAAACCAGCACTAACGGAACTCTAGAGAAAAATATTTCAAATAATGCTTCTTTATTTTAGTGAGAGTCGTTTTGGTTGTAAGTATTTGTTTGATGTTTGCATTTAAAATGAAGTTGTTGTGCTTGGGAGTGGAAGCAGTAGAACATAACACTTTAAAATGTTTCCCTATCTCTTTAATAGATTATAATAAACAAATAACACCAAGCAAAAAAAATATCTGTTGCAAATTCTGTAGTTTAAAAAATTTTAAGATATAATACGACTATTGACCATGTATAATTTGATAATATTAAAGAAATACGACTACTAATTTCAAAACGGTAGATATAATATTTATACGATACCCCTTAAGTCATTAATTTCATTGGTCTTGGCCAATAAAGTGATTGTTTAGAGTTTTACTGTGATATATACAGCGTGTTTATTTTTAAAGTGTCACAACTTTTAGTTGGCATCTGTGCTTTATTTGAGCAACCTACTGATATTTGCTTTTTGTTTAGTTTGCTTTGGTATTTGATAATGTAACCGTGGTTACACCATGCCAGAAATCACATTTAATCACACTAATTTCATAAAACTTTCTTTGAAATAAAGCCCGTTTCATTGATATTAAAAGTAATTATCTTGTTTTATTAAGATTTAAACTTGTGCCACTCTATAAGAAACACCCTTAAAACTTATGTATGTATTTAATATTGTTAGTATATACATCTATGCTTATGATAAATTTTTATAATATTAGATAGTTTTTTGACATACATTTATTATTTTCTTATATATGTATGCATCTGATATACAATAAAATTTAGGTTAGCGTGTTTTGGTTAAGAATATTATCCAGCGCAGTAACTTAGTGCGTTTTCGGGAATTGAGAATGCTTAAAACAACTGAGCGTTTTGTTGCTGTATATGAGTTTCACCTGTCAACCAGCACTTGAAGAAACAAAAGAAATGTCACGTTTTCTTGTAATTCGTGTACGTGCTACCCATTATATCTGAACAAAACATGAACGTTATTTGGCAGGTTGTACAACAATAAAAACATCAGATGGCTTTTCGAAACTACCTTAGTACATATATAAAACGAACCATGCCGTTTGCCTTAGAGTTGTTGACACACAAGCATACACTTACACACACATACTATGATGTATATATATATATATATATATATATATATATATAATATATATATATATATATATATATATATATATATAATATATATATATATATATATATATATATAATATATATAATATATATATATATATATATATATATATATATATATTATATATATATATATATATATATATATACTATATATATATATATATATATATATATATATATATATATATGTATATATATATATATATATATATATATATATTTATATTTATATGCATACATATGTACATGTATATACATTGTATGTTTTAAATCCTTCTCGATCCCAGTAAATAAACTTCGTAACAAAAAAAAAATGGAGTGAAAAGCGTATATAAGAACCAGCTTATAAACATAAATATATCGTTTATTAAATTTTAGCGTCCACTTTACCTGCAATTTCGTCTTCGAAAACAAGAAAAGTTTTAATTACCTCATAATTGTCAAAATGTTAATATCGAGAGTATTAGTTAGGTTATGATTTCAGACACATTCATCAGGGAAAAATGCACCGTGTAGATTTTAACGAAATTTCGACATTATCTAGTAAGTAACTAACTTTTGGTTTGTTTAGGAAATGTATTCCTAATCTGTTACATTTGGCTGAAAATCTCGTAAATACCAAAACCAAATCACTACAACACAACAAAGTAAATATATGTAAATGCCATTGAGTATTACATTTAAGGATTTCAAATGTTTTTTTATAAACTTATATTAATTTACCGTATTTTGACTATCACCGCTATTGCCAAATATGTTACGATCCAATTGAGTGTACCAGCCCATTATATTGTTCTCTCCTATTTGGGTTTTGTCACGATACCAGATAATATATTGGGGTGGATCTAAGGTACCACGCACAATACAGTGGAGCGCCACTTTACTACCGGCCTTCACAAAACGCGATTGATCACCAATCAATTCAGTTTGAGGTACTAAATTAAAATTTGAAAAATATTTTATGTTTAGTGAAGTGGCCACGAAAACTTACCAACAACCTTAAGGTAAACTTTTGCACTCATTTTCGGCTCAGAACTTGCCTGGCATTCATACCAGCCTTCATCTGTTTGCTGTACGTATTTGATTTGTAACGACCATGTAAATTCTTTGTCATCATGAAATATAGCTTGAAATCTTTGGTCCGCTATAAACGTTGTTTGATCCACTGATATAATGTGACCGTCTCTTAAGCGCACCCAAGAAACGGGCTTATTTTGTAAACGATGTATCTAAAAATAAATAATTGACTTCAAATTAATACATATATAAATATATATATATATATATATATATATATATATATACATATATGTATATAAAAGAGTACTGTGTAGTTGTGACGTTGGGTGTAAACAACGCATTCAACGCAGCAAAATGGGTGCGTATTGTTGCTTTAGCTTGATTAGACATCGCAGAATACCTGATAAGAATAGTGCAGTACTATTTCGGAAATAGCGAATTGATCTATATATATGATGCAGGTATAAGAAAACGTAGCCGTAAGACTAGGGAAACCATTAACCTGAATGTTGGCACCTGTTGCATAGGATCAAAGGCATTTCTGAAATATCTGAGCGTGATGATTGACACACGTCTATATTTTCGTGCACCGAAATCCTGCTTGGGGCTTTCTCAGATTATGCCAAATGCAAGGAGCATTACTCTATAATATATCGTTCATTAAACGAACGTAGAGAAATATATATGAAGTCGAAGTAAAGTATGTGGACTCAAAGCCAGTGCTTTTTATACAGAAAATGGTTTTAAAATACGATAGAAAATTTATATTGTAGCTGATCGTATAAATATACGACTTAATATCATCAAAGTATACACAGTAGACTTATTCTGTACTCTAAAGCCCCGATTTAACTAAGAAGAACATGTATGTACATCGATTAACACCTTTGTTTTCATTTATTTAACACCATTCAATAAAGGCCATTATTACAACTTCATGTTTGTTAAAATTTTTAATTCGGTAACGGTCCTAAATCTTTATAAATTATGATTTTGTTATATGTCTTATGTATTTATTTGTACTTTCCTTTTGTTAATTACGTCGAACAATTTGCTATTCAGTTATAGATTCTTATTTCATTGTATGGCAACATTGTCATTATATGATGAAATAATAATTTTGCTATTTAAATTCAAAATTTCAACTTAAAATGTTTTTGTTGCCTAAAAGCTTGTTTCTCGAAAGATGCTGTCTCTTCACTTTTTCGTTTACGAGAACTGCCGCAGACCTCATTATAGAACAAACCTATTCTAAGAGCACATCTGTTCCTTCAGAACTACGTCCTGCCACGGTGTATTTCCATGGGCCTTATTCATGAATCGAGTTGATTGTCGATAAATCATTAGGCGTTCAAGGAAGAACTCTCTTATTTTATATATGAGAAGTTGTTGTATGTTGGAACCCAGATAGAGGAAAGGGTAGCCTTGCAAAAATATACAATTTCTTTTACACTTTCTTATTGATCAGTAATCTAAGCGGTTTTTTTACAGCCAAAATTTTAGCTTAAGCCATACCGCCGTCATCAGCGTTCTGAAAGGATTGCTGCACTACAAGAAGAAATATTTGACGAAACTCAAGTTACCATAATACTTAAACACCTAAGGTTGCACTAAGGAATAATGCTAAACAGGATAAATACATCTCACATTAGCAAACAATAAAAGAGTAATACGTCTTACAGAATGCAGAGCATTCCTGAATGCTGTTAATGGAAAATAGAAATGATATATTATTTTAAATATTTTTTTTAAATACATAGTGCTTCCACTCTAGCCTACGAGAATGTAGTTATTTCAGGGAGTGACTTTCTAAAGGAAAGAGATGTAACAAGTGGTTTATTGAGAACAAAAATCGGAAGAGAGTTGGCTATCTGGCAAGCCTGTTCCTGGTGCACCGTAATTTTTGGCTACGGGAACTTTACGTAGTGTATGTGCACATATCCTGTTTTCACAGCGTCTGACCGTAAGATATCGTGCTTGCAGCACAAATCAGGGCCTTTTTAAAGTCAATATTAAAGTAAATAGATATACATTTTAGCAACAGAAATCGTTTGTTTTATATATATTTGCTTTTGTCTTAAATTCATAGTTTTAATTATGTTAATTTTTTTTTAATTTTTTCAATTGAATATTACTGTCATACACATAATTTTTGACATATATATGTAAATATTGTTAATAGAGTTAACAGTAGCACATATATGTAGGTGTTATCATTCTTATTTGTGTGGTTTACTGTATACTTGTACAAAAGTAATAGAAACTTCAACGCAGGTAAGTATCATATGTACATTAAACCATCATCATCCTTTTCTTTCTATGGTGATCTATTTTTCTACTGAGGGCTATTTATAAGCTATTACTCATTTGAGTTTACAGCAATTTAGATGGCATTGATACATTTTCATTCGATTTTTGTTTATTTAGAACTAGCTGATAATCGCATTGCCGTATGGTAGTTACCAAAAAAAGATACACTCGCAATAGTTAAATCAATAAATGAACACATCACCTTTTCAAATTCAGTCATCAGTAATGAAATGGTATACAAACATAGTTCGTAAATTGAACAGGGCGTGACATACATATTAATATATTTTCTGACTCCTAAACATTCATACGATATAGCCAAACAGCATTATATATAGATATCTGTAAAATGGCTTATTAAAAACAGTCAGTCAATATAGTAAAACAAAACTAAGCATATCACAAAACTGAAAGGGTTATTAAAAAATTATTTGAGTTCGTTCTCCCATCCCGTGAAT
>OY776277.1:81641286-81736286 GCA_963675445.1 Linnaemya vulpina | reverse complement strand
AAAATCAAAATTTCGTTTCCAGTGTTGGATACTGCAATGTTTTGTTACAAAAATTGTTACAAATTTTAGTTTTTCTTATATAAAACCGCTTTATACATTCATACCCATCCAGGGGTGGGAAATTAATTTTTTTTTCATATTCGTTATTTTGTGGTACATATAGTAGCTAAAATGTTTAAAAATTTTAAGTTTTTCTTAAATAAAACCACTTTTGGTATCATGAAGATTTCCATCGATGAAAAATAAATTAAAAAATTTAAAGTTCCCATCCAGGGTTCCGAAATTTAAAATTTTTTTATACAATACATAACCAAAAATCAATTAACGTCGCTTTTTCCAAGTTAAAATTATTTCTTATTTCGCCACAACAAAATTGGTATTACAAATTAAAAAAAAAAAATAAAATTTCGATTCCAGGGTTGGACACTGCAATACTTTGTGTAACGTGAACGTTACCAAAATGTTTAAAAACTTGTACTTTTGCTTAAATAAAACCGCTTTCACATTATGAAGACTTTTATTTTTGAAAAATTAAAAATTCGTTTCCAGGGTTGGGAAATTTTGAATATTTTCTTAAGTAACCATAAATGCAACTGAAGTTGTTTTTATTTTTTGTTAACAGAAATTTTTGTATAACTTAGAAAGCAGACCTACGTTAGTGAAGGCTATATAAGATTCGGCACAGCCGAATATAGCACTTTTACTTGTTTTGTTTTATTTTGTTTTTTTTTTATGTATACTACACTAAAGAGACATAAAATAGTTTTATTTAAGAAAAACTTAAAATTTGTAACCATTTTGGTCACTTTTGTGGTTATATATATATATATATATATATATATATATATATATATATATATATATCAACTATAACTATAGTCAAAGATAACTTATATATTGATTAGTATTAACTAGTCAACCCTAATTAACAAATCCATTTTCATGACCTACAAAGCAGTTTTATTTTAGTAAAACTTCAAATTTTTAAACATTTTAGTTATTACATGTATCACAAAATACCGAATGTGCAAAAAATAAATTTAATTCCCCATCCCTGGAAAATTTTTGCTGTTAAATTTGTGTCGAGAAATAGGTGTAAGCTTCCCAGCTCTGGAACCGTATTTCGGATATACACTATTCGAATAAAACTCTATAAGTTCATTTCCAATCGATCAGTTTAAGAACGAAGTCTCTAGCTCTTCTGGGGGCTTGGGAAAACCGATTTCACGTACAGACAGACGGACGTCGCTCAATCGTCATCGCTATTCATAAGGTTTCAGAATATATATATATATATATATACTTTATAGGGTCGCATATTAATATCGAAGAAAGTACACACGGAATGACAAACCTAAATATACCCTTTAACTTTTTTGTGAAGGTTATAAAAAAATAATACAGCAACAAGTTCTTCTATTCCTGTGTGATATAAATTACTTACCTGTGCTATGGTATCAATGTTAATATCAGGCTTTATGTTCAAAAGTTCGAACTCTATACATAAGAAATAAACTTTTCCTTCTTGAGTATTTATTAGATCTTTTCGCAGTAATTTTTTTTTTCGAACAAACAGTAAAATTCTGAACATCTATTTCAGGTAGGGAAGATTGTGCCAAGTCATGTTTTATATGCCAGTAGATAAGAAAATAATTGCAAAAGAAAAGTCAAAACCAAGTTATGAACAAAATCTGCATCATTGACTGTCAAATGCGTACAATGAATTATCTGAAAATTTTCTACCCCATAAAAAACAGTCATTGCCAAAAATCTGTGATACATTCAATTACATATGAAGCAAACAAAGTTTCATAGTGATAAAAAGGTAGAATTAAAGGCTCTATAAAGCCAAGAGCTAAATGAAATATTTCCAGCTAAAAGTTAAAAACAAATAAATATACAAATATATATAAAATAATTATACAAATATATATCGACTCGCACCGAAGTGTTAATACCTACATACATACATACATGTGTATATTATGAATGTGCAATATTTGATGCAATTTTTGAGGACTGCTTTCACCTTCAACTTCGTAAAATAAAATATCCATGGTATTTAATTTAAAATTACTTTATTGGCAATAACACATATTAAAACAAAGTTGTTTCCTCTTATAATGATTGAAAATTTTAACTTTCTGAGCAATTAATGATTTGTACTTATGTAGGTCTCCTGAAGAATGCTTACGCAGTAAAGTTATTATATTAAGCATATCTATTCCACGTTTGTAACATACGTTGGTTTCATCGAACCGTGTTTAGTGTGTCGACTAAACATTAAATAAATTAAAAATATACATATGTATTAGTTTTTTTTTTGCAAATTTTTCGACCTTTTTCTCTTATAAATAATACAGATTTTCTTGAGTTTCAGGTCTGTATATTATATACACAGTTGCCACTGTGGTACAATTGAACCAAAAATTGTTGCTTTTTTTACGTTTGGTTCGCTGGTTCATTATTTATCTTTTATGAAAAGTTAACGATTATAATATAAATAAATTTTTAAAGTTTTATTATGCCTGTATAATATTACAGGCATATTTTTCATTTAATGAATAAATGTATTTACGAAAATTATTACTCTTCACATAAAGTAAAAGATTTGATTCGTTTACAACACTTAATAGTAATCGATTATTACCTACCCACAGTAGGTATATTGGCAACACTGATCGATTGTTACTTTTGTTTACAAGTCAGAAATTGACAATTTGGCTTCAGTGTAAAAAGTATTGTATTATGCTGGTATGCAAATAAAATTTAAAAAATCGATTCTCTTTTTTTATTTTGGTTCTTATTTTATGGATTTTGGTCCCGAAGAAAAATTTAGAGTGGCAACCGTGATTATATATATATATATATATATATATATATATATATATATATACAATTTATTTTCAATATTGCGTTAACCTTTGGTTAACTTCTTCAGGAAAAATTTTAATAGATTGTGTTGTACGAAATTCTTCTAAACACATTTTTATTTAATTATAATAATTATTTCTCAACTTATTATTCCTCAAGCAAAGCAATAGTACCTATTTAAATGTAGCGAAGTGTAGGCCTATTGTTGTTAAAATTTATATTATAAAGCTTTTACTCAATGTTACGAAAAGCATAAACACATAATCTTGTCTGTCCATATGTGACCTTGAGAATACATGTCCGTCCGTATGTGAGCGTGGGAATTTGTTTCTGTCCATATGTGAGCTTGGGAATACATGTCCGTCGGTATGTGAGCGTGGGAATATTAGCAACAATGAGTAACTCAACTTAAGTAGAGAAATATTAATTAACTAAGTTATGTGTGTACACATGTACATATCAATATATCGCGTGGTCAGTTAATATTATGTAGATATGTAGTATTATGGCTAGCGGTTCTTTACTTGATATTATGTATTTTATACCTACTAAAGGTGCTTGAGCGTATTTTTTACAAATTGCATATTTTTTAGTGAACTAAATAGCATTGCATTAAATATTTAGTAGTCTCTTCTTTCTTTCTGTTCTTAACCTCGAAGCTGTAAGGTATTATTAATTACTTAACTTATATCACTACAAGGAAATTGAATAAACTGTACTATACCTAAAAGAATTTATATTTTTCTTAACATCAGATCTGTACATAATAAATTTGTACCGAAACCCGAGAACTAACGATTCCTTTTAATACAATAAATTACTTATATAAATTTAAATTGTTGATAATATACATAGAATTAAACTTACTTGTTGTAAAATTTTCTAAAGTATATAAAGAATCATGAGTAGCCTTGATACTCTTATTGGAGCCCAACGTGACTTACTTCAATTAATTAACACTATGGAGCTAGTACACAAAACTGTCGTTCAGATTACACACTTCACTCTGATACTAAGTTGCCAAAATTATCGCTACCGAAATTTTCTGGAGAATATGTGGATTGGATTCCCTTTCGAGACATATATTTCTCCCTCGTTCGTGAAAACTCCCCTCACTAAAATTAAAAAATTTTACTATTTGAAAAGTACTCTTACTGGCGAAGCAGCCAATTTATGCAAATTATGATTCCGCATGGGAAATCCTTGAAGCGAGATATCATAACTAATAATGAAACTTTTCAATATACCAACACTCAAAGCTGGGATCCTATTCTTATACACTTAATAGTTCAGAAGTTAGACATTCAAAGTAGAAAGGGTTGGGAGTTGTCTTTAAAATCATCCACCGAGCTTCCCTCTAAAGAGGAGTTATTTTCTTTTCTGGAAAGAACATTCCGTAGTTTGGAGTGTATAAAAGATAAAAATCCTTTAACTCTTAAACAAAAATCTAATAAAGTTGACAAACAGTCTATACGAATGCGAAAGACTTCTTGCAATTCTGGAAACTTTTCTAAACAAAATGGCCTCTCTTGTTCTTATTGTAACGAAATCTCATTCTCTCTCAAAATGTTTTAAATTTTTAGCCCTTTCTTTAAACTCAAGAGATGAATTTTTATCAAACAAACGAATTTGTCGAAACTGACATAATGAAAAGAATTGCGGCTCTCCATTTCGTTGCATTATTTGCAACCAAATGCATCATACAGTTCTCCATTCTGAAAATAATCACTCAGTTGTTCCTTTGCCTACATCTAATCTTAAACAGCCACCAGTCACATTTCATAATGCAAACGCTTGTCAAACGATCTTGCTCTATACAATTCGTTTGAAAGTTCGTACTAGTCGTGGTTACTTTTCTCTATGTGCGCTTTTAGACCCCGGTTCGCAGGAGAGTTTAATAAATGAATCGGTGGTTCAGCTTTTAGGTTTGAAGAGGACCAAGTGTCACTGTAAGATAATTGGTATCGGTAACGGCAACGAATATGTTTCGAAATATTCTGTGCTTATGGATTTGTGCAATAGAAAACAGGACCCAGTAGTCTCCTGTACCGCTTTAGTTTTAAGCACTCTTTGCTCCTATACACCTGATCCTTCAAGTATATATATTTCTATGCCTGAAGTTGATGATGATAGCTTGGCTGATCCATATTTTTTGATACTGACCCTATCGACAAAATCCTAGGCGCTGATTTAGTTTCGAAAGTTAAAATCTCTTCTGATTCGTTTGTACATAATGAACTTTTCTTTCAAAATACACATTTCACTCTATTTAAAAAATTTTTCCAGGGATGGGAAATTAAAAGTTTGTTTTTGGCACATTCGGTATTTTGTGGTACATGTAATAACTAAAATGTTTAAAAATTTTAAGTTTTACTAAAATAAGACTGATGCATTATGAATGCATGTCTCATTTGTGTCGCATTGGTAAAAATAAACAAAACAAAACAAAAAAACTTTTGCTTCCAGGGATGGGAAATCGAAAGTCTTTTTTTTCGGCACCTTCGGTATTTTGTGTTATACGTAACAACTAATATGTTTAAAAATTTTAAGTTTTTCTTAAATATAACCGCTTTATACATCATGAAGATTTGCATTTATGATTTAAAATTTCTTTCCTATTTTTTATACATTAACTTAACAAAAAGGAAACTGACTTTGTTTTTGTTTTGCTAACAAATTTGGTATCAAAAATAAAAAAAAAACTCTATTTCGAATCCAGGGTTGGACAAGTGAATATATTATAGTACATGAAAGTGACTAAACTGACGTAATTTTTCCTGATTAAAATTACTTTTTATTTCGGCAAAACAAAATTGGTATCAAAAATTAAAAAGAAAATAAAAATTTCGATTTCAGGGTTCGGTACTGCAATATTTTGTAGTACATGAAAATAACGAAAGTGGTAACAAATTTGTAATTTTTCTTAAATAAAACAGCTTTATACATCTTGAAGACTTCTATTGGTAACAAATAATTAAAAAAAATAAATTTTCGATTCCAGGATTCGGAAATTGAATATTTTTTTTTACACATTCGGTATTTTGTGGTACATATAATAAATTAAAATGTTTAAAAATTTTAAGTTTTTCTTAAATAAAACCGTTTTATACATCAGGAATATTTGCATAGATGGAAAAAAAATTTAAAAATTTAAAAATTCTAATCCAGGGTTAGGATATTTTAATATTTTTTGTACATTAAAATAATTAAAAACTAACGTCGTTTTATCCTGGTTAAAATTATTTTTTGTCCTGGTAAAACAGAATTGGTATAAAAAATTAAAAAAAAAACAAATTTCGATTCCAGGGCTCGAAAACAGATACACATTGTAGTACATGAAAGTGACAGAAATGGCTACAAATTTGTAGTTTTTCTTAAATAAAACCACTTTATACATCATGAAGACTTGTATGGGTAAAAATAATTTTAAAAAGTTTTAATTTTCGCCTCCAGGGATCGGAAATTGAAATATTATTTGGGCACATTCGGTATTTTGTGGTACATATAATGACTAAAATATATAAATATGTTAAGTTTTTCTTAAATAAAATCGTTTTTGGTAACATGAAGATTTGTATGGATGAAAAAATATTTTTAAATTTAAAGTTCCCATCTAGGGTTAGGAAATTTGAATATTTTAATACAATAACAAAATACCGAATGTGTATAAAAAAATATTCAATTTCCGAGCCCTGGAATCGAAAACTAATTTTTTTAAATTATTTGCTACCAATAGAAGTCTTCATGATGTATAAAGCGGTTTTATTTAAGAAAAATTACAAATATTTTACCACTTTCCTTATCTTCATTACACCAAAAACGGTTTAATTTAAGAAAAACTAAAAATTTTTAAACATTTTAGTTATTATTTGTACCACAAAATACCGAATGTATAAAAAAAAAAATTTTTAATTTCCCATCCCTGGAATTTTTTTTTTTTATATTTTAAATGGACAATTGAGGAATCCCAAGGTATGAAATAGGTTCAATTTTCAAATACGCAAAAAAATAATCGGTTTTTGGTGTTAATTTTGCGTCGAGAAATAGGTGTAAGCTTCCCAGCTCTGGAACCGTCCTTCCGATTTTTCACGTACAGACAGACGGACATCGCTCAATCGTCATCGCTTTTCATAAGGATCCGAAATATATATACCTTATGGGGTCGCATATTGATATCGAAGAAATTACACACGGAATGACAAACCTAAATATACCCTTTCACATTTTTGTGAATGGTATAAAAATTATTTTCGGGATAGGATATTGAATTTTTTTATACATAAAAGTAACCAAGAAAACAACTAACATCGCTTTTTTATTAATTAAAACTATTTTTAATCAGGAAAAACAAAATTGTTATCATATATTTAAAAAAATTAAAATTCATTTCCAGGGGTGAAAAACTATTTTTTTTCATTCATAAAAGTACCAAAAAGTCAACTGACGTTTTTTTTCTGATTAAGACTATTTCATAGCTTAGAAAGAACAAAATTAGTACTTAAAAATATATATTATGCCAGACGTACGTTGGTGGAGGGTATAAAAGATTCGGGAATATAGCACTTTTACCTGTTTTTTTTCTTATTGTCTGTTTGTTTGTTGTAAAATTTGTTATTAAAACTACTATTTGACATAATTTCATTGTTGTATTAAAATTTAAATCCATTTGTTGGTGGTTAAGCAGTGTCTATATGCATTTCATTGGTGACTTGCGAAATCATCAGTAGTCTTCAACCACAATAGACAGTAAAGCAATTGTTTGGTACTTATGTATTTTGATATTTGAATCTTTTTTTAAGAATAACTTCGCATATAAAAGTGTTGAATTTAATTTTTTAATATGTTTTCCAATTTTTTTTATAATATCTAACAAGATGCTTTTTCATTTATACATGCCCATGCATTTATACCAAAAATCAAACATGATATAATTCTGTAATTCATGTCAACAAAGTGAAATATATGGAAACATACGAACACACAACAAAGTTTAAAAACTTCAAACAACGTGTTATGGAAATTTTCAACATTGCAAGACAAATTCAGCCCGTTAACAAATTACATAAAAATGCATATATTTGTTTGTGCATACCGACACAGCATATGAGTTATTTGTACATACATAGATACACAAGGGTACAAAACAATGATACCAAAACAGAATAATAGTTATGTTTTAGATAAAGCAGTTTTTGTTTGTTTACAAATCACTGCGTGTAATTTTCACTTTGCAAAAGCTAATCGACGCCATATTGAGAATGATATAACAAGAAGAAAAGAAGTAAGCTCTTCGGTAGAAGCTGGTATAAAAAAATGTTTGGTACCACATTTATAATTTCGAGTGTGCTGAATGTGAAAGTTGTATATTTTTTGGTGTACTTTTGGTGTTTATGTGCAAAACATATGACACCTTTTTAAGCATTCCGTAGGTACTGCAACATTTCCATTTACCTAACATTTACGATTTGAACGTTCGGCTATTTCTTCCTCTAATTTTCCTTAGATAATACAGGCGTATCTTGATAACGTGCAATTTGTTAATATATATCTCGCGATAATTTTTAATGTTTTCCAGTTCCCTTCAAATACGTTCGACAAATGGATTAAAATCAATGTAATTTGGTTCCCTCGTTAATATTTTTTCAGTAGCATGTTGATCACCGGTGCTGTATAATCTGAATTCTTTTAGGCCTACGCACAGTGAACGGTCCCCATAGTAAAAGTGGAAAAAAATCGAAGGAGTTATGGTACCTTAGTGAAATTTTTGGCAAATATCTCTCTTGGCCTACTATTTGCGAAAATTAATAAACATTTTTAGAAATCCTTTTATTTTTCCGGCTCGGGGACAATGAAATAGCACAAATTCCACCACTTTAGTGATTATTACTTTTTTGAATTTTAATCTGTCATTTCACATACAAAATGATATAGCGTGATAGTTTTCTTATGATATATAACCAATCTCTAATTATTTAGGGTTGCCCTATACATTTTTTCAATATAACATTATGTTAAACTTTTTAGTCCTTTTGTTTGTTTACAGTTTTTAAAATATAATATATTAAAATATTGGTATTCAAATAACATTATATGAATAGGGTTGCCAAATTGACAATACTAAATATTTCAAAATTACATTATTATTTAAGATAAAGAACATATGTATATAAAGATTAATAATAAAGTAACAAACAAATTCAAATAACACAACAATTGTAAACAATTTCTTAATTACTAAAATAAGTTTCTGAGACTGAATCAGTGTTAAAAGATTCATCTGTCATTATGTAATTACTAATTTCTTGATTATTGTAGAAAATGCTGCTTGTATTAATTGTATTTCTATTAGATGAAATTAATGGATCAGAAGAAATTAGGAGTTTATTCATTAAATCTTGATTACAATTTTCTCTGCTATTTTCTGAGTTCGCTAAAAAATTTTCGAGCTGTATTGCCATCATTACTAGTGCCAAAATTAGACTTCCCTTTATTAACTGTTAATCACGTCTCAGATCGAAATTTATCTAATTCGTTTTTTTCTTTTATTATACAGCATTTTCTTATCATTCCTAACTTTCCAAGTCTTAAAAGGCAATCGACACGCAGTATGTAATGTGCTCTAAAAGCATCTAAGCAATCAATGTAAAGGTGGAATTCCATATCTATAATGGTCTTCGTTGGGAGAATAAGTAATACGAAGTTTGTTCATATCTTTAGGTTTAGGTGTCATATAAAGCACTTTGACCCCGACTTTTTGACGGTTCTCGCTTAAGTACGTATTTGTATCAAAAAGGGCTGGTTTCACATGGTGTACAAATATGCGAGAATAAATTTTATATGTGTTAGAGCCATCCTAATTGGTATTCTTTGGTTTAAAGCATCATAAATTATCAAACATTAAATATATCAACTGATAATTTTAACAAATATATAAAATATGGATGATTTTTAAAATCTTTATATCTCAAAAGTTGGCATAGAAAACACCTAAACTTTCTTATACATATTTTAGTATATATATATATATATCAGAAAATAAGATTATTGATTCATAAAAGTCGTTTTGCGATGTGCCTAGTTTTTCGGGTCCAACGAAGCTGACAATTTTTTTTTTTGTTTAAGTACATATTTTGGCTAATTTCTTAACATTATTTCTTACAGTGTTGCTATAAATATTTGAATTTTAGGAATGTTTCATTGTTTCTGGTACATTCCTGAATAAAACAAATATAATTGCAAGCATTTTTATTGAAAAATGAATTTATTATATGCATTTTTCCAACCCCATTTTTTGTTACTTAAAAGTTATGAAAAATATTATGAAAATAGTTCGACTTTAAGACCGTATAACTTTTTATATGTGTAACAAACATGAAAATCCAAGCCACCTCTGGAATCGTGGGAGTATCAGCTTTCACCTCATACGTATTTTATTGATGAACATTTTTTTATTTTATTTTTTTCCACTACACAACTTACTGTGCTACGCTTTAAAATTTGAATTATATCGACTTGCTTTGTTGTAGGCAAATTAAAATAAAGAAATTACATATGTTGCTCTCATCTCACTCGCTAACGTTCTACAATATAAAGATTGGCTACTCAACACTATTATATGAACTCTTAATATTAATGTGTTTTTAAAAGAAATAAAATTAAAATTTTTCGCTTTGATTTCTATATTATGCCGCCGTTGAATCTGGGTTCCATGGCTGAAAAACATGAAACAGTCACAGACGAGAATCCACAGATTTCGTTTTAAGTAGGAGAATCAAAGACTTGTTTCACTGCGCCCACTGACACAATTGACAATTTCTTTACATTTTTCTTAAAAACTGAAAATTCTTCTGTGGTCCCTTTAAATTGAAATTGTCAAGAGTCGACTATATATACTTTCTGGTGTTGTTATAAGATAAACACTTTTAGCACAAGTTCCAACATCGTGCACATTTAAGGGCTGACCGAAAAGGCACCAAGAAAACAATAGGAGGTAGTGAAAGGCCCATTGTGATTAGAGGCTTACACCCTACATAATCCTTAAAAAAGTACTGGTGTATATCTGAGGATTCCGCAGAAAGCCTACGCTCCTACGGGGTCGGGCAGTTACTGAGAATATGCTGTACCACTTAATTGGTCTCTTCCTCTGTGCACACTCCTCAGCAGCTCAACTGAGGGAACATCAATCTCTTTCATCTAATGCCGAAGTTGCGCCCTCGTCCGTCCTTTCATTTCCCTGAATGCATTCATGCCTTTGATTGAATGCATGTAAGCATATACTTTTATAGTTAATTAATTACACAAGTCCTGGAAGAAAATTACTGCACAGCATTCGTATTGTATTTGTAAAATCCATTTAAATTGTATTAAAATTTCGATCGATATCGCATGGGATACGCATTTTATTTGATCTAATACCAGCCAACTTTTAGCCAACATTTGTAAAAAATAAAAAATATTATTCAAAACTTCTCCTCTATTAAAATAACACATCAAATTTAAAAGAAGACTTTCTTACATATTGTCATAAGACATATATTCTAAATGAAATTTATATGTTGAAGTCTACTAACGATTTGGTAAAGCATCATTTAAATGCATACAGACGTTACTTAACCCTCCACAAATAAATTCCATTCATAATACAAAAATTTAGCTAACTCAGCAGCTTCGATTTCCTCAGCCAGTTCATTATCTTTTCGTCTCTATTGATGCTAAAATATATCGGCTATATTATATATTCTTCTTTGTTATATATAATAAAATTTATATTAATAATCTTCAACTACCCATATTTTCTTCTTGTTTCTTTGTGTCCTTGTATAAATTTCAAAAGCCAAATCTTTAAAAGGTTTCTGTGAGTTAGGTTCTGCTCACTAAACACCCCACATTAGTTCAAGAATGGCATTAATTAATATTTTGATATCTCCTGATTTGCCTGATTTTTTTTACAGTTTGCAACAGACAATTTAGTTATCATGCACCAAAAATATTTGGTTTATATCCTTATTATTTTTTTGTCCAGAGACATTGAAAGTTGAGGTAAGTGAATGAGTTTTAAATGACTGTATTAAATATATATATATATATATATATATATATATATATATAGACTGCTTTCTATCGCTTCGTGCTTTCAAAATACTGTTATAATGACACAATAATAATTTTTTTATGTACATATATACATTTGGATGCATAAATTATATGTATATATATATATATATATATATATATATATATAGACATAATATATATTATATATATATATATATATATATATATATATATATAATTATATATATATATATATATATATATATATATATATATATATATAGATATTTAATATATATATGTATAGCTATATATATATATGTATATATATATATATATATATATATATATATATATATATATCATATATATATATATATATATATATATATATGTATATATATATATATATATATATATATATATGATATATATATATATATATATATATATCATATATATATATATATATATATATATATATATGTATATATATATATATATATATATATATATATATATATATATATCACAAAATCGAAAATATTGAGTTAAGATAATTTTCTATTAATTTATTAGGTTTATTTAAGCAAAAGGTCTATTATTTGTTATATTTGATATAAAAATTTTGTTTTTTATTCCAATATTTCGCTACTTCTTTGCATAGCTTCTTCAGGGATATGTAACTTAAAATTAAATGTTTTTATTTTTTCAATTTAACATGTACAAAAAATAATTATTTGAAATAAAATTTTTCAATTCACAAATACAAACAAAATATTTTTTGTCAAAACGAAAACATGAACAATATTAGAAATGTATATGAGAGCAAACAAAAATATTATTATATCCTATAATTACACTGTGTAAATTTTAATCATTTTCCAGATTTTAATAATGTCTCAATTTTGATTACAGAGATAATTATAAACGTAGATACATGTTAGAAATACTACATATTATTAATGTTCCAATAGATAAGATAATTAATTTTAAGGCAGATACAGCTAATTTTGCTCATACATATAGATATTTATTAAATAAAAACGGAAATTAAACTAATATACTGTTTCAGAGCTGGGAAGTATACATCTATTTCTCGATGCAAAGTTAATACCAAAAAATAATTATTTGTTTGTTTGTTTGTAAATTGGGGCCTATTCGTAAATGCATCACAACTCTGCACAATATGATTATTTTGCGATGCCACTGCTCATCAGCTGTTGCTGATGCTATTGTTTGCTTACTTTGTTCTTGCTTTTACGAACGGAGAATATTATTTCTTTTAATTTTTTCTTCTAGTAAACTTTCTCCATATCCAATCGTGTCCTGATTAGTAGTTGACATACTTTTTCTTCACTATCGAGTCTTAAATATACAAAAAAATATATTAAATAAAAATAAATAAACATGGTACCATGTAATATTGTACCATGGAAATAAATAAAAAAAAACTAAACAAAATCTATACTCTCATTCATTGCATCAGCCATTTTTATTAGTTTTTTGTATTTATTTGCGCATAATATGCTTCACTGTTACATTTTCGAACACTTGGCATATGCAGTGTTGCCAATTTTTGCATTCACGAACGTTATGCGCATAACATGCAGCGCAGTGTTGCGTTTACGAACAGGCCCTTGAACCTATTTCATGCCTTGGGAAGGCTCAATTATCTACTAAACACTAGATAGATAAAAATTTTTTTTCTTGGGTTTTGAAGTTAATTATTTTTTTGCACCTTCGGTATTTTGTAGTACATGTTGTAACTAAAAT
Source organism: Linnaemya vulpina (assembly GCA_963675445.1). Classification (NCBI taxonomy): domain Eukaryota; kingdom Metazoa; phylum Arthropoda; class Insecta; order Diptera; family Tachinidae; genus Linnaemya; species Linnaemya vulpina. Next base: position 81,722,582 of record OY776277.1, on the reverse strand, counting down.
GTTTAAAAATATTGGTACTTAAATATATATGTAACGCCAGAAGGTATATAAGATACGGCACAGCCGAATATAGCATTTTTACTTGTTTTAAATTTTCTTTAGTAATAAGAAATTACACAAAATTCAAAATACAGGAAACAAGGAATATTCTAAAACATCTTTTTTCTTGTTAATGAAATATTTATGCAGATGAAACTAAAGAATATGATATTAAAATTGAAGTATATATATATATATATATATATATATATATATATATATGTATTAAAACTCCAAAATATCGTACAATATCCATGGAAAAATGCAGTTAAACTAGTACTCTGTTTTGATTATGAAAAACATGTGAAATATTTCTAGCAAAATTTTTCAAAAGTATAAAATAATATGAATATAATTTATTTCGTACGAAAATTTATTGAAAACAAATATACGAAAATTTCGTAACATGAAATTAATTTCTCGATATCGAGTACCACTCTTTCTCACCGAATTTCAGCTAAATCGGTAACTATAAGAAAAATCTTCTAAATTCAAAATGGAAAAGCTCTAACATAATATGTTTTTCTGTTTTGACTTAAAAAAGTACGTTTGATACTATGGGAATATACGTGAAGATAACTAAAATAAAAAAACGCTACTCTGAATATTACCTATATACCTTCACGTAAGCGACATAAATTAACAAATATTTCAAAAAAGGTGGCTTATACAAAAAAATTAAAAAAATTTCGTTGACATATATATATATATATATATATATATATATATATGTATATATATATATATATATATATATATATATATATTATATATATATATATATATATATATATATAGATTAACGATTATATATATATATATATATATATATATGTATATATATATATATATATATATATATTATATATATATATATATATATATATATATATATAATATATATATATATATATATATATATATATATATTTATTTTTATATATATATATATATATATATATAGGAAAAATTTCCTTTATAAATTTTTAGGCACAAGGGAGTCTTTATGACATCTTTTTTGTATCTAGACACGTTCAGATTATATTGGTATGTTCACAAAATTGTTCAACTTTACCGTGGCTACAATTTTGCCAAATATCATGTATGAAAAATTAGGATTTCCTAAAAGTTATGATCAAAAAGCTGAGGAAAACATTTTTTGCTCTCTAACTTAAAAAAAAAAAAAAATCTCAGATAAAATTAAAAATCTGTCATAAAATTTTAGCAAGAAATATTCAACCTACTCTTGGCTACATTTTTGCCGAACATAGTTAAGCGATATTTTTAAGTGCTGATTAGCTATTTGGCAAAAACTGCATGCTAATATTGGGAAATCTTGGAGGCCCATAAAATTAAAACGGTCACAAAATTGGCCCAAATGAGTATAGGGTTTTACTACAATTTGATAGTAGATTCGAACCCATATAGTCACGACCTTGCACTTTTTTCACTGTTACATAGTGTTATTTATATTTTATAAAATAAAAACACGTAAATTTATATCTGCGTAGCCTTTTGTGAGAGGTGGGCGTAGATGTTAGCAGACTTTGCTTATTTTTTCACCATCCCTTAAAATTATCATAAAATTGCAATGAGCAAAAAACTTAACTTTACGATGATTTTTAACTTTTGTGTTATATGGCAACTTGACATGGTTGTGTTTGCATATTTCCAGTATTTGTTTATCACTGCTCAATATCAGTCTATACCAAAATTCTAGACTACAATGTCTCTTTATATTTAATGCCACCAATCATATGAAACTGAACCACTCTGCGCACTTGCGACAGCCCTATATATTATAAATTTTATTCAATATTAATAAACTTTTATTAGCTTTTATTTTTCATTTTGCCTTATAAATATTTTCATTGTTATCCAAGAGATTTCTAATTATACAAAGGTGTAGAAAAATAAGAGTCATATCGAATAAAAAATGTTTGTTGGGTTTTGGTTTGTATAAGTTTCATAGCCTACTACACTTATTATAATGCGATTCTTTGAAATCATTTGTGAATTTTTATAGTTAATTTTTTAACATAGTTATCAGATGGTCTATAAAAGTTTTTTAATAAGTTGTGAAGTTTGAAACTTTTCAAAATTGTGGTTAAAGTCTTCTGACGATTTGGTAAAAGGCGCCAATGAAATGCATACAGACATTGCTTGACCACCCAACAAATAAATTTAATTTTATTCAATATTGTTAAAATTTCGTATTATTTGAGCAATAACTAAAAAAATTTTATATGGAAATAATGATACTTTAGCAAAAAGCCCAATTAAGATGCATGTCTGAATATCCTATTATCCTTAATTTTATTAGGACTACAGATGAGAACATAAAAAATTTATTGCAGAAATTTTTGCTTATATACTTTGGTAAAGGATTGTGCTGTATTCTGCTTCGTAGTCTAGCGTTAACTGCTCTAGGAACTGCATGGGACTTCTCAAAAATTAATGCATATTTGGGAATCATTATTTTAAAAATCACATTGAAAATATTATGAAGCCTGCCTAGCAAAACATGTCATAACCAGAGTTGTCGTTGAAAATTTCGAAAAAGTGTCATAAAAAGTGTATTTAAAGAAAAAAAAAGGCAAAAAAAGGGTGTTTTAAAGTAATATAGAGTGAAGATTTTTATGAACAAAAAAATAACATTTATTTCAATTCAAATAACAAAAACGAATTTGAACAATTAATAACATACATTAAAACTAAATAAAAGTAATTATTTATACTTGAATATATCAGTATTAAAACTAAAAAACATTTCACAATTCATATCAACAAAAGAGGTAAATTACGATTAACTTTTTAGGAATCCTTAATCTGTATTTGATAATTAGTTCTTCACTTGGAGTCCATTCTTCCAACTCCGATTTGTGCGAATTGAGAGAGGAAAGCATGGAGAGGAAAGAAGAAGCTTATATTTTAAGTTTGTTTGAAAGGTTATTTTAAATTAGTGACTGTTTTGAAAAAATTCGTTCAGCGGAAGCGCTACTATGAGGTAAATATATATGTAATGAATTCATATAATGAATGCATATTATGCATATATATAACATATGTACATAAGTATATAAAAGCTAAGTGTAGTGAGAACTTACATGAGGACTATTGGAAACGTAATTCGTTTTCAAAAAGAGTCAAAGAGTATCACAAATTTTGTTAAAATGACACAAAGAGAAAAATTAAAAAAAGGGTCATAAAAAGTGTGATTGGCACGAAAAAGTGTCAAAAGTGATACTTTAGTGTCTCGGCGGCAACGCTGTATATAACATGCATTATATAGTTATATATATAATTGGGGGATTCACACTGTATTCATAAAGCCATAAATCATAATATAATAGCACCAAATAACTGACTATTGTTAACAACTCGTCATAACTTAGTATGTTATTTCAAACATCGATCAGCTAATAAGATAACAACACATTTGATATGAGCTGAATGAGCGGCGATGTACGAAAAAAAAAACGTTCAGTGGCTGTCAACTACGTAAGTTAAACGACACAAATTATTGACTTGCATATATTTAGTTTTAATGATTCAGTTCCCTTTTAATTTGTTTATGTTATAAAAATGTGATTTATTGTACAGACATATATAAAGGTATAAATAATTTTTAACCTTTTTTTTATCGTGAATCATAAAAAGGAACGTTGGAAAACACATATAACCGCCGCACAGAGGGATTTTTTGTGCAATAAGTACTTTTTTTTACACATACAATTTAAAGATGTAATGATGCAGTTTTGTAGAAAACAGATTCAGTATGAAGAATCCATAAATTGTATCCTAAACAGACGTTTATTTGTCTTTGAAATAATGAAGTAAAGTCACATATAAGTTTTGGTTCAAAATATTGAAAACTGCTTACGCACTTCTATAGTGTTTGTAATTTTATTGCTCTGATTTCAATTGTGTTTTTTTTTTTGAAATATAGCCTTTTCTGCATATTTTAAAAAAAGAATTAGAAAGTTCGGTCATATTGTTTAAAAGATATGACAGAATAAAATTTGTTCCATAATGTGCCGTGATTGCAAACTTCCTTGGAAGAAAAAAAGGGATGCTCGGTCATGCTAGATGCTCCCGCTATAATAGAATAAAAGCTAAGACTCCATATTATCAATTAAAAAACGAAAAAGTTGAAATAATTAATAATTTTTTATAAAATCATAAAATTTGTCTCCAAACTCATGAAATTTTTAATATTAAAATATTACAAAAAACAAAATGGCGTACTTTTAGACACGTGCTGATGTAAGCGATAAAATTTTGTTTCTGACATGTACATGTTAGACGGCAAGACAGCTCAAACTGTTACAGGTATATCTTCGGGTCTACTAACGATGGAAATACGTCCAGGCGTTTCTTTTCTAACCCCGCACTTGTTGTTGAATTTCCAAGACCTTGCGCCAAAAATAAATTTTGGTTTTTATGGGCAGTGGGTAGTGGGCGTGGCCATTTTTGATAAAACTTTATTTTGTTCTTAATTGAGGAAATAAAAGGCTCTGAGTCGAATTTCAAAAACTTTGGGTCAAAAATAAAGTTTGGTTTCCGTAGGCGGTGGGTAGTGGACGTGTCCAATTTTAATGAAACTTTATATTTTTCTTAATTGAGCTAACAAAAGGCTCAGAGCGAAATTTTAACATTCTACGAGCACTCCTTATATATTTGGCCAACCATTGTATGAACAAATTCTACTGTGCGACGTATCGCTTAAAGTTTTCCAGCCTTTCGACGCAGATCTCACGAGCTATTTTATGACAAAACAAAAACATACCTGACAGATTGCTATAATTACATGACTTCTTTGTATGCAGCACATCAACAACTTTTTTAAACTCGTTGAAAATAGTATGACTTTATGATAATGTGACTAAGTAATACACAGTGCGAATACCCCACATATATTTTTTATAGTACAATTACCAGGTAACACCACTTGTACAACGCGAAAGATTGTCGAAATTATTCTGTATTCCATGAATTTTTTCATTACTTGAATATTTTTATTTAACAGGCCACTCCATATCATCTGCGTTGCTCGTTAAGTTTTTTACCTTTTTGGAAGTGGTGCTACACGTGCATAATTATGAGGGTATAGAACAGAAAACGGTAAGTAAATTCGTTGAGAGGTTTTTGGTTGGCGAAAACTGAATATGAGAACGTCTTATTTTAATTTTTAACTTACTTAATTTAGTTTAACATATTGTATTGAATAAAAAAGTATAACTATTTTTCCTAGCACAAATTTGAATAAAATAATAATTGTAACATTAGTGAAAACAATTTGTTCTTTATAGCGCTGAGATAGTTTTGTTTAATCTCAATGAAGCTTAAGGTAAACCAACATAAATAACAACATACGTAGAATCAAAATAATTGTCACAATTTCTGAGAACTAAAGTGGTACTCACATGACACGGCAAATAAGCCTGATTGCCCACTTGCACTGTTGTAGTTGCTGCACTTGTGTTTCTCCTTGGTATATATAGCTTGCGATGATTTTGCAGTCTATGAACTTGATGGTCTTGTAAATTATCTAAATAAGAAATATTTTCTTGTGAATTTGTGCTATAACCATCTGATGGCCGTAGATTTGATATTGGTGGTCCTGTGGTTGTTGTTGATACGGTATTTAAATATGCTGGTAAGTCAGCAACAGCAAATACTGGAAATGGCGGCAAATATGTGGGTATCGAAAATCCTTTGGTTAGTAAATCTTTAGCCGCTTGTTCCGCCTCACTGAGTGGTGGTAAATCACTGGTATCGTATGTGTTTAATACGGACGTAGAATGTGATAATTCGGTAGAATCATCTTGGCTTTCAACCTCCCATTGCAGTGATGTATATGTTGGTGATTCGGTATGCATGAATGTTCCCATCCCACTTTGAAATGACTGTATATTTGATGAGGTATCATCCAGTGCCGATGTCGTTAGTGATGATTTTTGTACTAAAGCAGCAGATTCCAGTGGTTGTGAAAGTGCTCGAGTCTGGGCTGTTACCGGTAATGGTGGTGATGATGTTGATGTTGCTGATGAAGATGACACTGATGATGAAGATAAAAATGAATTTTCTGCCGCTGATTTTATTGTTGCTAATGTCGATGTGAACGTATAGTTTTTCAAATTGTCATTGTTATTTGTAGATTTATTGGTTGTGTCTGTAGGCAGGTGTGTATTATTCAACAATGACAGAGTAGTTAGTTGTTGTTGCAATATGGTACTTGTACACATCGTAAATTCTACCAAAATAAATAGAAACACAATATATGGATATGAAAGCAGTACTAAAAATTTAATTGATACGGCAATTGTTTTAAATATTTTTAGCAAACAACTCATTCACACAAAATCACATGGAAAAATCAATGCTATCATTAAAGATAGCATATAAAAAGCCTGCCCTAAGAAATCTACTTGTTATTACTACAATATGTGCACCAAAGTTAACCCTGACTTAAAATGTTTGGCAATTGTGCTTTTAAATTGATTGCTACTAATAAGAGTTTTTTGTGACTGATATTCAGATAGACAAGGCTGTCGAATTTCAAATTCTGTTGTAATTAATGGCTTACTAAATTTTGCTCTGTTTATTTTGGGCTATGTAAATTTCTCAGTACAATTTTAGACTGGCTCAGGAAAAACACCCTTATAAAGTCGCGAATAACTATTCCTAAGTCCGACTTTTTGCGGATTTTCCGTGTTTCTTGAACTCTTATCAGGTTCTTCTTGGATAGCATATATATTAAAAAATCTTATTTCTCCAAGTCATTTAAACTGTCTTTCCTTCTTGATTAAAATATATACACAACTGCTCATACTATATAAATACATTCTCCTTTATTTATATATATATACATATATATATATATATATATATATATATATATATGTATTGACTTCCAAGTTATTTGCTGAACGGAATTATATAAAAAGTCTAAAATGTACTACTTTAATAAAAACAATTTAAATTCTTTAAAAAAAATTTAATAAAACACAATTTTATCTCATACTTTACCAAAATATTTTCAAAAAACTAAAATCGGATATTCGAACCGGCTTTTATATAACAACCTCATCGAGTTATTCGAAAACCATTGTAAAACTATCGTAATTTGTTCTCAATATTATATATTAAAAAAAATATATATACGCCGAACATTTTATAAATGCACACAAGATGGTTATTTACAAAATGTCAGCTTCTTTATTAAAGTGGCAGATTAATTTAATGGCTAAATACTTTTAATCAATCTGTCACTTATATATATCTTTTTTTTCAAATCCTAAATATGTAGTTTTTCACTATTATTTTTTAAGTGATATTAACATGCAAACTTAAGTTCAGCCCGACATTAAATAGCAAGGTTTCATTGGCGACGATATGATATTAAATTATAGGACAAACAGGGATAGAGAGATAAATTTAGCTAGACTTTGAAATTTAGGTAATTAAAAGACCAAAAGGTTTGAATACATTAAATCAAAATAAGGTTAACTTTGTTCTTTCGGTTTCTTAAATTTTCAAAATCTATTGAACTGAAAGAACTTGCTAACTTTCAATTTAAGTAGCAGTCATCACTTTTATCAAAATATTTTTATTCACTAGTTTTAGAAACACTGTAGGGATGCGGCAATCCTGTTCATGCGAACAGAACAATAAATATATATGAAAACTACTTGAGGTTCAAAATATATAATAATTTGGAAAATCAATTTCAACTTACTTGTAATATGTTAGAAATTGAATGATGAATGTCGGCCAATACAACGAATTCGTTTGTAGATATTGGTTTTGTACATTCGTCATATAAAACAAAATAATGTCGAAGAGAAAACAACTGTTGTGACTGACAAAGTCATAAAGCGAGAGTGTAGTCAATAAATTCTGACCACATATTTGGATTCTGTCATATATTTGGATTTTTCAAACTCTGAAACAAAGAAATTCTGTGTGTGTGTCGCTATTGCTGTATATGTATTTGCGTGTGTATAAGCATGAGACCCGCTGACAATTAATACAAACCCACTTTAAAAATCTGCCAGCTCGAATCGCCACTTGTTTAGTTTGATTCGGTCCAGCCGTTCAAAAGTTACAAGTGATTCACACATTTACATGCACATCCATACAAAAGAGCCTTGCAAAATGTACAGCAAACGAATATAATAATATGTACGTATACATATATAACGAAATATGACCCTACCTAAATTGATATTTTCATCCACTACGCATGTAAAAAAATTACCAAAAACAACTGGTAGCATGAAACTCTGAAGTCGATGTTAGAAAAATCTCTAATGCAATACAAGTTGTACAAAAATATGATCGGTAAAATGAATTTTGTGTTTAAATCTTTTAAGTTTAAGGGCAAGTTTCGCAGGCATCATCTTGTTCTTCCCCATGCATAGGTACATTTCTACGTATCCATAATGTGTGTTATGTATAAGAAATCTCAGTTTGGATGTACTGGTATGAACGATACAATCATGTTTCTTCTATAAAAAAATTTACAAATCTGACCTAGTTGTAAAACATGTAACAAAATTTTTTTTAACACTTAACAACGAAATTAATATTTGAATATTATAACAACTCTTAACAACAAACAACATACAGCATTAAAAAAACGAACAAAAAACTAAGTGCAGGGGGAGCGTATTATTCATTTGGAAACTGCGTATTTTTTACATCAATTTTAACTTTTTAATGACCATAATGATGCCCATTTTACTTCAGAGTCAAAAGTTTGGTGGAAATTTAAATTAATGTTGATTTTTTCTTAGATTGTTGTTAAATAAACATATACATATTATTTAATATAAGCGTTTTAATATATCGCACCCTAAATACAAAAGGGTCAAAACTCAAAATTATCCAAAACTGACTTTTGTTCATAAATTAATTCAGAGTACACATCTTTAACTACTGCAAAAATTTCTTTCACATCACTATCTCCTTTAACTGGAAAAACACAGTTATGTCTATTTTTATGTTAAGTGCACGATGATAGTTTTTTATCTCTCCTGAAAGCAAAAACTTCATAGAATGGACAATATAGAAAATATATATTAAGTCTAGATAAAGATAAACCAGAAATATATTTCAGATAATAATAACCGAATTTTAAAGCTTTATATGAAGTAATACTGGAGTTTACGTTATTTGGAATTGGCGTTTTCTGAAATAAAATAACGTATTATCAAGCATTGATTAAAATATTAATAAAGTTGGAACAATCTTCATGTTGTCACGAACAAACAGCAGCTTTTTGCAGCACTGAGACTAAGCCTACTTCTCTTTTCATTCAGACATGCACCAGCAATAGAGGAAGCTCACACAGAGCATGCTGATATGGCTGGGGTTCCAAAACAGGCATTATCGAGCTTTGCTAAAATTTGAAACACCTAGAGGAGAATATGTTATATATTTTTTTTCAATAATATAACATCTCTTGTCTCGTATTTCTTATAACATACTTGCTATTATATAAACAAATTAAATGAATATATACATATATATATATATATATATATATATATATATATATATATATATGTATATATATATATATATATATATATATATATATATATATACATATATATATATATATATATATATATATATATGTAAAGCTCCTTCGCTTGTTGGTGGCGTTTGTTCAAAATAAGCTTATGTACTTCCGTAAGTATTTTGCTATATTTCTTCATACAAGAACTCTGCTTTGGTTTAGGAAGGCAGTAAAATTGATTTCTAACACGTATGTAGGACTTGACAATATTTTAAATATGTCAAATAATTTTCTAAGGTTTCCCACTGCAAGTTTTGATAATTGTATTTTTAATAAGCTTAGGATGGTGTCATTGGTTCAAAGATGTGTATGTTAATAGATGAAGACCCAGCCACATCCTTGCATACACACAAATGCTTTTTCGAAAATTTTTGATATTAAATGAAACCACCTTTATTACAAGTTTTAATCAAATTTTTGTTTTTACTTTTTAAAGAGAGAATATTGATAACGTCAATATATCTTTCGAATCAACTGAGCATCCCGTCGTGGTGGTACCGAAATTTTTAGTATTTAGTGTTGTAAGTAGGTATACATTAGTAGTCAGTATCTACTTCAGTATTTAGAAAATTTTCACATTGTGATGTGAAAGGTTTTAGTTATATATATACATTCATATATAAGTATGAAGTTTCCTAATGTGAATTTTCCATGGGTTTATATTCCATCTTGTGCTTAAATGTTGTATAATTATAATAAAATCTACATTACCAATACATACCTGAGCAGACATATTAATTTATGAATCGTATATATATATATATATATATATATATATATATATATATGTATATATATATATATATATATGTATATATATATACGTGGTCACACTTGCCAAATATTTTGAAACAAAAACATTACAAAAGAAAAATTTTTATATTAGATACGTATTTATGATCTACGAAAAGCAGAGAAAAGTAAATCAAACAAGAAGATATAGAAAAATACCAATTTGATTAAGCATGGAAGCATCCAAAATGGGATCAAATTGGTTTTTTATCTTCTACATAAAAAATATGAATTTTCTTTTGGGAAAAACTGATTTGTAAATATAAAGACAAAACAGCTACTTATGTTTGAGAAATTATTGAAAGTAAACATTTTACTAAGAAGTATTCTGGTTGAGTGAAGGCAGAAAGAAATATTTCCTTTTTCATACAATTTGTTAACGAAACAATCACGTTGAAATGTGGGGGCTTATTTGCCTTCAAAATTAAGGATTTCTACAAAAACAAATAAAATTGTTTGAAACTTGCAAACTTTGTTGTCTAAATATATCCTTGTCGAAATGATTTACACAAGTCGGTAATATCTGATTTGTGGAATGAGTGTATACGTATATAAATATGACAATCGTAAAATTTGTAAGTCGTACCATTAATTTAGTAATTGTATGTAGCAATTTATGTATATACATATTATAAAATTATTTTCCTGTGTTTATAAGTAAATTTCTTATACGAGTGTATTCTCTTCAGCAGAATAAAAATCCTAAGGGCCAAAATTGTTTCTGTATACAACTGCGTGCCAAATATTTTATATTAAGAACAATGCTTGCAATGTAGTTGTTCTAGAATAAAATATTTGAGGTTAATAGTCAAATCATTAAATAAAATATAAAATCCATATATGCCATAACGAGAACCTCATAAACCAAATAACACGTACTCATTTGAACCTTCTATGTGAAAATGAAAAAAACTCTTTCTAAGCATTTTTATCTTGAATATTGTTCTCACAGTGTAAAGTTTATTAAATACTATTATAAATCTATTGCACAATTTATTTCTTTTGCTTGTTTTGCATATAAAACTTTTGTATTTGCGAAAACCCCAAAGCTCATGAACTATCTAGACAAGAATGCACATGAGAAATTTTAATGTATAACGCCACAAATTTAGCTTAGAAGTGTCGCTTAATTATATAAGTGTAACATATTTATATGCACAAATAATATTAAAACACAAAAATATTACATCTTCCTCATAAGCCAGAGAGTGTTTTTACTAAAGATTAAAATCATAAATAACCTCCTCTGCTAATCATAATCATAAATAACTTTCAGTCTATCTAATCCTGAAAGCTGTTCCATAGTACTAATGAATTTTTTCCCCCAATATTCATCTCTTGTTTCACCCAGTTAAAATAATTTCTTATATAGTAATTATTTTATTATTGAACTTATATGAAATTTATTACGGAAGGGATTTAAAGCTCTTGTGATCATTTTGAAATAATTCCAAATATTATTAAAATATGGCACATACGTGACGATATAAAAAGAAGCTATTTAAATTGGTTATGATGCTCGGCAGTTTCAAAAATAAGTGATGTGTGCTAGTTCAAGAATATAACAATGGTAGACATTGGTTAGTTCCAAAATTTGTATTTAATTTGATATTAAGAAACAAAGAAAAACAAGTCAAAGTGCTACATTCGGCTGTGCCGAATCTTATATGGCCTTCACTAACGAACGTCTGCTTACTAACTTATAAAATAGTTTCAGTTAGCAAAAAAATTTCCAAAATTTCCCAACCTTGGAAACGAAATTTTCATTTTTCAAATTTTTTTTTTACCAATACAAGTCCTCATAATGTGTAAAGCTTTATTTAAGCAAAAGTAAAAATTTTTAACCATTTTGGTAACGTTCATGTTATACAAAATAGTGGAGTATCCAACCCTGGAATCAAAATTTTTATTTTGTTTTTTAATTTTTCACACCAATTTTGTTTTGCCTAAATAAAAAATAGTTTTAACTTGGAAAAAACGACGTTAATTGATTTTTGGTTAAATATTATATAAAAAATTTTTAATTTCGGAACCTTGGATGGGAACTTTAAATTTTTAAATTTATTTTTCATCGATGCATATCTTCGTGATACCAAAAATGGTTTTATTTAAGAATAACTTAAAATGTTTAAACTATTTAGTTACTATATGTACCACAAAATACCGAATGTGCCAAAAAAAAAAATCAATTTCCCACCCCTGCAGACGAAAAATAAATTTTTTAAAATAATGTTTTACCAATGCAAGTCTTCATGATGTATAAAGCGGTTTAATATAAGAAAAACTAAAATTTGTAAAAATTTTTGTCACTTTCATGTACTACAAAACATTGCAGTATCCAACCCTGGAATCGAAATTTTGATTTTTTTAATTTTTGATATCAAATTTGTTCTGCCAGAATAAAAAATAATTTTAACCAAGAAAAAACGACGTTAATTGGTTTTTGGTTATGTTAATGTATTAAAATATTCAAATTTCCTAACCCTGGATGGGAACTTTAAATTTAAAAATATTTTTCGTCCATGCAAATCTTCATGTTACAAAAAACGGTTCTATTTAAGAAAAACTTAACATATTTATACATTTTAGTTACTATATGTACCACAAAATATCGAATGTGCCCAAAAAATATTTCAATTTCCCATCCCTGGAGGCGAAATGTGTAACCATTTCTGTCACTTTCATATACTACAATATATATCAGTTTTCGAACCCTGGAATCGAAATTTGTTTTTTTTTAATTTTTGATACCAATTCTGTTTTACTAGGGAAAAAAATAAATTTAACCAGGATAAAACGACGTTAGTTGATTTTTAGTTATTTTAGTGTAAAAAAATATTAAAATTTCCTAACCCTGGATAAGAATTTTTAATTTTTAAAATTTTTTTCCATCTATGCAAATCTTCCTGATGTATAAAGCGGTTTTATTTAAGAAAAACTTTTTTTAAACATTTTAATTATTATATATATTACGAAATACCGAATGTGCCAAAAAAAATTCAATATCCGATCCCTGGAATCGAAAATTAAATTTTTTTTAAATTATTTGTTACCAATGGAAGTCTTCATGATGTATAAAGCGGTTTTATTTAAGAAAAACTACAAATTTGTTACCACTTTCGTTACTTTCATGTAGTACAATATATTGCAGTACCGAACTCTGGAATCGAAATGTTGATTTTTTTTTTAATTTTTGATACCAATCTTGTTTTGTCGAAATAAAAAGTAATTTTAACCAGGAAAAAACGACGTCAGTTGATTTTTGTTTAGTTTATTGTATAAAAAGAATTTTAATTTCCTAACCCTGGATGGGAACTTTAAATTTTTTAATTATTTTTTTCATCGATGCAAATCTTCATTACACCTAAAATGGTTTTATTTCAATACCACTCTAAGTTAGCTCACTTCCAATCGATCAGTCCAAGAATGAAGACTCTAGCTCTTCTGGGGGCTTGGGAAAACCGATTTCACGTACAGACAGACGGACAGACGGCCATCGCTCAATCGTCATCGCTATTCATAAGGATCCAGAATATATATACTTTATGGGGTCGGATATTGATATCGAACAAATTACACACGGAATGACAAACCTAAATATACCCTTTCACATTTTTGTGAATAGTATAAAAAAGAATCTTATGAGCATTAGGGAGCAGAGTTTCTTTTATTCTCTTATAAGAGTATAACAATTGAACGTAACAACTCTTGCCGAATCCTTGTAAAGTCAACTTCGACAAATATGTTCAAAACCCTTTCGGGTGTGTAACTTTCTACTATCTGAACGGTATTATAACTTCTCTAAACCGTTAAGCTCTCGTTAGTGTCGTTGTTGCATCTTTAATGAACTGTAAGACTAAGCTTCGCAATGGAGCCCTTATCCAGGAGCTCTTCCCTTTCACGTTGATTGCCTCGGTCACACAGTTCTCGGATGAACTTGCTTGGGCGTCCCGGCCTAGAGCTTGGTGTCGAGCTATGTATTGGTACTGTTTCATTCATTAATTGGTTTTATATGTAGTTCACAAATACATTACATATTTTTATTCATGAAATCTCTCTATATATATGTATAAATAGATATATATTTATATATATATATATATATATATATATATATATAGTATAATGTTATATAGCGGTTCGTTAAGAAAACTGTCTAATCAGACTACATATCGGCACCCAAAATGCAAAATGTCGTATAATCAATATGTTCAATATTGAGGTTTTTCATTGCTAACAGTTCACTACATCACATTACTCATGTATAAAGTATTTTAAGCTTCTATCGTCAATTATAAGAAAGTTATAGCGGAAATACAAAATAACACATCATCAAGTGGATATTTTCCTTAAATAATATAACGTATCGTCTTGAGGTAAAATAAACAGATTGTTTGATTTATTTTCTTTACTGTGCAACCTTTTTTTCTTTTTATATGCTTTTAATTAGGTTCACTTGTATGTTTGTTTGTATCAACATAATTCTCTTTTTATAGTATGTTTCCACGTGGTATAATTAATATTATTAATAATACCACTCATATGACAAATTGAAATCGTTGGTTATGGTTCATATTTCATATTGTACATTAAAAAATAAATATAGTTTTAAAAAACATAGAACTCGGTTTTTAAGAAAATAGAGCAGAATATATAGAAATAATTTTTAAATAAGCTTAAAACAATAACGAACCAAAATACACTTATTACTGTGAAAAACGCGTGGGTGCTTTGTGCCCTGTTTTTCGTATATCGGTCGCCCAACGCCTTTTTTCGCAAGAATACTTGTGGCTTGGTTCATTATTGTTTTAAGCTTATTTTAAGATTTTATTTTAACAACTTAAGTTAATTAGTCTTTTTAAATTGTTGCTAACTGTTATTTCGTTGTTAGTGAACCTCTTAATCAAACAGAAAATTAATATATTTATATTTAGAAAGAGGCAAAACATTCTCGAAAATAGTTATAATGCAAATATGGAAAGTTCTAACAAAACTCACAAAAGAATGCAAAATAAAAGTAATGAATTGAGAGATAGAAGATATCAAGGCTTACTAGTGGGAACTAACTATTAGCGGAAGAAAGGAAAGGAATATTAGAAATGGATGCATATCAAAGTAGTGTGAAAAAAGTTCAAATCAGTATTGTTTCTGTTTTTCGGACAGTATTCGTGTTTCATTGGACTAAACTAAACTCGATTTAATCCAAAGTACTCAATTTTTCGATAAAAGTCGATTTAAGTGTAAAGCTCTTGGTAATTAATTTCAAAAGAATAGTTTGTAGAACATATTTTCTACCTATACAGTAATATGTATGTATGTATATACATTGCAATTATTGGTTACCTGAGGCAAATATTTTAGTTAAACGATTTCATGTCGAATATTTTAAATAAGAAGTTTTTATTTTATACATAATAAATACTAATGTAATTGCACATATCGCAGGTTTTTATTCAAAAAGTGCTACCTAAAAATTCACATATTTTAAAAGAGCGAAAAAACTGTTTTTGTCGTAACTATAAGAGTAATAACTAATATTAGTCTTGCAATAATATATAAAAGCGGGCTTGAAATTTATGCAAATTGAGTTTTTATTAATTCTATATACATGCGTAGAAAACATTATTGAACAATAAATAAAAATCAGATATAACGGAAATTAATTGCGGTTTTTATTAATATATCATGAATCTACATAAATTTAAATAATAAGCTTTTCAAACAAAACTAGATTTATTATAATGATATTAATAAAATTCAAGGTATTAGATAAACTACATAAAAAATTAAAAAACAATTACTCTTTCCACACATGTTTTAAATTATCTTGGCAACAAATGTGAACCAAATAAGTTTTTTGTCATTATAGTTTTTGAAAAATCATAGTTTAGATAAAAAGCATTAAGAGGCATTTTTGCTATTGTACCATTTTTTTGCGCGGTCGTTTTTTTTTTTTTTTTTGTCACTCTTATATAATCGTTCGGGATTTAAATTGTCTGATTTTTTAGCTTCCTTTCAATATGAGCGTGTGCTCTGTCGTACTCCATTGGAATGTCCCTATTCGCTAAGTATTTTTGCTCAATTATTTTATTATTTTCTATAGAAAAAATTCATAGTGCATTTGCAGAAAGATGGTTATGATTTTGATAGCTGCAGCTTTTGGTGTGTATAATGAATCGTAGCATATCCGGCAGGCAATTAGTGTTTAAATGATGCGTTATACAGGAAATAAAAGTCGATGCTGATAGATCGTTCCACCAGTATTTTGTACATTGATGTGTTTCGATATTGTAAGCAATAAATTTTTGTGTCTGAAGACGCTGTTGATAATAAATGGAAGATGAATTTGTCAGCACAAAGTTTTACTGATTGTGCATCCATGGTAAATACGTGCCACTTCCCTTCCTGCTGCTATACATTCGTCTTAACCGACTTAAATTGTGTTGTTCACAAAATTGTGAAACGTAACAGATAATACGGGACGAATCATATTACTTAAACATTTAGATTTATTGTCCTTACATATATCTTCTTAGTTTTAAATGTTGAGACCATGTATATCTTAGTACTGTCCTTGCGGCGGTAATGTACTAATAGGAGTTTATGTTGCGTGGGCCTTTATAAAAACTTGCTTATCTTCCGAAGACGTTCTATAAAAAATTTACGGCACTTTTAAGGCAAGTTTTCGACACACGTTTTGGTCCGATATCTCTTTGGTGTTTGGTTAGATTTTGCTTTACAACTTGATTGACAGTCGAAAGTCCTACATATTGCAATAATATATCGTCCTCATCTTCTTTACATGAAATATAATAAACTAAATATCTTTATCACTTTGTTGCCTTATCACATGTTAAAATGTATGTACATACATACATACATATGTAGATTGTATGTGTACATACATACATATATTTAAATAATTTTTATTATATTCAGGTTATTTTTAATGGGGATATCATATTTTTATTAACAAGACGTAAGAACACAATTTATTTAAAAATAAAAGTTTTATATATATATATATATATATATATATATATATATATTTTATTAATATGATATGTGATAGTTAAGTCAGGGAACACGTTTTTATTATAAACGAATTTGGTCAAAAGTGCAGGTAGCTCTTCTTGAATGCAACAAATCCTTTATATATCAAAAACTATTGTAGTGATTTATAAACTTGGAATCAAATTTTTGATTTTCAATAATAATGTTTTTGTTTCTAATATATAAAATATGTTTTAATACCACAGAAAAAACATGTTTTAGTTATTCACTTTAATATATAAAACAAGAAGCAAACTTATAATTGTACAATCCCTACGCAACAGGCAGAGTTGTTGGTTTTGTCCAGAAATATCAAATATTTTAATAATTTTGACGTACATATTGTATTGGTTACAATCCGGAATGAAAAATATTCGCTTGCAGGTACAGATGTGTTTTTTACACTGTCAGCGAACGATAGAAGTATGTTTCCCAAACATGGCCCATAAATTTCTTCCCGTACGATTGCTATTTTGAATGCAAAGGGAGCAGATACCAAGAGAAAGGAGTGCTCAGCATCACATAACGTCTTGTTATGTGCATCTGTGTTTCGTACTCAAGCTTTGAATTTGAGTATGAGATAGAGAGGGAAAGGAATATGAATCCTTCCACACTTTAAATAAAATAACAAAAAATTTTGATTAACAGGTGATGCAGGCAACATCTTTCTAAGTTTAAGTACGCTTGACATCGCAATTTTGTTGATTACGTACGATTTGAAAAAAATGTTGCTACATGATACTCTTAAAAAACTTTGTACATACTGTAGATCCATGCGAGTATAAAACAAGCTAACTTATATCATATACATATACCGGACTTTAATAATATTTTATTGCACTTTCACTTCCACAAGAATTTTCCCACATTGTTCGGCAGAAAGAAATAGTTTCAAGGAAATAAGAGAAGAGATTTCCTTTAGTTTAGTTTAGCTATAACTATTCTTTTGCAACATATTTAATGTTATCAACATTTAATAATTAATAGATATGTTTGAGTTTTGAGGTTATTTTATATTAATATTTAATATTCGATGTTTCGCTATCCATCGGTTAGCTTCTTCAGGATATTATTTTCTATTGTCAAAAATTTTCTTTTTAATTGAAATATATATATATATATATATATATATATATACATATATATATATATATATATATATATATATATATATATATCTACATATATATATATATATATATATATGTATATATATATATATATATATATATATATATATTTCAATTAAAAAGAAAATTTTTGACAATAGAAAATAATATCCTGAAGAAGCTAACCGATGGATAGCGAAACATCGAATATTAAATATTAATATAAAATAACCTCAAAACTCAAACATATCTATTAATTATTAAATGTTGATAACATTAAATATGTTGCAAAAGAATAGTTATATATATATGTATATGAGAGATACCTATTCAGCCATTATTTCACTTATTATTATTAATATATTTTTATCAAATGCAAACGGTTGCAATTATTGACAGCTTTGAGGGTTTTTGACAAAAAGTGATACGTTTCTGACAAGCCGGTCGATATGTCGTTGTAATTAGGTGCGCATACATGCGGAGGGAAAAAGGGCCAGCTAAATTTTTGATAACAAGTAACAAGACTTTAATCATTATGTAGTCGTTAATCTCAGTTTTATTGTCAACCGACATTGTAATAGAATTAATCAAGTTTACAATATACTCTTCGGCAGTGGTTTTTAATTCGGAAGTAATTCTTCTTCTTAATTTTCATTCACAATATTATCCTTTTTTCGGAATTGATTGTGTAAACAGCAAAAAGTTGTAGGTTTACATAATAACTACTACTACTATTCCTACGTGATATAATGCTAAGATATACTAAATATACACATAATATTTGAAAAATGCTTACTGCCAATTGAAACATTTACGGCTAAATCAAATGATTAAACTGAGAACAGCGATATGAAGGCGCTAAAAAAATTTTTTTTTTCACACTCTCACTCAATCTCTTATTTAAAATGTCATAAGTGTTTGCAAGTACTTACCCACACTAAAGACAACAACTGTCATTATTGCAAGTATTAAATGTCTTAAGGGCATTTTAATACTTAAATATGGGTTTTCGTAACTTTCTTCCGCTGCAGTTGCTAATGTTGGCAGGTAAGATGTCGTTCTTTTTGCAGTTGCTTTTCGTTCTGCTGTGATTGTATTCGTTGATAGTGGGTGTTGTCGTTGAGACTGTGATAATTGTGGGATATCTGTTCTATATGTAGTTACTTGCATATTTTCAACATCTTTGTCCGGTAAAGTGTGTATAAAACTTTTTACTATACGCGTGGATGAGATTGATGTGAGTGGCGGCAGCAGTTCTGTAACGTTTGGTTTAGTTGCTCTTCTTCTTGATAGATGGTGTTTTTGTGTTTCGCATTCTCGTGTTGATGTGGATAACGTTGCTTGTGTGGATATTGTTGGTGCTGCTGTAGCTTTTTGTTTACTTGACATCCTCATAGAGTAGCTAAATTGGGTAAATCTCTTGTTATACGATGACGTAGGCATTGCTCAGGAGTAGACTGCAAGAGATGCTCAAAAGGAATTAAAAAATTGATAGAAAGTTTCTTTTCATTATTGCAGTTAACAAATGATGTTATGGAAAGTTGTGGAGTTCCTGTGTGTGACATTTGTGTCTATACTATCTTTCGATGCCGTTTCCACTGCTGACCACAACGACAATGACAATGAGGGAGATGTAGTTTTCGGTATTATTTTTATTTTTCTCGTAAAATTTTCTTTGCATTTAATTTTTGTGGCAAGTCCTTTAAAAACTTCCTTCAGACTCTTATATTTTCTTATTAACTATAGCAATTATACAAATAATGTGTTACTCCACACATAAATTTTTTCACTGTTTTATTTATAATTTTTTAGAGGAAAAGTTCAAACTGTCAACATTTCTTGAAGCACTTCTTTTAGGCATTTCTATGATTTGTTTATTGTTTATGGATGGTTCTGCAATAACATTCTGAGTACCTCATCTGGAAATAATTAGAACAAATATTTTTATATAGATCTAAAAAATTATACAATAGCATAGCATTAATAGTTATGAACAATGGGCGAATATATAAATGGTAGCGAAAAAAATTTAGTGAAATCACGAGTTGGCAAACTCATATACGTATGTTGAATTGACTTTCGATGATATGGCCCTACAACGGATACAGAAATATCAGCTGGATACAGAAATCTTTTGTCAATACATCCGTCAGTATGCTAACTTACAGTATGTGTAAATTTCTTTAGAACTTGCTCCTCGGATACCATTAGTGTGTCAGACATTTTTTGGTGATGTGTTTAGCGGTCTCAAAAATACTTAATAGTTACTGAACTGAATCGTATAGCACTTTAAGAACTATTAATTTTCAATTTGTCCAAATATAAAATAAAATATATAGCCATAGGTAATGAAAAAAACCGTTGTATTATTGATATATAGCCCTTAGATCATAATGATTCCTAATATGCTTTCTGTGTAGCAAAATGAAAATATCGAAAATTAGTTACAACACAATTAGAGAAAAACACAAATCGAGAAAAGCTAACCAATTGTAGAATGAAAGAAAAAAGTAACAATATAATAAAGAGAAGTCATCACTTAGGCTTCTTACTTATTAAATCGGAAGTTTGAGACAATGGTTGAGTTACTCTCAGAAATGTTGGGTAAATGTTTACTGATGATCTGCATAAGCCGTACTCAGTTACGCATACGAACTAGGTGAAACCCCTCAATGCATCACTTTGAAATTTTGTACAAAACATTGGGAAAAAATATTCAGCAGGATATTAATATTAAGGACTTACAATAAGATTTCGGTGCATACGTAGTACTTGATAAGTGTAATTCGCCGTATTGTATATTCCGTGTTGTATTTTTGTTTTTTGTAGAGAGTAAACAATATCGGCTTAGCGACATATAATACAATATATTTCGAATAATTTAAAACCTTTTGTGGGCTAAAAGTTGTTTTCTAAAGTTTTAAGTACACTGAAACAAATAAAAGCCTTTAATTTACATAAAATAGCGCAATCACTTTGAGTAGACGAAGAATATATGTATATTCTAGAACTGCCGAATACATTAACATTTTTTAAAAGTTAGACAAAAACGATAAAATAAGAAACTGCTTTTATATATTATTTTTTATTGTAAGGCTTTTTTTAGTCAAAAACATTTCCATTACTGGTTTGCAATAAAACGTTATCGTGCTTGTGCGGGAGGAGAATTTCCTTTTTAAATAAAAAATAAACAACGTTTTCAATAACGATAGCGATAACAAGGTGAAAGCAATAATTTCTGACACGCAAAAATGTTTCCCAAAAAGCCATAAATAAAAAAATATATGCAAAGAAATCGAAACAAAAAATTTAACTGTTGAGAGTTTCCATTATGGGTGGTTGTTTTGGGAGATGTTTACCTACTTATGCAAGGATAAAAAGTAATTTATTTAAAATGATTTTTGTAGTATTCAATATCTTAGCGCACAATTTTACTACATATCAACGCTTGTTCGTTATTGTTTTATAACTATAGCTTAATTTGGAGATTTCCTTTTCATATCTGTGCAAAAAATTTTTAAATATATTATATTACATTGGCAAATCTTAAATTTATTTTGTCTATACCAATGGACGGAAAGAAATGTATATGGATAAATTAATACGTTTCCTTCGAAATTGTTTTTTTCAGTTATTTATAAATGTGGGTATCATCTATATATATATATATATATATATATATATATATATGTCTTTTTAAAGCCCACTCAAAGGGAAGAAGGTTGAAAATGGGAACGCATATAGAAAAATACCTCGATCATATCCTAACGTAGCCGGATTTTCATTTGTGTCCTGTGAGCGGAAATTTGAGAGGCTTTTAGTATCCATCGGATAGCAATGAAAAAACTTGCAAAGCAAAATGAAAAATAAATTCTCTTGAGAAATTCATTAATGGACACATTGGAATAATGTTATTATAAATTAAATTAATTTGCAGTGTTCATATGCATTTCATTTGTGGCCGATATGCGTAACAAGCCATTCTTCTACTTTACATGTTTCTTAAGTACAACTTTTAAGAAAAAAAACAAGCTCGATAGTAAGCAATTTTTTGTAGACGTCTTATTTATTTTCGTGTTATTTATTTCTTACATTATTTTTAGATAAAATACGTTAGACCTGATTCCCAAAAAATGTTTTTGTTTGTAAGCTAAAAAGCTTTCAAAAAGAAGTTTCTCTTATAAGAAAATTATAAGCATAAAATATTTCTTGGCTTCCTGTTAAAAAATCTTCAAAATTTTTAAAAATCGTTTTGAAAAAACTGACTTCTCTTTAGATATCTACATTTTGAGGTTCTAGGAAGCTTCCCTGACCAATTTTAAGATCCCATCACCCGTGGGTAGGTGTGTGCGTGCGTGTGTGTGTATATATATGTGACACGCTCATAATTTCTGAACGGTTGAATCGAAGAGCACTCCTGTGATGTACTGATTCGAGCCGGTACATTTCACGACATCATAAAAAACTTAAAAAATGCTTTCTTTAAAGTGATGTTTTTAGAAAATAATATATTTCAACAAATTGTATATCCGATCAGTTAGTGTTCTCGACAATTTTATGAAAATCGAAAAAATAACATTCCTTAAATTAATATTTTCTGTGCCGATTCAAATCGTTATATATTGAGAAATTTCAAGATAGTGGTCTTGATTCACGTGGAATTCGTTTCAATTGAAAATTAAAATTATAGTATTTTAGCGCGAAGAGACTTTTGCGGGAAGTTCCAGCGATGGATTTTACGGTCAACCTAAAATCAAGATAAAAAGTCAGATATATACTAATATCTGATTTTTTTATACGCCTTTTGGGGATTCTTTTTCCCGATTTTGACCCGGCGAATTGAACTGATAAGTTTTTGTAATAGATCTTAATAGCCGATAAAATATTATTAAAACACAGTTTTGAAAACAAAACTTATTTTGCGCTTGTTTTGAATTTCCTCAACTTTCACCGGTACGAATCTATTTCGCAGCATATCTAAGTTTGACAGCACTCGTTAGAAAGCTTATATTCGTTCCATTTGGTCGAGCCGTTCAAGAGTTATAAACGGTTTATAGAATTTCGCAAAGCGAAGTGAGATTAATAACTTCCCGAATATATAATATTTTAAATTTTCCTAGTGGAAACGTAACAAATATCAAGCGAATGACAACTGACTGTGTTAAGAGGTTGTTCCTCAGTAATGTGTATTAACATTTGCTGCAAGTAATTTCCATACTAATTTCACGTGTCAACGGGGAATAGAAATTTTCTTATAAATGAACATCGTCGTTAACAGTTTTAATGTCTTAAGCGGTAATCTCTTATTCGTTTGAATAACTTTTTAAACATAATATAAGTACGAAATATATGTTAATATGTTATTAATAACACTATACGACAAATGAAGACCTTTTGAAAAGTGCAAGGTCGTGACTATATGGGTTCGAGAATCAATAAATAAAACTTTCATGTAGCAATCTGTTCCCAGTGCTCAAGTACCAAAAATAAGCTCTACTTACGTTCGTACATAACCTCTCCAAAACAACATCTTTGAAAATAATCAGGAGGCTGCTTCAGTTTTTAGCTTTGGAGGTGAACAATGCGCAAATGTTTCTCTGTATAATTGTGGACCATCACGCGCATCAATCTTTATTACGGAAGACCGACAGGATTACATTGTTTCTAAGTTGCAGCTATCACAACGGATATCTGAAGAGCTTGCACAATTTTTAAAAGAATAAGACTTAGTGGGCCTTCAAAAATGTTTTACTGTTGATGACTCAAAAACGTTTTCCTATTGTATGGACACGAAGATGCTCATAAATCAGATGAAAATTGCGTACGATCTTAACGACTGGTGGTTACTCACAGACAGCTCGAAACAAAGTTTAATACTAATATATAACAAGTAAATACCGAAGCAAAGACTTTATTAAATAATTCTCTAAAAAATTTAAGGTAGTCCTTATGACCTGTTTTTGGTATCTAGACACGTTCAGATTACATTGGTACGTTCATAAGAGTTGTTCAAATTTACCGTGGCTACAATTTTTCCAAAGATAGTGTATACAAAATTAGGATTTCCTAAAAGTTATGATAAAAAAACCGAAAAAAAAATTTTTTGTTCTCTAACATTTAAAATAAAAACTCTGAGATAAAATACATTTCTGTCATAAGATTTTAGCAAGAAATACTCAACCTACTTTTGTATTTGATATTAATTTTGTCTTTTCCTGAATTAAAAATAGTTTTAATTAATAAAAAAAACTGCGTTAATTGCCCTTTGATTTTTATAAAATTTCAATTTCCCATCCCCGGAAGAGAAAAACTACAAATTTGTAACCACTTGCGTTACTTTCATGTTCTACAAAATATTGGAGTATCGAACCCTGGCATCGAAATTTTGATTTTTTTTAATTTTTGATATCAATTTTGTTTTTCCGAAATAAAAAATAATTTTTACCAGGAAAAAACGACGTCAATTGATTTTTGGTTAGCTTATTGTATAAAAAAATTTTAATTTCCTAACCCTGGATGGGAAGTTTAAATTTTTAAACTTTTTTTTCATCGATGCAAATCTTCATTACACTAAAGACGGTTTTATTTAAGAAAAAGTTAAAATTTTTTAATGTTTTAGTTTTTATATGTACCACAAAATGCCGAATGTGCAAAAAAAAAAAAAATTAATTTCCCATCCCTGGAAAAATTTTTATATTTTTATTTTTAAATGAACAATTGAGGAGTCCAAAACATGAAATAGGTTCCATTTTCAAATAAACAAAAAAAATCGGTTTTTGGTGTTAATTTTGGGTCGAGAAATAGGTGTAAGCTTCACCAGCTCTGGAACCGTCCTTCGATACTGCAATATTTTGTAGAGCTTGAAAGTAACGCAAGTGGTTACAAATTTGTAGTTTTTCTTAAATAAAACAGTTTTATACATCAGGAAGATTTGCATTGGTGAAAAAATGTTTCGCTTCCAGGGGAGGGAAATTGCAATTTTATAAAAATCGAAGGGCAACTAACGCAGTTTTTTATTATTTAAAACTATTTTTTAATTCAGGAAAAGACGAAATTAAAAAATTAAAAGTCTATATTTTGGTTCCGATATTTTGTATAACATGAAAGTTGCCAAAATAGTTAAAAATTTGTAGTTTACATACATTCTTTTAGAGCAAGTGCACAGAGGGGGAAGAGAAACTGGAGGAGTTATTTATCTCTTGGTAAAGCAGGTTTTGTTGGTGTGACAGTATCGGAATACTCGGAATGATGAAAAGCAAAAAGGCGATTTTGCCTCATATATGCGCGACCGAGATATCTAGCAAGTCTGTCGTGCATCTTTGATTTGTTCTAAATCCATACCGCCTTTCTATTATAATTTGATAACGATACAGCAAACGTGTTAATTCCTTATGCATGATTCTTTAAAAAATTTTCGAAGGAAATGGTGGTATAGCGAACCTTGAACCTTTTCCACCTGTTGGATGCAAAATTTTTCTGATTTATTGTTTCCTTTATTTCAGATAAAAATCAAGGTTTGAGATGCCAACAACCGAAAACAATATTTTTTTATTGGTGGCTGTTTTAGTATGCCAATAATGTCTCTCATTGATTTCCAACAAATAAATTAAAGTATTTGAGCAGAACACTGACTTAATATAATAACAATCACGAAATGCATATACATATCATAATTGGCATTCGTTTTAATAGCTGCTATTTCTGTTTTATGCTTCTATCTGTGTCTTATTAAATATTAAATATTAAAAATTAAAAAAAAACAATAAAGTCTACGAACTTGAAAGCATAATTACGAGATGTTATCCCTGTATGAAAGTTAAATAACTTGATGTTGGTCAATGCTGTAACTTAATTTAACACTAACGATTTTCCAAATCGTTTGATATTTTCTTTATGAACTATTTTTGTTGGTCACTTGCCAACACTTTGGTTAAACATTGACATTTGACACAAAATAAATAAAATATTTATACGTCCATGTGTGTGTAGATATACGTGGTACATGATTTCACCATGAAAAAATATTATTTATACACAAGTGAATAAATTTTCCATAAAAGAAAATTGCAGAAACATGTTCTACCAAGTGTTATATCCTTTGTGGTAAAATGAATTTTAATGTAAAGTTTTGTTTAATAAAAATCAATAACAATGAAGAATGATTTAAACTCTTTCAACAAAATATAATTACGTTTGAACTTTATAACTATACATGTGCGTATTATTATTCTATCTTCAAGGATTAATTCTTTATTGTTTAGGCTAAGAATAAAAGTTAGAATATTATTAGTAAGATTAATTGTTCGAACTTTAGCCTAAATAATAATTCTTAGATTAATAATAAATATTATCCCCCTTATTCATAAAAATTATGAGAGTCTAATAACAGCGCAATAAAGCGACATTTCATATGAAATTCGCTCTATTACAGTCTTATAAGCCTCTCATAATTTTTATGAATAACGGGGTATATATTCAAATAATTACATAAAAACAACAATTGTGCGGACATAAGGACTTTTTTTACTGACGGCTAAATTGAAATACAGGATTCTCTAACATTTTGCATTTGTCAGTGAGCGCAAAATAAACCACTTCTAAGTTTCGACGTACGCCGAATACTTTTGCAGATACCAGCGTAGTTTTTTCATTATATATATTCTGATATAAATAAAAGATTTAATGTCCTTCAACAAGGTACTAATTATGTTAACTTCATCCGTTGATACGTTAATGCCAGTTGAAAAAGTCGTAGGATATCATAGTGGCGATTATATATGCCTCAGCATATCATAAACCAAAAGCTTTGATCTCAGCGGTTGATGACTTTAAAAAAAGAAAAGTGCAAATAGAATATTTGGAATAATAGCGTGAGTAAACACAAAGTGAGTTAACTTAAAAATTAATTGATTCTCAATATATATACATTCATTGTATTGTTCACAATCCTAGACAACCGTAAGATTCATTCAGAGAGAAATCTTGCAGAACTACTCTTGAAAAATACCTTTGTAGGTGACACCCTTTTTAATCCGGAGTGTATTGCAATATCAAAGAGTATAACTCCGTTCGAAAACTAGCTTGATTCTGTAGTTTGTATCTTCAGAAAACGAAAGCTGAAAATTTTATTTGTAATAATATCATTTCTAATATACGAAAGCAAAAGTTTTTATCCCGACCGTTACGATCCGGATATTATAAGAAGAAAACAAATTACCATCTAGTTCACTCCAAACATTAAGGCATTGAAGCTACGAATATTTCGGCTTCAAAATAGAGCCGATTAAAACGGAATTCGAGATGAGTTTATAAATAATTAATTATTGAAACACTTTTATATAACCATGATAATGAAAACATTGTTAGGCTGTGGTGCGATCATCCTTTTACACCTTGTTGTAAAATATATGCAAAAAACGTTAGAATTTGAAAAAGGTTATTATATCCATGGTAATTAATAACGCTAGATAATAACAAGATATATTAGAAAACAATATTACTTCAATAAGCACTGGAAAATAGACAATACTACCTTAATTTTTCATTGTGTGAACACACAGCTAAAACGATAAAGTTGAAAATTCTTACTTGCATCCGTTGCCTTCATTATCATTCATAAAGATCAATGTGGGTGACAATAACAGCTGCTGAGCCACTTGATTACAAAATATCTCAATTATAAGAGACATATCTTCAAATATTGTTTCAATAACTTAAATATTAGGGTAAAATCTTCATTGTGGCATCGCTGGTATATATACTATGTATATGTAAATGCATGTGAGAAAAGACATGACAAGTTTTAAATTTGTTCTTCGCTTATCTTAGCAGATGCATTATATGATACATACATTTGAAATAAATACATATGTAATTGTATAACTTTTCAAGATTGTTACTGTTTAACTACGGTGAGGGCCATTATTACAACATTGTATTAATTACAATTAGGATTTTACAAGACGTATAAAAAATTTGTCTCTATTAAAATGCTTCTTTAACCTACCAGGTAGGATGAACCTGCCTTCAACTTGTCGTTCACTTTATATATGAGTAAAATTGTAATAAAGGAATTATTTTTACATGTCCGGCAAAACCCATCTTTTAACTAACATCTTTAAAAAAAACTTTAAATATTTAAAACTATTTGAAAATAATATTTCTGTATGTTTATCTGAATATACAATACGTTTTAAACATGCTTTGGGCTTAGTTCAAACAATACACAACAATAAAATGTTTTCACGTATTTACGAAGCAAAACAAAAGTGAATTGTTTATAATATTCAACCTTAATTTTTTTTTAAACTGACAACTGTTGTGAAGCTTCCATAGTGCATATTATTTTCAAAGGTAAGCTTCTAACCTGTCGGCATTTGTTATAATATGAATGCTGATACTATAAACCCCACGTAATTGCATTAGCTTTATCTGACTTTCAGAAATCTCCTACAACTTTACACAATCTCAGGGCAAGCGTAACATACAGAAGAGAGTTTGCAATAAAGAGTTATGTATAAATGTATATGTACATACTGAGATACATCTAGCTGATGCTAAACAAAATTTCATTTATTACTTTAGAGAAAATACATCAATGAACGATGTGTGAAAAAGGGGAATAATGAAACATTCAATAACAGGAAACGCCTTCAATATCCACCTCCACTTAACTAACATGGCACAAAACTCGTATACGGTGTCTGATTTTGCTTGACAGTATTTGTCCTTTGAATATATTTACATTTGTAAAATAGATAATTTGTCAGAAAAAATTTAATAAAAACTTTTTGTGTGTATAAATATATTCTTACTTTATATTTCTTTCTTTCTTATTTTACGACCATCATATAAAAATTTCAATTTTGTTTACATTTAATTCAAAGATAGACATGTATAGTATATGCGTACCAAACAAATTGAAATATTTTGCATATATTTGCACATTTCCTTTTCTGCTTTATTGTTTTATTTGCTTTCTAATTTTATTGAACATGTTTTCCTTAGAAAAAAACACAAAGAAATGTATAAACTTTTTATATATGTTTGTGTACTTGATTGTAACGTATGATTGCTACAGTACGCATTGCGTTAATATGTATGTATGTATGTAGTTTAGATATACAAGAACACATACATACACAAGAATATTTTATACGCTTATGCACAGAAACGCTTCAGCAACTTTGTATGCCATTTAACAGAAGTTTACAAGATTATCCTAAAATGGTGGCTTTTAACGAACAATTTTTCACTATTAAATCAGCAATTTTAATTCATGGTTTCCCTTCAAAGGGTTTGTTTAATTGATGAAATATTTGTCGGATATCCTTGTCATTTATTCTGTTAATTACAAGGTTGACAACCGCAACCGTAACTAATACCGCTACTGATTGAACACCGTTTAATATTTAATACCAGTATAAATACCGATACTGTAACTGCTTTCGACTCAAAAATACCGGTGGTCAAATGCCATTTTTGACGTTACTACATATTTTTGACGTGTAATTCAATTGGAATTCTGATTAGCCAGTGGCAATTCAGAAAGCAGCAATTGTAATTCAGATTATTCAATTTTGATTCAGAAAGTGCCAGTTGTAATTCAGATTTGTCAAGTTTAACTCACAATGATTATCAACATCGACGACACAAGGTATCGTAAGTCGACAAAACTGATCATTTCAGCTTTTATTTTTGAGTGGTCCAGCAAAATCGCCGATGTTTGCGAAGACTTATATAAGTTATTATAATAAGTAGGCTATGAAACATATACAAACCAAAACCCAACAAAAAATGTAATAAAAACTGTTTAACTTTTTTTCGATATGACTATTCTATATTCATAGCCTACTACACTTATTATAATGTGATTTTTAAAATCATTTGTGAGTTTTCATTTAAGTTCTCTAATGTTTTATAAAAGTCTTTTGAAAAGTTGAGAAGTTTTGAACCTTTTAAAAACTGTGGTTGAAGTCCACTGACGATTTGGTAAAAACGAAAATGAAATGCATATAGAGATTGCTTAACCACCCAACAAATAAATTTCATATTACATACATTTATATATATATATATATATATATATATATATATATATATATACATGCATATGTACATATATAACATAAGGACCTTAAGCTTAAAAAATTAGTATTATTAAACAAACTTATGAAAACAAGAATTGTGTTCGCCAGGTCTTAGCGTGGTAGAAATGTTTTTCACGTAAAGTATAGACGCCTATTCAAACGACAATTCGTAATCTATACAATTAGTCTTTGGAAAACCTTGCCAAAAAATATTAGCCAACATACATATTCAAAAGGAAATTACTAAGCATTTATCACTTTATCTTCTTTCTTACGATTTTAGATCCCTTAATGGCGAAATTTTTAGTCTTTATTTATAATTCCTTGCAACATTTAGCTATTTATAAATAAATATATTTATAAATAAATATATAAATTTATATATTTTTTTCAAATAATTAATTATGTATGCACAGAGTATGAAAGTAATTCCTCCTATTTGTAAGAACTCATACCTAAACATGTTCTTCATGTGGTACATATGAAGTTTTGAGCTCGTTTTATGTACTCAAACCAATTCGTTAAAAGTCACTTGACACGATCGTACAAGTATTCAAAAGCAGTAAGCACGAAGAGTCCTACAACTAGTTGTAATCGACAAGAGTTTTATACTCAAAAAAATTTTCTCTTTCGTTGTTTGCTACTTCGAATATGTGTTCATGCTTTGCCTCTACACGTGTACTTCACGAATACAAATATATTTGTTCAGACGTCTATTAGACATGCAACTCCAGCTGATTCGGGTGCAATGAACAACTCCAGTAACTTACATATTTTCTCGGATTTGAAACTCTCATCTAAGCAATTCAGTCGAGTATGGACTGTGATGGGACGCATTTCTCTTTTGTTTTAACTCTTTGGCCTGCTGGATTTTTTTTATTGATAGAGTATTGCTAAATTACACAAAAACCTTTAACTTTGTACAACAATACTGTCACTTCATAAGAGGGTTAAAATAAATACATTTCATAACATTATTAACAAAGTTAACAAGAATTGGTTACGTTATTACAACAACGTAATATATATGTAAACGTGTTTTTTTTTAACCTCTTTAGTTTTAATTATGTGCTGGTTCTTTTTTCCCAAAATCGTAATAAGAAATTCAAAGTGATCAATGATATGATATCGATATGATCATATGAACTTGTTGGCTAACAAATAATTTTACAATATACGCACATGCATATCTCGAATATATAAATAGTACAAACGATCCTGTGCTGAAATAAATAATAATAACATTAACAACAATTGGATTGAAGTTCTGTTTGGAGTACCTCGAGCAAACCACCTCGGATCTCTTCCTTTTACGCTGTTTATTAATTATCTACTAGATTTTTTAATATATTCAGAAGACATAGAAGATTATCAAAATTGATTGAATGGTTTTGAGATCAGGTGCAAAATAAATCATATTGGTTTCAACTTAAACAAATGCACTTCGGCATGTTACTTCATCAAAAGTTATCAACTGAAGTCAATTAGTAAAATCTTGAATTTTTGAATTCTGCTGGACTCAAAACATAACTTTATTCCTAATATAATATTGGCGGCTTACTTTGTTTTCAACGATCCCTATCTTGCAAGAACACTGCATACTTCGCTCGTAACACTCCCTTAATGGCTGCCGAACTTGTGGCTCCATTTACTCCAAATGGAAAAAATATTATACCAAATCTCTTGGTTTTATTGCTACTTGTGTGGTCTCGGCAAACACTGCTTCAACAGATGTCAGAAAGACATGAGTCGCGCGGTAAAAACAAAGAGTTGTTGACCAATTTTCCCTAAAGCTGACAAATCTATCGGCGGGTGCATTGCGCCGGAGGACATCTACATGGGTGGTTTACACTCATTACGTTAATGGGCTTAAACATTCATTACTTTTTGTTTACAGCTTATCTGTTGCAACCTGACATGCACATAAATAAAACTTGACATTGAAAGTAATAAATTGATATACATGTAAATAAAATATTTTATCACCATTGCACGATCGAATCTTTTTCCGTGCGCCACAATTGCACTGGGAGCCCAGAACAGGCTGCCAAGTTGCGAAACAACCGTATTTAATGCCACCGCAAGCAAGCATAACATCGAGCACTGGTGGCAGCGTTTGCCATTTTTGGACGTCCTTGTATGGTATTATCTTCCAAAATGAACATTTCTAAATGAGAACACATTTGAACGTCACAAACTGCCATATCGTGTGTCCGCCCTAACACTTGCGAAGGTTGGTTTTATGTCTATCATGTATGAACATGCCTACTTTTCTATTATTCAATCTATTAATATAATATATTAAATGAGTGTAACTTGTTTATATCAATAATTTTAAGTTGTACATTTTAAAATAATTTATATCATCTGATTGTTATTAAATTGTGTGAAGACACATATGAATCATACATACGTTTATATATTCAGTTTATTGTGACGAAATTTGTTGTCATAAAGCATTTGGGTTACGTATCAATTTTATTGCAATAAGTTTTTAGACATACCCTACATTCAGTCAGCAACCAAAAGGATTCGCACAACCGTCTCTTTAGCATTTCAGTTCTTCCTCATCATATTCCGACATGAATTTTATTCATTTTGTTTTTGTTTCTCGCAAATATCATTGAAAAAAAATCGCATAAAAATTGAGGTTACAATTTTTATATTTATGTAAGTATGTATTGTGTCTACTTCATTGCATCACAATTTGTTTTATTATTTCTGTAGATACGGAGAAAGATAAAAATGCTATATAATAAAATGTGCACATTGTAGATTTTTATATTCATATACAATTTTTTGATGTTAAAAAAATTAAAATGAGATTTTTATGGTAACTGTCATAGTACCTACATATGTATAATATGTTTATTTTTGGCTTAAATACATACTTATATATGTTGATGAGATATTTTATGTATATAAATATATATCTTCTGTGGAACATCCATAGAAATATTGATATATCTAAGTAATTTTGTAAAGCAGACAATATCGTTGAACTGTGAAATGGAATATAAACTGATTATATGGTAACTGGATACATGAATTTTTTTTTGACGCCAGTTATAACTGCGATACATGTTATCAAGGTAAATAAATGTGTATGAGCTGCTAAATAATCTGAAACCGTAGGCACTTAACTTACGGGTAAACATCTGTATAAAAAGCTTAAGCACCAGATTCGAATGAAAAACCTTCTAACACTATCGAAAAATATTGGATCCTCGCATTGCACTAAACAGGAACTGGCACTATCATTCACTAAAGAAGGTATAACAGCACCCTTCTTTGCTAAGAATTAGAAAGAAATTGTCTATAACATAATATATTCTTATTTATCATCGCCATCCGATCAACATTAGGCTCTACTTTCTACCACCAAGACAATATATGAATGAGTAGCAGTTATCTTCTGACCGCAGCTGTCCCAATGACGTTAACAAAATTCTGTAAACGAAACAAATGCTCAATAAAAATGCCATCTGCAGTAATGCCAAATCATAGAAAGAAAATGCAATCAAAACATATAAGATAAAGTAAAACATTGAAAATGGTTTACCCCGTTTTGCAGTGATCAATGTTGTTCGTAAGTTTAAAGAACTTATTAGATTGTGTTATAGATCGAAGCTGCTGAAAAGTTATCCGAAATATTTCACTTTGAGATATCCTAAAACTTACCGATTTGAATCGGACTTGGTTTGCGGCGATCAACGTGATTTTTACACGTTAAGAGCTGATTAGTTTGTGAAATCGATCGGTCCAGCAGTTGAAAAGTTTGAAAAAAACGTCCAAATATGCTATTTTGAAGTCTTTTTGAGATATCTTGAAGTTTATCGGTTCGAACGAGTCAAATTAATAGGAAATCTATGTTTAAGACTCATATTTATAACGTCGCTTAGGTTGGTTTGATTCGGTGTCGACCCTCAAAAGTTATAAACGGGTCACGTATTTACATACACACACATGAATATGGTGTGGGGTCTCAAAATTTGTCGGGGTAGCTTCCTAAGACCTCAAATCGTATTGATCTGATGAAAACTTCATTTTTTGAAATAGGGGTTAAACAAAGAACTTTCGATCTTAAAAAAATTCCAATGTTCCTAGCGGGAAGTTAAAAAAAAAGAAGCAAATTATGTAGAATAAATAAGTAAATGATACTTAAATTCTTACACATCGCACTCGTTCAACAATACTGTATTAACACAAAAAATCAAATACTTCAGCTCAAACAAAAACTCCACATTATTAAATATATCCACAAATTATTGTATTGAAAAACAACAATCAGTTGTTATGGCCAATCACTGCAAATAATTGAAAATAATTTTTTTTCATTTGATTCATAGCTGTAACCCACTTTAGCTGGAAAAAGGTCACAACATATTATTTGGGAAGAAAGAATTCAAAAAACACTCATATATATGTATATATATATATATATATATATATATATATATATATATACAAATATATATATATATATATATATATATATATATATTTATATATATATATATATATATATATATATATACATATATTTATATATATATATATATATATATATACATATATACATATATATATATATATATATATATATATATAATATATATTAGCATTTTTAGAACTAAATGAAGCTGGGAAACGTTTGATTTAGAACTTTACCAATACCAAAAATTAATTTTATACAAAATAAAATCCCGCGATAGAATCTTGGATAACACTATTCGAATACGATAGCATATTAAGGGAAAACGCATTTGTTGAATTAATCTCATTCGAAATGAAGTACATAATTGACTTTACCAAAGGCAAAAGTTAAACGGGTCTTAGTGATCTTATAGGCACATATGTAAGAAATGCATTTGAAGGCTATAAGTATATCCCTTTTGCAAGTATATCCTTTTTTGTACCATTTTTTGGGGAATTGTCGTTTTAACTCTTTAACTTTTATAATCGTGCTGGTTCCTTTTTCCCAAAAGTTATTTATTAAAATTCGGTACCATTTCGGAACGTATTTGATGAGAAAAAGTTTAATAAACTTTCTGGAAAAAGTTTAAATAAATTTGTTCGCCATAAAAATTTTACAACATAAGGCATAGATATTTAACAATCAAAGTTTGTAAAAATTTCTGTTTGCTTCCTGCATATTTAAAATTTTTCTCTTTTACATTTTCCTTGGGTTTTCCAAACAAAATTCTTAAGCACATTCTACCAAAAAATATTCCATTTTCTGTAGTGCCTATCATTTCTCCAAACTAGCTTCCTTAATACAACACTATTTGGTATTTCGACACGAACATATATTTCGAATTTTACATGTTGGACAAAATTAACGATTTCAAAATAAACTGAAAATTGGTAATATGCATAAATTGTTGAAAAACTGCAATATATTAAAATTTATAATATGTATATTGTCATAGACTGCTCCTTTTTCCATACAACTAGTAATATGACCTTCTTCAACGTTACCAGTTACGTATTTAGAAACAGGGATATGCATACGTTCATATGTATGTATGTACATATATATATTCCTTGGTATTAAATACAATAAAAATGTGAAGGATAAAGTAGCTCAACCTTCTGCTTCGAGTGCATGAATATTATTATTATTCTTGTACTTCCCTGGTTTAAAAAAAAGTTTTAAAATTTTTAACATTTCATGCTTTATAAATAAATTGGTATTGTTTTAAGAACTGTGTTTTTATTCTTTAAAACTAAAATTTGTAAAAAAATATTTATTTTAGGAGAAAAATTCTTATTAGCATATTTTAGCTCTTTTCTGCTACCCATTTAGATGCAAAAAAATTTAGCATCTGGTCGAGTACATATATATTGGGCCAGAACTAGAAAGGAGTGAATATTGTTAAGACAAGCATACAACAATTAACACATTCCTACACTAATGCAGGTCAGAAAAATACCATATTAATAAGTGAGTGCAGTGTCGAACTCGGGATCCAAAGCATCTCTTGTGTTCACTATTTCAGACAACAGCACCTTCGCTATTAGTATATTTGTAATCCTCGTTATATCAATATATTAATCACAAATTTATGAGATGGCATCAAATACTTTTTTTTAAAGAACGTATTTTCATATTATAAATGTACGCATACCCTAAGACAAACCGTGGTATCCTAATCCCACTAACGTCAAGATAATGGTATTAGTTTTTTTGGACGCCCCCACCATTTTAATTTATTCGGAATAAATTTTTTGACACCGGATTGATATATGAAGAAACCATGTTTATATTCGCGTGCTATAAGAGAACTGATCCCAGCTCGCTTTATTGTTTTGAGTCCTGGTACGTAACTATCTGCTGTATAATTATAAAATAAATAAAATCCTTTACTTTAATCATTAAGCAGAAAGGTATTTTACGATATACAAACGCATATATGTAGATATTTTCAGAAAGACAAAAGTTTACTTTAGTAGGGCAACTGTTTTCCAATAAAACAGCCAAAGCTCTTACATGGTGCCACCCACTTGGCTTTAATATACTTATATGAAACTAATAAAATACATTTCATTATTCAGGCATGGTAATTTCTACATACATTCGTAATTTCATTCAACAAACACAATGTAAATAAAAATCTTAACCAACATTTAGGCTACGAAAGTCTATTTCAGGTGAGTTTGACAAAAAAAATATTGTGTTATTAGTTTAAAAAATCAATTTTTGTACTTCAAATTAAATTTCAGGCAACGCTGAAAACCACCGAACTGATTAGTTACATCAACATGTCTTTTCATGATACGTATTTCTTCGGAATTATATGAGGAATACATTATATGTGAGGATGGATGATGTGGTACTGATTTATTCGAATATGAATATCTTGAAAGCGAAATCGAAGAAGCAAAATCGGTAGGCCAGGATGTACCAAATGGCTTTGACGCTTGTGATTTTCCTGATGTTGGTCTTTTCAGAATTAATTTAATATATATTAATCTACATATATTCCAAGAAAAAAAATTTAATGGTAGAACAAAGCTCCTCAGTTTGTCTATTGAAATGAAAAACTTGTTTTTCCAATGCAGATCTTAGTTTCGTATTAAAAACTTTAACAAGAGAATGAAAACTCCAAAATTTTGACATGGTATTTTAGGGAGAAAAAAGCTGATGGATATTAATTTGTAAAGCGATACCCGAACACATGGATTAGTTTAATTATTTTTTTTAGATTATTAAAGCTGGCCGTCCAAAACACTACATAATATTACACATAAATGAGTAAAAAAAACATGTAAAACGGTTGACTCCAAAAGCCATCCCTTTAACTTCCGGCTAATTTTAACAGCAAAGCTATAGCAATTTGGTTTTTATGCTATTGTATGCTTTTTACCTTTTCGGATTGACACGCTATTAAATTAATTTTTCAAATCAATCGATTTCCAGGTAATAAGTGGGGATTGTTTTAGTTTTCCATTGCTATAAAAGAACCGAGAACACTAACTGATCGGATATCGGAGTTCTTTAATCGATTGGTGAACTCGCTTAAAAGTTATTCCAAAACAAGTAAAAGTGCCATATTCGGCTGTGCCAAATCTTATACCCTTCACGTCTGGCGTAACATATGTATTCAAGTACGAATTTTTTTCTTTCTAAGTTATGAAATAGTTTAGGTTAGTAAAAATAACAACGTCAATTGCCTTTTTGGTTACTTTTATGAATGAAATAATAAACTTTCCACCTCTGAAAACTTAATTAAAATTTTTTTACCAAAGCAAATCTTCTGATGTATTAAGCGGTTTTATTAAACAAAAATCATATATTTGTAACTATTTTGGTCACTTTCATGTACCACAAAATATTGCAGTTATCCAACCCTGGAAACGAAAATCTACTTTTTTTGGTACCAGTTTTGTTTTTCCTGAACTAAAAATAGTTTTAATTAGTGAAAAACGACGTTAGTTGTTTTTGCGGTTACTTTTATGTATAAAAAATTTCAATTTCTTATGCCTGGAAGCGAATATTAGTTATTGTTTTTTTTGTGTACCAATGCAACTCTTAACGAGGCATGAAATAGTTTTATTTAAGAAAAACTTAAAAATTTTAATCATTTTGGTTACTTTCATGTAAAAAAAAAATTGCAGTTTTCCAACCCTGCAATGGAAATTTTGTTTTTTCTTATAAGCATTTGATATTAATTTTGACCTGGAAATGAAAATCTTTTTTTTTATATATGATACCAGTTTTGTTTTTCCTGAATTAAAAAGTAGATTTAATTAGTAATAAAAACGACATTAAGGTACACACGATTGACAGATCTTACAATATTGTAAGAAAAATTTGCAGAAAATATCTAACAACCGTGTGAACTTACAATGTCTTGCAACGTTGTCAGAAAAAGTATTGTCGGTACATTGGAAGACAAAAATATTGTTAGACATCTGACAACCGTGTGAACAATCTTCTTTGCCATTGTCACCTAATTGCCAGCCATTGGAAGCTCATACTTTATTGGAAGATGTGCCAATATTATACATCTGCCAATGACACTATTGTCGGAAAAATCTTTATACTGGCAATGCTATTCATATATGTATATAAGCAAATAAAAGGTGTGTAATGTGTGGCAATGCATCTGGCAATTCTTTCCATACAATAGTCTGACAATCGTTTGAACACCCAATTTTTGTTAATAGACAAATATATGGCCTTCCAGTTGTCTGCCAATGAAGTTCTACTTCTGTCGTCTGAAGAACAAATACGGATTGAATTTCATGTCGGAATTTTGACTTTTATTTAAATTCCGTGCAAAGCCAAGTAGCAGGTCAATTTTTGTTATTAAACTCACAAACAAAAAACAATAATAATAAAAAAAAACAATTTAAATAATTGTCTACCTGGATAGTGACCCAAAAAAGGCTAATGACCGAAAAAGAAAACAAGTTTTATATTCTTATATTGGCATACATACCATAAACACACATAAAAGTAAAAACAACAAAAACAATAAAAACCAAAAATCAGATTAAAAATTAATAAATGAGCTTAACGAACTCTCCGACTAGAGAGAGAAGGCTCAGCATAAACAACAGAAATGCATACATAGTGTTAAATTCTGATAATAACAATGAACAAAAGAACATTGATAATCCAATGTTAAATAATAAGTATTTAAGTGCAAAAACAACAAACACAAGTTTGAGTGCAAGTAGAAGTGCACCACAGTTAAACGAATTTTTGTTTACAGACAAAAGCAAAAAAATAGCAACACCAACGGTAAGCAAAGAAAACATTAACGAAAGGGGAAATACACCTAAAACAACAAGCAAAAGAGTGCTAACAGGTATGGATCGCTACATAACGATCACAAAACGTAAGTATAGCCCTCAGTCTGAAAAATTTGAACCAAATTCTAAGCAGCCGAAGAACTCCGCGGCATCCCAAAATCGTTTCGCACTGCTTGACAATGCTGACGCTACAGAATTGACACCTGTATCTGCTAAAAATTTCAAACCGCCTCCATTATATCTTAGAGAGGCTACTACTAATGAATTAGTGAAAAAGCTGACGCAGGCAGTTGGTAAGGACAATTTTTACGTTGCGTCACTGAAGAAGGGCAACGTATTGGAAACCAAAATACAAGTGAACAGTGAAACAAATTATAGGAAGCTTGTTAATAGCCTCGATTCTGAGAAGAAGAGCTATTATACATACCAGTTGAAAAGTGCTAAGGGCTTAATAGTGGTTGTAAAGGGTATTGATAGTTCGGTACCAGTGGCAG
Source organism: Linnaemya vulpina (assembly GCA_963675445.1). Classification (NCBI taxonomy): domain Eukaryota; kingdom Metazoa; phylum Arthropoda; class Insecta; order Diptera; family Tachinidae; genus Linnaemya; species Linnaemya vulpina. The sequence goes on along the minus strand of OY776277.1, from coordinate 81,682,153 downwards.
ATCTACAAGATGCCCTAGAAAAAGAGGGCTATGAAGTAAAATCTGTTCATAATATTTTGAATAGAAATAAAATTCCTCAGCCTATGTTTAGAGTTGAGATTACTTTTAACTCTTCACATATGAAAAAAAAGGGTGACCCTCACCCAATTTACAACTTAAGGTATATTCTTAATCGCAAAGTAGTAGTTGAAGAGCCTATAAAGCGCAAAGGGCCACCACAGTGCCAAAACTGTCAAGAATTTGGGCACACTAAAAGGTTTTGTAAATTGCCATCGGTATGCGTCAGATGTGGAAACATCCACAAAAGCCTCGATTGTCCCCATGCCAAAAATGACTCCAAGGTTCTAAAATGCAGTAATTGCGGCGGCAACCACACAGCAAACTACCGTGGTTGTGAAGTTTATTTGCGCCTCAAGCAAACAGATTTGAAAAAACCAGTAAATACTCAGTATCGTAACACCGTACTTCAAAATCCACTACCTATGTTGCAACAACAAAGCCGTGGTCACACAAACGTAAATCACCCGCAATTGTCTTATGCACAAACGTTAAAAAAAGGTACGGCAGCCCCTGCAATTCCTAGCAGCGATAATTGTAATCGAAAAAATCCAACTTACTCCGGGAGTTTTGAAAACAATCCAAGCTCCATAGACAAACTGATACAAACCATGGACCGATTTATGGCAAGCATGGAGAGTATGTTTCAACAAATGCTGCAAAATCAAAGCATGTTAATGCAGATTTTGCTAGACAATAAAAAATGAACCGGTTACAAATATGTTTCTGGAACGCTAACGGCTTAAGCCAACATAAAAATGAAGTTCAACACTTCCTGCACACACATAAAATAGATGTTTTGCTTGTTTCCGAAACCCATTTTTCGATCAAAAATTGTTTTCGAATAAATGGGTATTATACCTATGATACAAAGCACCCAAGTGGTAGAGCTTGTGGAGGTTCAGCAATTCTTGTACATAAGGATGTCGACCATTTTCCAATGCCAGAGTATAAAACAGATCATATTCAGGCCACAACTATCAACGTACCCGCCTCAGGGATTGCAATATCTGCAGTGTATTGCCCTCCAAGGCACAATATTAATAAGGAGCAGTTCACCCATTTTTTTAAAACGTTAGGCTCAAAATTCTTAGCTGCTGGAGATTTTAACGCTAAACATACGTTTTGGGGCTCTCGCCTCGTTACTCCAAGGGGCAGACAACTTCTTGATACTGTTTTGTCCAACAACTTGGATGCAATATCCGCAGGACACCCTACATATTGGCCTACTGACTTAAACAAAATCCCCGATGTGATAGATTTTGCTGTATTTCGAAGTATACAACGCGAGCATATTTCGCTGCTTCCTTCCCTCGATCTGTCGTCGGATCATTCTCCAACCTTTTTAACGCTTTCCAATGCCCAGCAAAATTTAGATCAGAATGCTATTTATTTTCCAAACAGAAAGACAAACTGGCTTAAATATAAAATGTATGTAAGCGCACACCTGCCGCAAAATATTTCACTAAAAACTGATGATGAAATACAGTCGGCTGTGAACCAACTAACTAGTATACTGACTGATGCTGCTAAGGTTTCTACGCCCACTACCTCATTATATACAAAAAGGGGTACCAACGATCCAAGCCACATTCAAACTCTACTAAGAGAAAAAAGACGACTAAGACGCCAATGGCAAGAGTTTCGCTCGCCGACTTTAAAAACACAATTAAATCAATGCCAGAAGATGTTACGTGGGGCCCTTCAGAGGGAAAAAGAGCTAAACCTGAACAGATTTTTGGAGAATTTAGATGCCACCGAGAAGACGGACTACAGTTTGTGGAAGGCAGTCCGCAAAATGAAGTGCCCTACTGCTTATGAAGCCCCAATTCGCTTACATAATGGGAAGTGGGCGAAAAACTCCAGCGAGAAAGTTGAAGAGTTTGCCAATCACCTGGAGGCGGTTTTTGTTCCAAACGAAACGGACTCTTGTTTACCACCAACAGCTGTCCCAGAACGTGTTTTTGACCCATTAAAAATCCGCCTACCTGCTCTGAAGGCAGTTATACGCGGTCTAAGCCCAAAAAAATCGCCCGGCAGTGACAAAATCACTAACGCTATGATCATCAACCTGCCGAATTCGGCTTTGAGAGTCGTTATGTTTATTTTTAATTCGATGTTAAGAACTGGATATTTTCCATTATCTTGGAAACAATCGGAAATAGTTATGATCCCCAAGCCTGGCAAAGACGTCACGCAGGTGACATCATACCGCCCAATCAGCTTATTGCCGGTTCTCTCAAAAATATTTGAGAGGTTAATATTAAAATCGTTATCACCGTATACTGACTCGGCTAACTTAATTCCCAACCACCAATTTGGGTTTAGGAAAAAACACGGTACCATTGAACAAGTGCATAGAATTACGAATTTAATTCGTCAAACTTTTGAAAATAAGCAGTACTGCTCTGCACTATTTATTGATATATCACAAGCTTTCGACAGAGTCTGGCACGAAGGCCTTTTATATAAAATTTCACTACTGCTTCCTGAAAACCTCCACAAACTGCTCACTAGCTATCTAGCGAATAGGTCTTTTGTAGTACGATCAAAAAGTACTTATTCGTCAATCAAACGAATATCAGCTGGTGTCCCTCAGGGGAGCATACTCGGCCCATTTCTTTACTTATTATATACCGCCGATTTGCCTACAAATCAACTCACACACACATCCACATTTGCTGATGATACAGCGTTTTTAAGTATACATCAACATCCGGAAGTAGCTTCCCAACAACTTCAAACCCACATTACTGATTTGGAGAAATGGTTGAATATGTGGAAAATAAAAGTTAATACCTCGAAAAGTGTTCACATAACCTTTACATTAAGGCACAAAAGTTGCGCACCGATTTCAATAAACGGGACAACAATTCCAGAGCAGAGCCAAGTTAGGTACTTGGGAATACATCTCGATCGGCGTCTGACGTGGGTTCACCATATTGCAGCCAAAATTACACAGCTGAAAATCAAAACCGCTCAACTTTTCTGGTTAACTGGGCCACACTCTTCACTGAACTTGGACCTCAAGGTACTCTTATACAAGGCAGCCTTAAAACCAATATGGTATTATGGTATCCAGTTGTGGGGTTCCGCCTCCGCATCAAATGTTGAAAAGCTACAAAGAAGACAGTCAAAGATTCTGAGAATGATTACGTGCGCTCCTTGGTACATACGAAATAATAACATCCACTTGGATCTCAATATTCCTACCATCCGAGAAGAGATTAAAAAATCGTGTACGAGCTACATTGCAAAAGTTACTGATCATCCCAATCCATTTGCGAGGGACTTGCTTTTATTTGAGGGTCATAGGCGTCTGAAACGGGTGCAAACTTTTGATTTGGCAACATAATTTTCCTTTTATTTTATTTTTATTTTTTATTATTCGAACAGTAAGTTGAGTGCTGCAATGGCAGTATCAACTTAAATATTTTGTTAGGTTAAGATTTTAATACTTATTGTGAATGACGTATAGTCAGATTCAATAATAAAAATTAATATATTTAAAAAAAAAAAAAAAAAAAAAAAATGAAGTTGTAAGATTTTCTTACAATCGTCTGAACACACAATTTACCTTTTGCCAAAAATTTTTCGTTGGCAGCATATTGTTAGGACATTTCCAGATCTTACAATATTGTAAGACCTGCCAATCGTGTGTACATCGCTTTAGTTGCCTTTTTGGTTAATTTATGTAAGCAAATTTGGACTTTCCACCTCTGGAAGCGAAAATTTAATTTTGTCTTGGTTATTTTTACCAATTCAAAACTTCGTGATGTATAAAGCGGTTTTATTTAGTAAAAACAACAAATTTGTAACCATTTTGGTCACTTTCTTGTACTACAATAGATTGCAGTTGTCCAACCCTGAAAACGAAATTTTTTAAGTGCTATACAAATTTTTTCAGCTTGAATGAAAAAATAGTTTTAGTAAGTAAGAAATGGCGTTACTTACTATTTTGGTTAATTTATGTCCAAAAAAATCATTTAATTTCCCATCCGTGAAAGGAAATTTTAATGTGTTTTGTTAATTTTTTGTTTTAAGCAAGGAAACTCTTAATGAGGCATAAAATAGTTTTATTTAAGAAAACCTAAAATGTTTAACTATTTTGGTCCCTTTCACGTACTACACTATATTTTATGTACCAAAAAAATTTGTTTTTCCCAACCCTGGAAGTAAAATTTTAATTTTTTTGTTTCTATTATCAATGCAAATCTTTATGAGGTCAAAAGTAGTTTTATATAAGAAAAATTTAAAATTTCTAACAATTTTAGTCACTCTCATGTACTCTTATATATTCCACTTGTCCAACCTGGTTTCGAGATAGTCCCTTTTTAATTTTTGATACCAAATTTGTTCTTCTTAAATTATAAAATAGTTTCAGTTAGCAAAATAAACCAACGTCAGTTCTTTTTAAGTGTAAAAGTTAATGTAAAAAAAATAATTCTCCTAACACTGAAAAAAAGTTTTAAATTATTTTAAATTCTTTTTGCCAATGCAAACCTTTATGATGTATGAAGCGGTTTTATTTAAGAAAAACTTAAAATTGTTTGATATTTTAGTTGTTAAGTGCTAAAAAAGTTATAATTTCCCATCCCTGGAAGCGAAAATTTATTTTTGTTGTGTTTTTTTTTACCAATGAAACTCAAATGAGGCTTGAAATAGTTTTATTTAAGAAAAACTTAAAATTTTTAATCATTTCAGTCGCTTTCATATACTAAAAAATATTGCAGTTATTCAACCCTGAAATCGAAATTTTCATTTTTTTTATTTCTGATAATAGTTTAATATTTTCTGAATTAAAAAATAGTTCTAATTAGTAAAACACGACGTTAGTTGTTCTCTTTGTTACATTTATGTATAAGCAAATTTCTTCATGACATACATATAAAGAGGTTTTACGGTAGAAAATCTAAAATGTTTAAACATTTAAATTAGTACATGTACCACAAAATACCGAAAAAAAAAACTTTTAATTTTCCAACCCTGGAAAATTTTGTTTATTTTTTTTCTAACTTTTAATATACAATTGATGCTTCCTAAAGCATAAAAGCTTGGGAAAACCGATTTCACGAACGGACAGACAGACATCGCGCAATCGTCATCGCTATTCATAAGGATCCAGAATATATATACTTAATAGGGCCGCACATTAATATCGAAGAAATTACCGAATGACAAACCTAAATATACCATTTCACTTTTTTGTGAAGGGTATAAGAATTCTGAAAAATTCAAGAGTTCTGAGAAGAGAAAATTGGATGGGAAGAAGCATTCAAGGGGTTTGGTTCAGTACGAAAAAATCGCTTCCTTGCTAGGAAAGGCAGCTCTTGAGACCTTAATATAATAGTGAACACATACATACATATCTTAATGCACTTTCTCATTTTCCTTATTTTTAGCACTTTCATATGATTTCTTGTGTTTCGATTGTAAAATATTTCTGTTTATAGTGTGTAAGCAATACAATTTGTTATCTCTTACACTTAGTTGGGTATGTAAGTAAACCTATAATATATTCACTAAAAACGAAAATTTCTTTTTATTTGAAAATAAATTCTATAGGTTATAGGAAAATAAAAAACTTTAAATTAATTTTTTTCGAACTAACTTTTTTTTTGAGTGACGTACATACATCCGCACGTATTTCATACGCTTAACTTTTAAAAGCAAGCCATCTTTTTGTAAATGAAGATACTGAAGCATTTAACTTTTGCAAAGAGACTGAATGCTGAATTTATTTGATTTTATTTTCATTATTTACATACGTACGTATAGTTTTGGATTTCATTCATATATCTTTTTTCGTTTTGTTTTTTAATATAAAATAATTAACTTTGTTTTCGGCAAAATACTGAATTTTATTTTATTTGCATTATTACATGCCTTTATTTTTTGGCCTCTTAATAATTTACTTTAATAATTGTTGCTGAAATATTGTTTTTATAACAATTGAATTGTTTTAATTTCCAGTATTTTGTCAAGAATCGTAAATGTTATGCAATTATGAAAAGATTTAAGTAAATATTTGTCTTATTTTTAATATGATTCAAATATTTAAATAAATATTTTTGATTAATTTAATAGTTTTTACGATATCCATAGGATGTTGACAAGTTGTTAACAAAATAAATATGCTTGAAAGAAAAATTTTTCAATTGCTATGAAAAACAAGATTTCAAGCTGAATGAGTTATTGAAATAAATTTGTTTACTTATAATTTTGTATCAAGCTCATGGAACTAGATATAGTTTGTTATGTTATGTGCACATTCGGAGTTAAATCTAAAATTGAGGTTGTGATTTCATATAAATATACGTACGTAAATATTTCATATTTTCACTGTTGTTTTTAATTTGAATGCATAACAACATCTACCGATTTTTTTTATATGTTTAATGTAATTCATTTTCTTCTAAATGTTACAACTTTCGCCAAAAAAAAAAGTGATAAAAATAGCAACTGCTTCTCAATTTAACTAATATGTTTAAGAAAATTGTTTTTTGCTTTGTCTTATTATATCTGAAATATTTTGCCTGTTGATCAACAAAACATAAAGTTTTCGTATTTACATAGTCCAGGCGGTGTCCCTAGTTGTATACTGATTAGCTGCTCTTAGTTTTTATGTGTCCCATAACCTTAGAAACAATCATACACTGTACCTCTATTTAAGTACAGATTTAGAGCTAGTATATCAAATTATACACGGACTACTACCGAAGTTATGAAAAAAAATTTTGGTCTTATGCTGTGGATACAAAATAGGTATGGCTTGGAACATCGCTCACGGAATCGATTATATATTATTTAGAAATATATTTAGCAATTAGACCAGTTAAAAAGAGTGCTGATGTACTGCATACAAAAATGAGATGAAATAATGGCGCTAGACTATGTATAAATAAAAAAATAGTAATAAATACGTATCTGAACAGACATATTTTTCGTTAGAGATTAGTGGTTTCGCTTTTATGTGTACAAATCCAAATTTCATTAGGGATAAATATATATATATATATCCACAAGAACGATCAGAAATACAATCCTGCTTAGGTTAAATTGAATATTTTTCGCCTAAAATGATAATAAGCGTTGAGTCCCATTTTCTCCTCCATGGCCATGGTCGTCAATAAAGGGACCAGGTCGTTTTGGAGAACACAAAATTCTCAATTAATTCATGAAATATTATTGCATCTACTAAAAACAACAGTGTGGTAATCATGCTGGAAACACCACTGGTTCCTATATATTTTTTTAATATTATGTCCTTATATGCTCTTGTTGTAATTAAGGTGTGTACGGCTTATTTCATATAAATAAATGTATGAATAAAGATCTGTCACAATAGGATTAAGTTGACTATTGATTTATGTTATTACGCAATTTATTTTGTTACGATTTTTTATGCATATCTGTGTGGTGTGGTCCAGTTTTATGAGGATAAATACATGCCAACAAATAAAAGCACGCCTGTAAAAGTTTGGAAAAAAGCAAACGAAACACTGGTTAAAAAAACAAATAATAATCATGTATGTAGTTTGATTTAAATTTGAAGAAAAAATTGTTAACCACTAATGCCCGTAGGATTGACTCTATTAGAAGTAAAGTAATCACCAGAGTGGTTCTAAAACGTAACTTAATATGTTTTTATGTTAAATGGTTTTTCGTTTGAACGGAGTTTGTTTTTAGTGAGCAAATTGCTTGAAGACCGTCTGAAGCTTGTAAGAAGAAATATTTCATTTCAATTAAACAGTGTGAGATTATACGAAATCGACTGTGTATTTACATTTCTGAATTTCATTCGCTTTTATGCAGAGTACACACTCTACTACAAATCGTACAAGTGCAATACAAGCAACGTATGTATGCTGCCGTAATAATGATTTATTCTTTTAAGTGCAAAAGTCAATATGCTTTAATTTTCGTGGGCATAGTTTCTTTAAGTACGAAAATTAGTATTATATGTGATGACGGCAAGAAAACAATATATATATATATATATATATATATATCACATGTACAAAATAAATAATTTCTTCGCAATATATAAATTTTAACCAAATTAAAAATATTTATTTTTTCACCTTAATTTTTTTCTAGTTGTATTCAAATATTCATAAAAACATGTAGGCGTTTGCTGAATTTTGATGACGCTGATGGCTGAAGTAGTAAACAAAGGACTATGAGGACCCTTAACACTAACCTCTCTTCTCAGTAGTGTCACAATGCACTGCATTTATAGCGGTACCTCGTTTGAGTGCTGGTCCAATACAAAACCAAAGGAACTATGTTTTAAACATTGGCATTAAAAAAATTTTTTTTACATTTCAAAAAAATCTCATTAAATTTCAAAACTGTGGTTTTGTATCCATACTCTCTACTACTCTATACATTTGCTTTTATATGGTGAGATTTTGTTTATTCTACAGAGTTTTTTGGCTAAAGTTGTATATGGGCGATTCCGCTGTAGACAATTTTCCACTTGATGAGGTAGAGGTAGTGGGAGTGTCATCTGTAAAACTTCTCCCAAATTTTGTTATTTCTCATATATAATAAATTCAACTAGACATTATCAATATTCCAACGACCAACTTAATTTCAACACTGTATGTGTTAGCTTGTCACAAGGTCAGTTGGCTTGGCTAAATGTGATAAGTTGTGTGTTTACAGTACAGTTCTGAGCACCCTTCATTGATAAAAATGTTTATTTAAAAAACGAACAAGAAATAAATAAATAAATAATCTTAAATCATTTTCACCAAAATATAGCACCTATTGATACTACACTTTTTTCGTTGCAAATATGCTAATACATATACAGTTTTGGTTCTTTCTTCTGCCAGTGCACCAATTCGAAAGTAAAGCTCGTCTATATTGGAGAATAAACTTATCTAAAGGCATTTCCTATAAGTTTCAAAAAACATTGTTACAATTTGCTTATTTTTGTAACAGTTTTCTAACAATGCTTCCTATAAGCCTATGCCATTATAGTTTTGTGTTTTTGCGAATATTATATATTTTTACTCATTAATACAATTTTAGTTGAGCTGATTTTTTGTCCTCAAATTGAGTTAAGTGTTGAAAATGATCATGGAGGGACTAATGCTGATCATCAGGTATATAATGTCAAACTTCGAATTTAGTAAATAAGAAGATTAAACATGAAATTTTGCCTTTTCATTTTCTTACTCAATAATTGTACATTAGCTGGTCTTTCCCAACTCAAATTTTAATGTAAAAACAATAATTTAGAGTGTTGACAATTTTCGTTGCTTTATGCGCGGGCATTCGCATATTTTATGGATAAGTTTATATGTTTGGGATATGTTGTTTTATATAATTAATTTAATTTCCTAAGTTATTCTATTTTTTATTATAGAAAGCGGTAAAATCTATTTATTTTGAATATATTAATGGGGATAAATGCGCGACTGATCTTTTTTGAAATATTGAAAAAAAAAATCTATTATAAAAATTATTTTATTGTTATTGGCTTAAGTCCCAAGCTTTCCAATTTCAATAATGATTTAAAAAATGTTTTTATATAATCTTGTTATATTATTATACTACTTAGCTTTGGCAATAACATTCGCACAAGTTAACATATTTCTTACCTAAATAATTATTTGAAACCTTTTTGAAAATGTTTTTACAACAAATATATGAGCTCAAGGTTTGTTATAAGGTATTTCCATTTAGATTTGGCTTAGTGGGTACATAGCACTTGCACATGAAAGTACTTTCATGAAATTCATTATACACTCATACTTTTTCACTAATACAGCCATATGTTTTCAACGTTTCAATAAAACGTTTTCACTTACACTTCTAGGATTGTGTTAAAAAAGCAATTGCATTTACGATATGATATTTGCACATGTCCGAAATATGCTAATATATATTTTATGTAGATATATACAATTACCATAATCAGTAATGTTTTCTTAATATATATCTGAATAATCACAATAGCAACTCCGCATGATGTGAGAAAGAAAACAACAAATGCAAGAACTTCACGCTTTGACGACATGTTATTAATGAACTTTATACTCTCATGAAAGTCGACTTTTTCTTTAACATTCATTTTATGCATAAATTTCATGAAAGTACTTTCAACGATAGCGTTATCGTTGAATTCTATCTTTAACAGAATCGTCAGGCACAGAACAAAACGTAACACAAAGACAAATCTCACATACAGATTTTCAATTGAACAGAAACAAAACGGCTTCAGCACAGAACGTGCAAGCTAATACTGACTTTATGTATATTTTAAATGTAATTTTCCTCCAAGTCAAATTTTTAGAATAAATTTCATATAAAACATTATTGCAAAGGGTTCCTTGAATTAAATACACACATACAGCAGGAATAGTTTCTGTTAGAGATACGTATGTATTATTTACATAGCTTGTGGATGCGATCAGTAAAGCCGTTTAAAAGAAAGTTTCAAAAAGAAAGTTTTTAACATATTTTTAAAGCTACTTTAAGATATATTGATATTCATTATTTCAAGCTCCTAGAAAATTTAAGTTTGGGAACACTATTTACAACACCAGTATTTTATTAGATTTGATTCAAGTGTTCAAAAGTTATAAGCGGCTCACATTCTTACACATACACACACACACATACTTATCCACACAAAATTAGTCAGGAACGCTTCCGAGGGACTCAAAACGTCTGTTTAGTAATTGATTGCTGCAAACTGTGGACATTAAAAAAATTATATACACTCATAGTGTGAATCGAGTTCAGCATGTGGAGAATTTGTTTTAAAGTGTTCTTAACAAAGAAAGATATATTAAAATAGAAAAACTCTTAAAGGTTTAGAAAAATGGAATTGGATACCAAAAAATATATCCCTAAACAGTTAAGGAATAAAAGAACTTTTACCAAGGTAATAACAAAACGTGTTTCAAAACGTACACAATCTCTTAAGTTAATTTTAAAAAAACTTGAATGGAGTTTTTTGTGTGGAAGTATTTTAAATCGCAAAGAAACCACGCGTATGTTAGTACATACGAAATATATCTATACTAAATGTATGTATTAGATATTTTTTTAATTTGCATTCTTTTTCACATACTCTAACCCATTTGGTTCATTCTCTGGCAATATTTCTAATACTTTTTTTCCTGTGCACTGTTTATTATTTCCCCAGTTGTTGATGTTGCAATCAACTTTAATGATTCGCATATATTTACTAAATTGAAAAACAAATCACAGGAGTAATTTATTACCTCTTATACAATATGTTATTTTTAATTAAAAGAAGGATATATTGAAATTTTAACATTTATTTCTTTATTTATCCGACAGAAGATAGATTTCGTTATTTGATTAAGTTATATGCATTTATAAACGTTATTTTAGATGCTGTGGTTTTTAATTTATTCCGTATTTTATTGTATTGACACGCTTAGTGTGTCCACCATTTAACTCGTTGTTTTAATAAATTTTCACATTCAATGTATTATTTTTCAAGTAGACCACGTTTTTAAACATTTCCATATTGTATGTTTTTTTATGTTATATTACTATTTTGCAATTAGTTTAAATATATTTTATTGTTTATTTACATATATAATTATAATATTAATTTCTTTTAAATTTGTAACGTAATTTTCATAACATCTGCTTGATATTATTTTCATTGTAATTATGCATTTTGGCATTCGTCATTTTCATGGTTAAGTTATGCAAATTTATGTACACATATGGCCGCCTACATATCTTTTGTTTTATTTAATTAAAACACTTGTCACATTATCCTTAAGCACATATTCATGCTATACTATTGCGGTAAAACTACTGCACACTTCTACATAAATTTGTAATCTCCAACACTTTGCGTGCTATATTTTGTTTGGCTTTAATTTGTGTTTTGTTTGACACATGAAGCATATTATGCTTTTTGGGATTTCATTGTTCCTTTCACAGGTCAACGTGAGAAGCATCAACGCGTTCTATCAACTTGGCACGTGTTAACAAAACCATAGCATTAACAAAACTGCCACTGCTTTTGCTGTTTTAAAGAAAACTCGGATGCGCACTCCAAATTTTCGGAGTAGGAATTTTTTTTGGGATGCTGACAGTCAGCTGTTCTATCACGCCGTAACTACTGTGTTTCATTTTCCTCAAAATTCCATTTGATTCTCACCGCGCATGCCAAATTTTAGGTAGCAGTAGAATCTACTGAGTAGATGTATTATCAAGTGAAAGTGCTGTATTAATGTTTTGATATATTTTGGCATTTTGTTTCTGTTGAAAAAAAGCAAAATAATCGTCTTCCAGCCTTAATAAATATGACAATGAAACCGCTTTGCTTGCTATTATATACAAATGATATACATATTTACATACATATTATATTATATTAGCCTGAGACACATCAGAGTACATTGTATTTCAATTTAATTGCAAGCATGTGAAATTAATATTAAAAGAAAATAAATATTTAGTCCCGTTTGAAAATATATGAGAATTTTGTATAATACAGCAATGAAGGACTCAGTATGTGCATCGATGTAAATGCTAAAACTGCTCTTGTTGAATATCTTGCTGAACTCGTTTAGCCTTTCTTAGAACCCTTATCCACTGAGAAAGTCTACTTTGCAAAGCTTCAATTCAGCTATTCGAAAAACAGACGTATAAGGTATTCCTCTCTCTGTCCTTCTACTAGCTGAATCAAAACTTTGCATATAAAATATTTCCAGTGTAAAAGAGGTATTAGTTGCCTTTTACAAACAAGGGATTAAATGGTTTTATGGCGGAGTTTGTCGGAGAGGAAAGGATTATGTTGAGTAGGTAGCACATGACTGTCTGTAATTGACAATTTTTTCGTTTCAATTTCCTACTTTTCGCAATAGAAGTCTGTCTGTCTTTCTATGGATTTCTCGATTGTAAGTCCTTTAGGCAAGACCAAAGGAGAATTAAAAAATGTTTGCCTTTCAATTTCGCGGTTCTAAGAGCTCGTGGTTTGCCTTTGCTGATGTTTTATTGGTTTGCCTTTCAAAAAAATTTAAACAGTTGATCACGTATTTTATACAAGACGAAGCATACCCAAACATAAATTGTGTACTCAAATTCTGTAATGTTTTCTATATCTGATTTTTATTAGATACTATTATTTTACTTTATAAATTTATCAAGTGATGGGATGGCATATTGATCATATACTTCAACAGTGCCATAACTTTAAAAAAACTTTTTTTTCATAAATTATCTTTAAAGTTTTATGTATACATACATACTAATATAATATAAAAATCATTTGACGGGTGGTTAAGCAATGTCTATCTATATGTCTATCTATCATCAGTAGACTTCAACCACAGTTTTGAAAAGTTTCAAACCTCTCATCTTATGAAAAGACTTTTATAAACCATTTGAGAATTTCAATGAAAGCTCACAAATGATTTTAAGATATTACATTAGTAATATCATATCCAAGTGTAGTTGGCTATGAAACTTACACGAACCAAAACCCAACAAACAACTTTTATTCGATATGACTCTATTTTAATTTTTCTCTATCTTTATACGATTAAAAATCCTTTGCATAACAATGAAAGTATTTATAAGACAAAATAAGAAATAAAATCTAAATTTAACTGTTAATATATTTACTATTTGACACATTATTGTCATTGTACTATTATAATCTGAAATGTATTTGTTGAGTGCTTTTACCAAATCATCATAAAAGTATTTATAAGGCAAAAAAGGCACTCAAAAGGATAAGTAGTCTCATACGCTTCTGTTCAAATTTCCAGTAAAATTAGAAGTTTTTTCTTCTGCTGCAGCTAATATTAGCCTCTCCAATTTATAATACAGAATTTTCTTCCGATCCACAAATATATTTCGATAGCATGTGGTCGAAAAATTTTGTAATAGTTTACTGAAAATTTATTACAAGCTACGATCTCACTCCAATTTAGTTCTGGAAGCAGGAATAACATCGATTTCAAAGCTCACCAAGCAAATTATAGCTCGTCCTAGAGCATCATCATACTTCGGACAAGATTATTCAATTTTACGAAGATTTTGGGGAACTGCCATAGAACATGCCCATGCTCTATTTGGTGTCTTGGGATCAGATTATACAGTAAAAGTGGCCCAAACAGTAGAAAATGTAAACGAGGATTATCTGCACCTGTTACAAATCTAAACTTCTCATTTAAATTGCATTATATATTCGAATTCAAACTAGCGGCAAGTTCAAAACATAATTCCTTACAGAATCAATTATCCTCCAAGTGCAAAACGGAATTCCATCAAAATCTTAAGCTTTTGCAGAACGTTTATATCACATGAATTCATATGTATATAATGTAGTTATCAGATACAACGTGAAATGATGTTATGAAAATAAACGCAAATTATTAATATCTACTAAAAAGCTTATAAAGTTATACAGCTCGCTAAAGCAAACGCATATTCCTCTAAGCAGGTCCGACGTAGTGCAGTTTGTGCCAGCCCACAAAGCGCACCAAACAGTAATTTTCTGTGGATGTAATGGTGGATGGCGACAATTCTGTTTACCTACGTACCCATTCAGCCAAAAATGGGCTTCATCGGAAAATAAAATTTTGAATGGAAGTTCAAAATCAATATCAATTTGTGCTTTAGCCCATTCCACGAACTGGCGGCGCATACAATGGTCGTTTGGCTTTAATTCCTGCACAAGTTGAATCGTGAAAGCTTTTAAGCCAAAATATTTTCGTAAAATCTTCCATAAAGTGGAAGGACACAACCCCGGTTACTGATAACGGCGACGAATTGATTGATTAGGATCATCTTCAATGCTTTCATGTACTGCGGCTATAGATTCTTCAGTGCGCACTGTTCGGATTCTAACAGGATGCACATTATCAGTAACAGTAAATATGGTCCGAAAACGATCTATTGTTCTTCGAATTATCAGCTCTGAAGGACGATTATGTACGCCACAAAATGGAAGAAGTGTACGCTAAGTTTGACGAACAGAACCATTATTTTGATAAAAAATTTTCACAATTTGCACGCGTTGCTCTAGTGTAAGTCGATCTATAATAAAATGTCAAAGCTAACTAAACAAAAAGCAACTATCAGCTGTTAAATTAAAATAATCGAATATCATATCTAATGGTTTTTGCGGGGCTTAGTTTTGATCGTTAATAAATTTCCATTCTGTCAAGAGTCGTTTGCATTTTTGGCTGTCATTATATGTATAATGTGCTTATTACTTTATTTTTTGTTCGTATAAACAGCATTGATGCAAAACCAAAAACACGTTTTTCTTGATTTTGCCTTAGACAAAATGGAAATATTTCATACAAACCAAATACATGGGTTATGTTATAGATATAAAATAGATATGACTGGTTTATACTACTAACTAACGTGAATATTTGAATACCATATTAATTTTATTTCATTTTTATTCTACACCATTTATTCAATTTCATATATATCCTGAGTTTCTGTTTTTAATAATTATTAAAAAATTCTCATAGTATCAAAAGCTCATTTTGTTTGAGTTGTTGGTACCAATTAATCAAATTAGTATTGCACCAATTGTAAAAGTTATTTAATTCGCTTTGTAGATATAGCAGAGCTGTTGGAAGTTTATCACTCAAGAAAATTTTGCATCATCTACAATCATTAACACGTTAGTTTTTTTATAGCATCATACAAATCATTAATAACAAGTATTATGATAGTGCTCCAAGATGAATACCCTACGGATATATATATATATATATATATATATATATATATAGGTTAAAATGTTTTTTATGTCGCTCTGAACACCATTAATCGGTGGCTGTATACAACAAGGCATAGATTAGAGCTAAATGCGGGCCGCGATCTTAAACTATATACTTCAAAGTCAGTCATTCTCGTTTACTGCACTTGAACTGGCGTCACAACTCTACAGGCATACACAATATTATAGAAATCGATGAACTGTCCGAGGTTAAGATGGGCCTGGTAGCAAACATCAACCTGGACAAAAAATTAGTTGAGCTCACAGATCCCTGACGAGATTTTTTGATCTAAATCATAATATGGTTAGTATTTAGCTAACTCATTTAAGACTAGCTCATAAGCTAACTAAAATCTGATGCAGAAGTAAGCTAGTTGTCACACACAAAAACAAGACAAAAGAAAGAAAAAAAACTTGTTATTTCGTCAGTTACGTTGTGTCATCATGTGAGATAATTATCTTACTTAACTGATTATTTTAATTTTTAATTAATTTCTTATCATTAACTAGATGCAATTCGTATTACTGGTGAAGACGACCCAGAAAAAGCATTAAGAAATGCAACAAAACTAATTATAAAGCGACATTATTAATTTTATTAGTATTATAAAAAAAATAATATTCTTTCAAATAAAGTGCAATTAATAAAAAATTAAAAAAGCAAGTTTTTTATTATATTAAAGCAACAGTTTAGCTAACCATCGGTACATTAAGTCAACCCATATGAGTCTAGCAAATCACCTAGACAGCTAACTCATGACGCACTCGTATTGAATGGGTAATAAGGTAACTCAAAATGAGCTAGTTTGTGGTTAGCTTAAAACTGATGCAGAGTGAGTGAGTACTCACTCATTCGTGGGACATTACATGTGAAAAATGATCGAGGGTTAGTAAGGAAAATGAGTTAGCTTGTGAGTCAGCTCTAACTCATTTATGATCAACCATGAACTAGCTCGTGAGTCACCTCAAATTCCGACAGAGATATTGAAAGGCGTTAAAGCAAATATTCCATCCGGATCTTGATCATCACTGTTCCTGTCAGTAGTGCTAATTATGGTCTTAATAACCTGGAGTCTTAACTGATACAAACAATCCTCAATTTGGAGCCAAAGCTTTACAACGTTCGCTAATCCAACGTAGTTAAGCTGTTCGAAATACAATAAGTTTTTAGTACTTTTAATCTTCAGTTTAATATACAATTTATATTAGTTCGCTCAACACTGCGGAGAAAACTACCTCATATGCAATAAAATCCTAATATTAATATAACATACATATTAATATAACGAAATAAGTCTATGGGAAAATGCAATTGTTTAGCTTTGGATTTGTTTACAGTAAATGCAGTAATTTACTTTAAGAAAATGCTTACTATAAACTAACTCATATACCTTTGGAAAGGTAAAGTGCAAAATAAGAAATTAATTACTACTTAAATTGAATTAACACTACAACATAGAGTTTCCACCTCGGCTAATTCAATTTACATTCAGCTTACACTATCAGATGGTGTTTCTACCAGAGCTAATTCAACTTAGAACCTAATCAATCAGAGCTTCAAAGGAAACCTTTGGTACTTCACTCATTTGATGATTGGTTTATTTCACAATAGCGAGCATCACACAATCAAATGGAGAAAATCCGCTTTGAAATTACCTTTAAACATGAAAATCACAACAGCTCAATGGCGAAGATGTTAAAGGTATGAAAATTAAAATGAAAGCGATTATGTTTTCGAATCTATTATTATATATTGAAAATATTAAGTTCGCAGTTAACACATCGACTGGATTAATCACGCTACTCACTGGTTTTTTTCTGGAATAATGAAAGGTGCTGCAGTAAAATCGTCTGGTAACTTTTAATCAATAATCGATCGCAATGACTCCAAGCGCTCCATATTTCTATTATACGCAAGTAAAATTTCTTTAAAAAAAAAATTTGCATCCGTTTTCAAAATTATAAACACGAATATCCACGAGGTATTTACCTTCTTCTTTTTTACAAATACAAAGGTTTTACATGCGCATATATAGCCCACCTTTTATCAAGCATGCGGGAAAAATTTACTCGAATAATAGGTGAAATCTCTTCGAACTATTTCTTATTCAAAATTGAAAATATTCATTCGAATAAAAACAGTATAAATTTTTTCGAATAATTGTTATGCTTTTTAACGAAGACACCATTATTGGCTGAAAGGATGAGAAGTATTCCCAGCCAACAAAGATGTCTATGATCACAATACGATCATTAAAAATATTTTTTTCTTACATTCCAGTTGACACGTTTACAAACCAGGATGATGTAATCAACAATCCAAGATCTCTTGAATTCTAAAGACTATTCTACTTAATATTAATTCACGACTGTGACATGAAATGAGACTGGATACTTTTACTATCATTAAAAACCATTTGGAACACAAGTACAGCTCAATATATAAAAAAATTCAATTCAATAACACAAAATTTTGCATATTATATTAGTAACGCTTTTTATAACTCGCTTCCAGCATTATATTCTGCTTTGGTAACATATTGAATATAACTAAATTTTCATTGTTATAACTTTTTACCACATTCATAACTGTTTACATTTCAACAGATCTGCTAACTGGCACAAATATTTGATGTTTTTAGCGTCCAAGTGTTAGGAATTAAACCATCAGTAAGATGGAGTGGGCACACTCATCAGTAAGAATTAAAATTTGTTCTGAAAGATAGAAATGGATATTATCCCTATTTGCTATGAAAAAATTATATATAATTCCACATTTCATGAACTTTGACGATTTGTAGCATTTTGAGTATGCAATACAAAATGCTGTGTTTGAATTTCTAACTTCAATAGCGGAAGTTCAAAGCACAAAAAAAAAACCAGAACCAGTTGCCAATATACAAAACTTTTTATAGGGTATATATTTAAAAAAAATTCATGTGAACCATCCTTGTTGTTTTACTAAAATTTAAGTCATAGCAGGGATAAGAATATAATTTTATCTTTAAATATCTACCACTTTTCATAAATTATGTATTTGATATTTCGTGCAACAATTTCTTCGTATGAATTCGTTGCCATCGATTTACAGGCTCAGTTTATGTCTTTTTGACCTTAGAATATTCTGTCTGTATGAATGGAAGTGTTTTGTTTGGTTGTTTTGTAAATACACTTGTAAGTCATGCTAAATATTTACAATACAATTTTCAAGTAGAACCCACTTACTTGCATGACATAATTACTGTGTATAAATACTTGTTGCCCTTGTGGGAACATTTATATATATTTGTATATAAATATATACATGCAGTAAACAACTGGCAACAAAATTAGAGCAGTCATGCGTATTTATAAATCCATAATATGTATATAAATAATTTGTGATATTTTGAAGCAGAAGCCTTTATTGTTTTCAGTTTTTAAATTTGTACCGGTAAAAACTCTTATCACCTAGAACTACGATATCGTTGTCATAGGGAAAGTCTACTTCGACGAAATAGTTTTGATATTCGTCTAAAATTTGAATTCATAGTAAGTCCAAGTCTGCAATCACACCTTATATATTTGCTTGGCAAGTGGTGATATACACACGAGCGCTGATGATAGGAATATAGAGGCTTCCAAGAACATCGTGTTTCCGTTGTTCTGTGTCTCTTGGACAATCAAATAGTTGTTAATGTTCTCTTGATCGATCCATTTCAATTCTTTTTTTGTGTTCTTGAATATCTCTATGTATTTTGCTTTATCTACGAGTATGTTTATCTCTCAGGTTTGCACATTTTTTTCAAATCAGCTAACATATCAAAGCCTGAGTGCTTTTTTTCCTAAAAGCAGGCTATCTTTTCTTGGTTTTAATGCATTTTAAAGTAAAAAACTCAACAATGCAGTTGATATCTGTTCTATACAAGAACGCCATTTTGATCCAAGACTTTTCCTAATAATATTTTCGGGCTTGCTCGCATCTTAGAGGAATAAATGGAACATGTTTGAACATTTGGGATAATGAGAATAGTTAGTTATTGCTCTTGTAAGCAGGAACAATAGATTGAGTTTGTGAAAATAATGCTAGAGGTGAATGACGATCAAAATATCTTACTTTATAAGCCAAGCAGACAATTACTATATCCTGATCATAATATGTATTTCTTCACACTTGCATATATAATATATTTCAAACTGCCAACAGATCTGTTAGAAGCGTACATACTTTGTTGAAAGCAAATATCGAATACCTTAGTAAGTTGCTATAATTCATTAAAATAATGTTTGAAAGTTTAAATTTCCAAAAGCATTTATTATGTTAAAAAAGTCTGGCACGTTTTCAGTGTGACATGACTAGAGCGTTCTACAATGTATGGTTGGCATGGGATACAATTTTCTGATTGTGGTTTATATTTACATTGCTATACTCCGGATTTGAAGTAAGTAAAAGCATTTACTGCAAAAACTATAATTGCCAATCTACTGTGAAATAGTATTCTAAGGTATCACCATGTCAAACGAAAGGCTGACTGTTGATATATTAAACGTTTAAGATATTCAAAATATGAAACAAAAGCAATTTAATGGTATGTGGCCGGTAAAGTAAATTTCATCCGATAAGATATAAGCAATTCAAAACCCAAAGTCATAAGTAAAATTCGAGATGTATATGTAAATCACATATACTCGTATGTTACAATCCCAGCATTGAAAAATATGTTTGCCGTTTCAACAATATGCAAAATTCTCTTCTAGATGATTTTAACGTCTTGAAATGGTGGGCTAGTAGGAAAGTTGACTTTTCATTATTATATCTTCTGAATACATGTTATATTGGATAATTATGAGTGACAGACGAAAATTTATATGAAATTGCGCGATTTCATACATCCATGTGCCACAACATGCAAATGAACGGTCTTAGCGTGATTTTAGTATAAGAGTTTTTTGTTTACTGTGAATAGTGTTATAAGACACCTATTAAAGAAACGAATTATTTATTCGTTATTGATTTGGCTGTCTTTAATATAGACAGATATATTTTAATATAATTTCAAGATAAGCACAAATTGTGTTCTCTTCTATTTGAATTAAACTTATTTTCGTTTTATTCCTATATTCCATCTATTCTATATTTTTACTTTTATAAATTGAAGAACCATGACCTTATCTGTTTTTTTAAATGATTTCTGCGTATCGTTTTGCGGGAGTCAAGATGGTACATAAAGTATTCCTGCTTTATTTGGTATCTATTATTTTCTACGTATTAAATTATTATTGATTCAGGATGTTTTCAATTGTGATGCGTAAAATATAAAATAGAACAAATATCTGCAACCTTCAATATCAAATTACTTTTGCATTGGTGGTTTTTATATTTTACGAATTTTATTGTTTCCTTTACTATTCTTGAAATTTTTTAACACCAGTATAAGTATGTAACAGTTTTTGTATAAATGTTTATACATGAAATAACAAAAACTATTTCCAGAAAGAATTTTTTTTTTATATATTTTTAAGAACAATATATTTTGCCAATTTAAACTTTACACAAAGGTGTAGATTTTATAAAACTAACTTTGTACTGCCGTTTTATTTAGTAAAGAAATAAATTCAAAATCATTATAAGAACCTAAATAACAAATGGAACAAAGGAATTGTTTTTTTTTGTAGTATAAGTATATTACGAATTTGACCTGAGTTCAAGTACGCTGAAAAAAATTTTCTTCATAAATCGTACGAATTGAGACATTAATGGAATAAAAGTTTTCACTAAAATATAACCGACTTCACGCTTCGTTGGATTAATGAAACATCTTACGTCTGAGTTACTTTCATGAAAACTTCGTCAAATAAATACGTTCGTTGATGATATGAACAGGCACAATTTCAAAGATACAAGGAAGTAATAATTTAATCAATAAAATAGTATAATTGAATTTGTTCAATGAAACAATTTCACAGATATATTTAAATGATTATACACAAAGCTAATTTTGTTACAGACTTGTGGTTGGCAACTACTTAAATATATCAGAGAATGGGTATCTATTTATTTGATCTGACGTTCATAATTTCAATGAAATCTTTATTGATACAACGAATATATAAATATATATATATATATATATATATATATATATATATATACATATATATATATACATATATATATATATATATATATATATATATATAATATATACATATATACATATATATATATATATATATATATATATATATATATATATATATGTATATGTATACATATATATATATATATATATATATATATATGTATATATATATATATATATATATATATATATATATATAGCGTATACAGGAACCTTAATGATGTTACAGAGCAGTTGCTTGAATATTTTTAAGCCACACCCGAATGCTTTTTTATGCATAAGATACGAAATGCTGTAAAAAATTAAGTGATGATTCTTGCGAATTATTGAAAACCAATTCTACCGAAACTCTTTCACAATATTTTTTAAATATTCATTGAATTTGTAAAATATACTTTAGATTTGTGGAATAAAAGAGCAATTCTTTATGTACGTAATATGAGTATATATATATATATATATATATATATATATATATATTTATATAATATATTCGAGCTTATTTTTGAAGACATGAGAAATATATAAATTACACATAGAATAGGGAAACTAAGTGTTATATATAGAATATATATTTATGTTACATATTTTATTGAATTTTGATTGGTTGAATAATTAAAGACATGTTCGCTTCTACCACATGTATGATCATAGTATGGTTACAACTGCAATACTGCTCTCTACACAATATATACGTTTATTAAAAACCAATATTGTTGACAATATCAATCAACATATTAAAAGATATCTTGTTATTGCTATTAAAGCCATGTCTTAACTATTTGAATTAATACGGCGTAGAACTTTCTGCAAATATTAACATGCATATAAATTTCTTTGAGAAATAGTTAGTGATAAAATGATTATTTTAACTATCAAATTTCAATTACGAATATTGAAATAATGTTCTTTTAGATTAAAGATTTTATTTAAGTGCCTTCACAAAACTTTATTTGTTAAACTTTGCCCTAGAATATTTTATTATTTCAACTAGACATTTTCATAGTTTTTTGTTTCGTTGTTCTGTTTTACTTATTTTTTGGCCACTCACTCTCCAAAGCATAATTTGAAATAACAAGAACGAGTAAACTTTTTATTTTCTTATTATGGTTTTAGTTTCTTTGCTTTCTAGTTTTCTTAGGTTGAAGACTATGAACATGCAAAAATTTTGTGCCAATAAAACAAAAACAAATGAAATCGAAGCATTGGTTTTGCAACACCCTACACTTGATACCTTCAATAAGAATATAATATATATAGAAGAACGCAACGAATGTGCCGATGATACTTTCCAGCTTTCGTTCCTAATTGTTTAATGATAAATAATCGCTTGCTAAACAGCGTATTACTAACTATGACTTTTATATTAAGAATATATGAAAGTATATAAATTAGGAATATGTCCGGTACCAATACGCACCTTAACTTTATCGATATTTCCATATTTGCAGCCGATAATAAAATTTGTTATTTGTTAACATTTTTTTACATTTGCCCTATAGCTAAATTCCGTGAAAGTTCTCTTATATCTAAATCGCGCATAGTGCTTTTTTTCTTAAAATAGTTTCTTACATATAACTTTGACGTGAATTCAAATTAAATTCATTATTTTTCAATCTTGTTCAGGCAGTTCAAGTCGATTTTGCTGATTGCCAGTTTTGCAAACCGATATTGGTTTCATGAAAATAAGTCGGTATTATTGATTTCGACTCATCTGCCTTAAGGCTTAATTTTAATTTCGAAATATTTGGGGGATCCACACTGTAGTCATAAAGTCATAAAATAATAGCACAAAAATATATCTTCTGTGAAAAACCCGTCATAACTTAATATATTATATCAAACATCGATCAGCTGATAAGATAACAATACATATGTAACTAGCTGTTATCAAAGCAAAAGAAAATTAAGGCAGTTGTAATAAAGTTGGGTAAAAATGCCAAAAATCAGTGAAAAAAGTAAATATTATTATATTTGTCTCCTGGTGCATAAGAATATCTAAATTAATTTAAATGTATAAACTAAAACAGCTGCGTGGGTTTGAGCTGAATACATTTTTTTTTGCGTACGGAAAAACGTTCAGTGGCTGCCAGCTACGTAAGTTAAGCGGGAAAAATTTTAGTTCTCTTTTAATTTTTTTATGTTATAAAAATGTGATTTAATGTACAGACATATATGTAGGTATAGATGATATTTTACCCGTTTTTTAGGAGTGAATAATATATAAGTAACGGCGTCAAACATATACTTTCGCCCTCTCGCCTAAAGATCTTCAACAGTTCAACTTAGATCTCTACAGCATTTTATGACAAAACAAAATCATACCTGAAAGAGTGCTATTGTCTTATGAAAAACAAATTTTTTAAACTGGTCTAAAATATTATGACTTTATGAAGAAACGCCTAAATACCACCCAGTGTGAATACCCCAATTGTAAATTCTGCTATATGGGCTTAAAATTTTGACAAAACTTAAGTTTTTTATATAAAATTAAAATTTTAGAAAAAAAAAATTATGTATATGATATAAATTTAATAATATCTTATGTGCATTTTGCAGCGTTGAGTATATGAAGTGAACTTAAAATATATATTGAACATTGTTGCTAAAGATATTTAAATTTAAATTTCTACAAAGTAAATACATGAGCAGTACTGTAATTACACATACGTATACTGCTGGAGAAAGAACTATTCTAGAAGACGAAGTCAATATTATGGAGTGCTTTCTTTTTCCACAGTGGGTGAAACTGGATATGAGCACTAACAAAACATAATTTTTATGATAAATACCAAATTTTGCATAAAATGAACAAATTTATCTCTTAGCTACCTTATTTCCAATAGCAAAACGATAGATGTAAGTTGATTTATTTATTTCCGATAATATTGGTTTCTGTGACACCTAAAACTGGTTCTAATTCAAGCTCTAACACAAAACGGGTAATACATCAATATTTTAAGCAAACTTCTGAAATCCTCTAGTTGAAAAGTGCAGCCATATTCAGAGTAAATTCTCTGTTTAATTTTCATTTCCTCAGGCTTACACGTAAATAGATTCTTTTGGATATTGATTCAATGTTCTTTTATAACATCATTTACTATACATTACAGATGAAGCCAATAGATAACGAGTTCAAAATATATCGTTGCAAAAGTTTTAAGCTACGAACTTTCTCTAACTTTCCTACGGCCAACCGTACATAGTGAGAAGGGCTAAGCGTACTTGTTTGTACTTTAGAATGTATTTTATATGTTTTTGAATTAAACACGCTGTGAAGAATATACTATTTTGATAAAAGGTAGCTTTAAATATTTCTTTGCACTGGAAGACAAGAAATTAACAATTTTGTTCAAGATGCTAAAAATTATTTTACTCCAAAAATAATTGTTTGGCTTTTGTTGTCTGAAGAGTCAAACTTCAAAATGAAATACGGTTCCCGATGGATTTAAATTTTGTTTATATGTATTTTCATGATTACATCTATAAATATATAGAATGCTTTAATATTTATTTAATCTCAAAATGGCCCCAAGGGTTGTTAAGTTATTGTGTTTGGAAGTAGACGCAGAAAAAAAACAAAACTTTCACAAAAGGTTTTGCGCAGCTTTCTAGTAAGCGAAATTGGGATAGCGAAGAAACTCCGAAGTATTGAGAACTTTCTTCATCCTCTGGAGTTTATTAGATATTTAGAGTTTAATATATCCAATAATCTATGTTTGTATAAAGGACAACATATAATCTTGTAAGTAGGGTATAATTAGTGACATTCCATAAGCAATAAATTTCATAGTTTTAGTCTTCATCATGCACTCATGCTTGAGCATAAATTATTTGACAGAAGCAAGTCTATAGAAGCATATAACTAGAAAACATCTTAAAGTGCAAAAAGCTTAAAATTGTTTTGGAATTGAAGTCATTGAGGTTAGTGAATTTTTTTCTTCTTTATACCCTTGACACAGAAAATAAATATCTTGCTTTTGCATTTAAGTACATCTGTGTTAAATGTGAACACACATGTAAACAGTATAAATACTCATCTGTTAAATTTAATACAAAACCTGCATGTGTATGTATATACAAACAGGCAGCTATCGAAAGCGTGAAATTTTGAGATTTATTTTCTACTCCCAATAAAGAAATTATGTCTGATAGTTAAGGTTCTCGATTCGAATGAAAAACTTTAGAATGATATTGAAAAACCACGTTTATCATTGCAAACGGATCAAAATCGGTTAATTCGTTCGTGAGATGTCGTGATGGAAAAATTCGAAAGAGGTGATTTGTTCAAAATATTTCGAAATTATATATCTGATGAGTTAGTGTTTTCGATTCTGTTATAGTGACCGAAAACAAAATCAGTTACCGCTTATGACGTGGGAATCGGTTGATTTAAAAACTAATATATAAGTGTTTTAGCTCGAAAGCCCAAAAGCATAGAATAGCACAAGGATCAGGGAAGTTACAGTGATGACCTTTAGGGTCAACCATTTTCCATATATATTTACTTGTCAAATGCTTTATAATTGTAACATGTATGCACATACTCATATTATATTAATTGTATGTGTGTTTATATATTGAAATTCTTTATATTTTATTGGTTCAAATAAAACTATTACAACGTTATGTAAATTAAAAGCGGTGTAGCACACTATAATAAAGGCAAAATTTTCTTACTATCAGGTATGATAAACTGCTAATTTTCCGTTTATATTTAAGTTGGGGAATTTTTACACGTCCGACTGAAATAACACAGCTCAAAATAAATCGTGTATAGCAACTCAGCTGTCAGCGATGAATATTCCAACAACTTGTTTTCGTTTATGTTTGAGCGAAAAAAAGCTTGTATTAGGCTTTATTTATATACAGATCGTGAAATTCCATTATTATCTCATTTGAATAACACTTTCAAGTTTCTTCAATTGCTGTCCAGAGGCTTTTCTTCAAAACTAATAAATTTAATTTAACTAAAACTCGACTTAGTAACCGGCGTATCAAATTATTTAATACTCGATCAATTTTCCATGCAATAGTAACGTTTCTAAATATGCCCCAAAGTTCGAAACAAAACAGTACGAGTATGCTAATACTTTGTGTTGTACATTATTTTATGATAACAATTACGCTGAAGAATCAGACGAAGTTTCCGTATGTGATGACAATATTTAATTTAGTGATTTCAACGAGTATGTCAATAACATAAGAAATTACTTCAGACATAAAAAACATTGAATATGAATTCAAATATTTGAAAAATTCCAAGAAAAGAACAAATAAACTTGATTTGCTTTTCAGTGTTACTTCAACCGTATCACCAAAGTAAACGATTTGTGAATGGAAATTTTACACTTGTTCTTTTATTATATACAAGAAAAGAGTCTTGTAAAAGGTAAAATCCTAATTCCTTTTGTTTTCGTATGAATCTGTTCAGAGAAATATATGCACAATCTACATCTAGTGTTAATGGAAATGATCCCGTTTTTACTATTATTCACATTTTGTTATAACTATATGTATGTTGGTTTTTCTTTTGTGGATTTATTGTTTTGTTATTTGGGGTAATCACATGTGTGCTATTTTGTCAAATTGTCATAAAGTCATAATATTTTAGACCAGTTTGAACAAGTTGTTGTTGTGCTGCATACAAAAGAGTCATAAAATAATAGCACTTTCAGGTATGTTTTTGTGTTTTCATAAAATAGCTCTAGAGATCTGAGTCGAGAGGTTGAACTTTTTTTCATATGCCACTGAACTTTTTTCCATATGCCGTGGCAAAAAAAAATGTATTCATCTCATATAAAGGCAGCAGCTCTTAGAGTTTATATAAACAAATTTATTTCGCAGACCAAGTTATGACGGGTTATTCACACTAGTCATATATTTCGTGCTATTATTGTATGACTTACGCATACAGTGTGAATCCCCCATTTGTTAGTAAGAATATGTGTCGGTTCTGTTGTAATATTTCTTGTGAAACTTTTTATTCCTTATATGTTGGAATATTCGATTAAAAGCTTAAAATTATTGAAGTGATCGAGTAAATATGTATACCATGAAATTTCATTTTAATATAATAATTGAATTCTGAATAATTGACAATTCTGTTTGGAATCTTAAGGTAAGCATCTTTAATACTCGGAATACTAGATACGCATACCCTTATATAAACTATGGGATATACAATTAGCGACTTCCGTAAACCACAGCCACAAAAAGCCGTGCATCATTTGTTTTCAACTGTATCCTTTTTGGGCCGAGATTTTTTCACTTACAGGATTAGTGATATCATTGGAGTCCTCACTAATTTTCCTTATAAGCAGTAATTACATGGAATAATAGAAGAATATCCTTCTTTCATCCACACATTTTTATGTAGTCTGTTTCGCAACTTTTGACATGCAAAACGACACAGTTGTAATAATTTCAAATGTTCCATTTAATATGTTTTAGTCCGTTAGATATTGATGATATATTTGAAATGTTTGTTTACTTTCAACATATCAAGTTTTTAGACGTTAACACTCACATAAAATTTATGTTTTATATTCTATTTCAAAACGTTTTTCTAGTGCGATCATATATTTTGAACGTTAGCCTTGTTTATCCTTAAAATTATATATACATTTCATCATTTTGGACCAGCACTCTGACATGATCGCTACAATGTGTTTGCAGTGTGTTATTCAGATAGTTTAGAAGATAGAGAGTTTTGTTGTTTCTATTTTTACTTGGCCGGTAAAATTTTTACTTTATGTACTGACGAAGAGGGTTGCTGTATTCAGCACCCTATTACGGTGTTATTCGCTGTCGGCAATATTAAGTGAAAATTGCTATGCCTTCGTCATTCAGACAAGCTGACATATTTCTTTATTATTTGATGTGAGCAAAACTCGACATCATATTCACGACTGAGTGCAGGGTCTTGCGTTCACTACTTCAGCCAACAGGAGCCACGAATTACCTAGAAAAGAGTACAAATGTGAATGAAAGAAAATGATTTGATAAAACGTGTTTGATAAAATAAAAATTTTATTTCGCATGAAAATAAATTAATTAAAGGAGTTAAAACAAAACTTCCTTAATAGATAAACTTAATATATAATCAAGTTTAAAGAAGCTAAATTATAGAAGGTAAATGTCTTGTAGTTTACAATATCTGGCTATAATTGTATAATTTCAACAATGATCATTCTGCTACAAGCGAATCGCTGCTAAAGCAATTTCAACTATTTTGTCCTCGATTATCTTTTTACTCGTCCTAAAATTATTCGTTTTAGACAAAAGCCATGGCAATTTAAATGGTGTTGGTACTAGATTCTCCTCTAATACAAGCAACGATTTCGAACAAGGTCTGCAATTTTTTATGTTTGTACATGTAACAGTACACTGTAAGCTTGCATTCATTAAAGCTTTATAGTACATAGAGAAGCATAAAAATAATTTATAAGTTTAAGCACACTTCTACCAGCCTCACATAATAAATATTAAATACGTGGTAAAATGTACGGCCAATTCAAACTACACTGGCTAAAGAAAAAGCATATATATCAGATGATGTGCTTCAATTGAATTTAACGATATCTAATGATAAAAAGGAATAATTCTCAAAATATGCATGGCCATGTGCGTGACAATATTTATAAGTGAAGAAAGAGTTGGAACTATTTATTAACCATGTTTCTTGCAGGCAATATATTACAATAGATGAGTATTTGAAATAAAAGTGTTAGAGCTGAGAATTCTTAAATTTTTACTGTATTCACAGCTTTAGAAAGTATGTAATTTAGAATTCTTAAAATATTACAATTATAAAAACTTAAGAAGAATTATATATAAATTGAACTTAATTAATGGTATTTACACAATTGCAGCGAACGACGAACTTCGCACATCACGAAAAACTTGTCATCATGAATTCGTTGCGTAAATTTGTGGAATGAGACACAATTAAAGCGAAAATAACAGAATATCAATTTAAAATTATTTGTTATTTAGGTACATGAATAAATAAAATATTGGAAAAACATGAACAAAAACATTTTACGTGTGACCATATGTCAACAATAAAAAAATTAATATAAGAATATAAAATAATGAATTAAAACAATGTTTTATATTATTAAGAAAGTGCTTATTGAATTTATGTGTTGAAAATAAAAAATAAAGCAAAAAGTTACTTTATTTGCTTTACACTAAGAAATGTAAAAGAAAAACGACCACTCTGCACCTATTTAATTGTCATTCTTCGGCGTAAGAAATAGAAATAAATATATCGCAAAGTTCGTTCTGCATGACGTATTTCGTTCAACGTACTTATTGTGTGTATTTTCATTTATATAAATATGTTTTATTTCCACCCTATACTCAGTTTGGCCAATTTGTTGACCGTTTTCTTTTTATGGGCCTCCAAAGTTTCCCAATATTAGCATGATGCCCAAAAAAAGGTGTCATCAGTTTTTGCCAAATTGCTAATCAACACTTAAAAATATCGCTTATCGGCAAAAATGTAGCCCAGCGTAGTTTGAATATTTCTTGCTAAAACTTTATGACAGAAATGTATTTTATTTTAAAGTTTTTTGAAAAAAGTTTTTTTTTTCAGTTTTTTATCATAACTTCTAGGAAATCCTGTTCCGAGCTGTTTATGATGGGATTAAAAACGGAGCGACTCCCGCTTTCCTTTCACAGACAATCGTAGTTTATAGTATATTTTCCCTTTTATTACAAAACCTGCTTTTACGCACAACTATGTCCGCAAAAACATGTCTTAGTCCGAGGGTTTTTGTTTTATGAATTATTTTGTAAAAACTTTCAGTAATGAAATTTTAATTCCATAATTTTTTATATACAAAGTTTCAGCAAAAATTTAACACTTAGCAACTGGAATGGTAAATCATCTCTTCGCTATTTCACTCACAATAGTTGCTCCTACAATACGTCTTTGTACGTTATTTGTAACCGTGAGTGTCTTGGTACGTTATCGTTTCTCAGTTGAACATACTTGCTGTTTTTCATAATGTCCTCATGTGGTTTTAGAACTGCATGTGGCGTTGTGATGTTCTATCATCATTCAGTAACTTCACAGAAGAGACTACAGTGAAAACAACACCCATCTCAATCCGTAATCGAGCTAAAAGTAAATTTAGAAGAAATGTTTCACTGCTGTATCCAAAAAAAAGAATAATAATAATAAACCACCATCAGCATTACCAAACATAAATCACTACTTGGTTTAGTTGCTATTTGTTGTGGTCAATAAGTGATGTCATAAATAAGAGAACTTATACTTCAATCCCCGCTTTCATCTTTAGTTCGTTGTTCTCTGTTCATCCCGAATTCAAGAAAATATTTTCCACCATTATATAATACTTGATCCTCAACCTTTGTTAGTTCCTCATTTCATACTGAGTGGTCATAAGTTAAATAAAAAAGTCTAATTATATTTAGTTTTTTAAAAATTATATTTAATTTTTGTGTTTTTCTTATAGCTTTTGGGGAATGGCTCAGAAAAGTTTAGTGTTTCAATAAACGTGCAATAAGTAATGAACTAGAAATGCTAAATATGTACATTTTAATGTTTTGCTATTAAATTTAATTTAGACGTAAGCAATAATACCGTAAAAAACGCTGCGATAAACTTAGATTAACTCTAGCAAGTGCTCAATCAGTCTCAGTGTTTCTACTAAGACTTAAATTAAACTCACAGAAGCATATGGACTAATTCAATTCAAAATATAATCAATCTGCTTTTATTGATTTCTAGCTGTTTCTGCTAGTTCTGCTACCCATTTCCCCACGTATTCCTCAAATTATTCACTTTTTTTTTAGAAATATTGGTAGGCTTTATTTTTTCGCAGTTTATTATTGCATCTACTGGGGTACATGATGAATTAATTAGTTTAATAGGGATAATTTCTTCTTTGCTGCTTTTACAGCCGATTGTCCTCACAATCTCCGATCATACCTGCCCATATGACTGTTTCAAACTGTAGTGGTGGTGTACAGGTACAGAGCCTTACAAATCTGTAGCTTCAAAATCATCTTACTCTCTCTTGAGCCAGTGCAAATGAAACAGTTTTGGTGAAGCTGGATTTTGGCGTAGCGCTCACAGTTAGTTTTTTGTCAGGAAAAACATATGTCGTTAACAAACGCTTCCATTTTAAAATAGTCCAAGAACGGATACGGTTTCAAGTGTATCGAAGGCGGTACCCTTAAGGGCCAAAATTGCCTCTATGCCCTTCTCTTCATTATCTCATCCAGATCTATTGCCAACTTTTTCAAATTGGAATTTAAAGATTCTCAATGGTACCCAGTCTTCAAAGCATGGTGCCATTCTCGCAAACCTCTACAAATCTGCTTTTTCTACACAATT
This sequence comes from Linnaemya vulpina, assembly GCA_963675445.1. Taxonomy (NCBI): domain Eukaryota; kingdom Metazoa; phylum Arthropoda; class Insecta; order Diptera; family Tachinidae; genus Linnaemya; species Linnaemya vulpina. Next base: position 81,649,845 of record OY776277.1, on the reverse strand, counting down.
TTATGATTTACTTTTGACATAGAATAATTTTAGCATCCTGTTCGCTTAGCGTTTGCTATGAAAATCAATAAATTTATCAAATCCATGTTTCTCCCAGAGACAGCTTTACTCTGCATGCCTCCGTGTTAGAAATCTTAACGATTTCTTCGTTATCCTTAACATTTTACAGTCTGTAATCCTAAAGCGTTGTAATAGTTAATTTACAATTAAATAATATTTTAAGTATGTATGTAGACACTTTTTATTATAGTTTGCAGTGATGGGGTTAGTGATATATCCACGGTTAATCACGGTATAACGAACGATATAATGACAGACCCGTTCGTTCCATCGAAAAATTCTTTATATTGAGAAGTTTTTTGTAATCAATTTCTCTTGTTACTAAATACTAGAAAATCATTTAGTCCACAAAAAATTAAAAGTAGATTGATTTTTAATTGGAACAATTTATCCGAATAACTAGTAGGAATAATATACCTGGATTTGCCTCATTACTAATCTTTTCGAAGAATGATCATTATTTTGATGGCTTCATGTACAGTTTCAGTACTCATTAAGATTTCAGCAGGTTCATCATATTCTTGGATGACATCTTTCATCTCTATTCCATTTGCCTTGAAACTTGCAAGGCTTAAAATGTAATAGCATAATTGCGGCATATTGTTGAAGAATAGGGTCTAAAATAAAACCTAACGGAGCTGTAACTTAACTTCTTTATATTATTGTTTTATTACTCTTGTCGTTCATTATATAGACCACACATATTCAGAGCATTCGTTATGTCGAGAATATTGTTTTATAATGTTTGCTATATAAGATAGACAACGTTAAAAATTCCACTGTTCGTTATATCGAATGGATTTTCGTTAAGAAGAGATTCGCTATACCGAGCTTTGCCGTATATATATATATATATATATATATATATATATATATATATATATGTATATATATATATATATATATATATATATATATATATATATACATATATATATATATATATATATATATATATATATATATATACATACATATATATATATATATATATATATATATATATATATATATTGCGTTTAAGGTATATTTTTAAATTTTTCCTTTGTATAATTCATTTAGTATTCTTTAGTTCTTTGAGATGGAGCAATTGAAGTATATATGACTTTGTTTCCACTTCGTAAACGCAAACTGATTAAAAATTATTATAAAAGAATATATATATGTATGTGTTAAATAAAACATAAAAGGTCAAACTTAAGTATTTACGTACACATGTCTTTATTTGAACATCCTTAAAGGAGATTTCTTTCAATTTTATAATTGCTTCCACATATGTGCATGTGAATATCTACATACTATTCATAGTTTATTTTTTATTAAAAATGCTAAGAGAAACGTTTTTCATGTTCATCCATTATACATTTTCAAACAAGTTCTATACAGGCTGTTTGTATTTTAATATCATAGAAACAAATAAAAATGAGATATACAATGGAACAATAATGAACCCGAACCCTTGTGTACATGTGAGATTACACATGTTAGAAAATAAACGACTTCAAGACTGTAGGCAGTGTGATCAGATTTTAAAATGATGTAAGGCTAAATCGTTACTGAAAGAGACTTAAGGAGGAAAGAAATAAGTTTTAAATCAAGAAATATGACTAAATTTAATCAATCCTTTGTAGTGCTCAATATATCAGTTAAAAATTAAACGATTGTTATTTTTAAAATCTATTTGAACATAAAAATTTAATTTTTCACTGCAACATTCAACAAGATTTATATACCCCATATTGTACGTTTAAACATGATATGATATTTATGAAATATGAAATACTTAAAATTTTTAACAAAAAATTTATTTTAATTATCAATAATAAAAACAAGAATTCTTACTATGAAGGCAACAGTGACGCCGAGATTTCTGCAATTTCAAATGGAACGACTTTATGGAAATAAGTGAGCGGACCAACTAAAAATAAAGACACTATTTAAACGTAACTGAAAAACTAAAAGTGTATTTAAACATGATATATATATATATATATATATATATATATATATATATATATATATGAACATGTGCAGTTTGTTGTATATGAAAACTTATTATTGGACAATAGTAAAAATATAAATAATAAAACATGGAAGCTACAACAAACTGCACATGTTCATATATATATATATATATATATATATATATATACATATATATATATATATATATATATATATATATATACATATATATATTTATATATATATATATATATATATATATATACAACGTATATACATATATCTGTATATACATACATATATATATATATATATATATATATATATATATATATATATATATATAAAATATATATATATATATATATATATATATATATATATATGTATGTGCTCTGATCTTGGAAATGCGTTTGCATCATTTTTGATACAGTTGTAAATGAAATTATACTGTTAAAATCGTTGAGGTAATGTTAAAATTTTTGAAATGTAATTAAAAAGACTTGAAAATAATAATAAAAAGAGAAATATAAGAAAAGGTTAGGTTAGGCTTAAGGGCTATTATCTTTGGAGACAGTCCACTAACCCAGGTGAACCTTGTAAAAATGAATGAGGTAGCATGTTTTGCGCGTATGATATTGGAGACACGAGGCTCTTGCCAACCACGCAATTAGCCTGAATCAGCAACTTGCAAGTATCACACCCAAATATTTCTCATTCTTAGACAATTGAAAATCGGCCAAAGCTATATATACACGCTATTACAGTCGGAGATGGTCGCTGTGGTGTCGGTAAAGATAGAGACGTCGTTCAATATATAATAATACCCATCCCTGGCACTAATAATGGATTGGAAAAGTCTGCGAAAGAGAGAGTTTGTCAGACAGTAGTCAACGTTTTAGATCTCCGAGTATGTCATTAGAGTCCTGTATTCTACTAAAAATATAATCAACTGTTTCGTCATGAGCCACTTCAGCATAGCGAAGAGTGTCTCCCTCGGAGTAAATTTGTCTCACCACGAGTCAAAATAGCTGTTCAAAAGTCTTGCGATGAACATCCTTTTCTATCGCAATCCATCACACCGATACCCCAATAGAACAATATTGCTTTGTAAACAGCCTCGGAGATCCAATTGATCCCACATGAGTTTTTACATCAGGCAAGACCAACTGCCTTTTTGAATGTATAGATGTCCACAAGAACCTTATACGCTCTCAGCTCTAATTGTTCAGATTCCAGAACCACACTCAGGTATTTGGCACTGTTAGAGGTCATCAAGGCGATACCGTTTAGCTCCGGATGTGTGTTTACCAGAGATCGAAACCATTACGTTATCAACGTATGCGACCTTTTTAGCTAGTAGACGTTCAAAACTTATTGAATCAATGTTCAGGTTCCACAGGAGGGGTGATGAAACATCCTGTATTCAATGCCATCCTTGAAGGTAAGCATATTCCTAGCAAACCAGACAGATACCACCAAAACTTATTTAACAATTACATTAGGATTGACATAGTTAAAAACACTTTCTACGTCCAGAAAGTCCACCACAATAAATTCCTTATGTTCGAGGGATTTTTCTATGTGCCCCGCTGGAGAGTGTAATGCAGTCTCCACAGACTTGTATTTAGTATAAGCAGACTCTAGCTCAGAAAGAAAATTCCTGGAAATTGTCATTCTCAAATGGATATCAGTTACTCTTTTTAGTGTTTTGAGCAAAAAAGAGGTAAGAGTTATTGGTCTAAAGTCTTTAGATTTACTGTGCGATGTCTATACTATTATTTAAGATAAAAACATATTTATATAAAGATTAATAATTAAGTAACAAACAAATTCAGATAACATAACAATTGTAAATAATTTCTTAATTACTAAAATAAATTTCTGAATCAGTGTTAAAATATTCTTCTACTATTATGTAATTACTAATTTCTTGATCATTATTGAAAGTGCTGTTTGTATTTGTTTATGCAACGTTGATAGGATATACATAATACCAATCATAGTTATTTAAATACATTTCTCGAGTTTCCTCCGTTAGCTGTAAACAGATATAGATATATTTATAGGTTTTCCAGAGGATACTGTTTTTAAGATTTAACTCAAGTTATATATCAATTGTTCATTAACTCCTGTAACCTCGTTCGATATTTTGAATTCGTTAAAAAATTTTCAAACTGTATTGACATCATTACTGGTGGCGAAATTAGACTTCACCTTATCCACTCTTAATCCCATCTGAGATCTTGAATTTGTTTTTTTATTGTACAGTGTTTTCTTATCATTCCTAACTTGCTAAGTCTTAAGAGGCAATCGATACGCAATATGTAACATGCACTATAGCATCTTAGCAAACAATGTAAAGGTGAAAATATTATATTTAATGGTCTTCGTTGGGAGAATAAGTAATGCTAAGTTTGTTTGTTGCTAGGTTTAGCTTGGCATATAACTGACCCCGACTTTTTAGCACTTCTCGCTTAAGTTCGTATTTGTATTAATAACCGGTTAGTTTCGCATGGTGTCCAAATAGGTAAGAATAAAGTTTTACATGGGTTAGAGTCATTATACTTGGTACTCTTTTGTTTAAAGCATCGTACATTATCAAACATTAAAAATATCAACTGAAAATTTTAATAAATATATAATAAATGGATGATTTTTAAAATCAATAGTATTTAAATAGTTGGCATAGAAAACACTTAAATCTTTATATACATATTTTAGTATATGTAACAGAAAATAAGATTACTGATGCATAAAAGTAGTTTTGTGATGTGGCTGGTTTTTCGGGTCCATCGCAGCTGACTATAAATAAAAAAAAATATAATTGCATACACTTTTATTGAAATTATAATATATTTATTTTTTCAAACCCCTTTTTGCTACTTAAGAGTTATGAAAAAAATATCAAAATGATTCGACTTTAAAGCCGCGAAACTTTTTATATGTATAACGCACATGAAAAATCAAACTACCTCTGGAATCGTAGGAGTCTCAGCTTTCTTCCCATATGAAGAACTCGAAATTTTTTTTATGTTTTTCCACTAGACAGTTTACTATGTAGCGCCCTTATATATGAGCGCTTCTTAGACAATCCTTATAAACTACTGAGAGTCAATATAGGAAAATGTCCGCTTTCCTCCGTAGATCAGCTGAAATTATTCTATTTGAAAATCACCAACTATGATTTTAACGTTAAAGCTAGGTCTTAACTTTCAGTTTCCAGCTAAATAAAGAAATTTCATTGAGTGCGATTAAATGGTATTGTTAGCAAAAAGAAGTTAATTTAACAGGAATAATATTGAATAAATAGAATTCTAGTAGAGTTTAATATATATCTCTGGTATTTTCGTTTGAGACAACAATTGTTTGTGGCTTTTAAGATATTTTACAACTAGTGCTTCATGGATATCAGTGTTTTGGATTCAGTGTCTCATGGACATTATTATTATCACATTTATTAACATACCAAACGTTACATGATAACATTTTCGAACAATCTAACAGAAATAAATATAATGTATAAATAAATGGTACTATACAAAATACTTACAATTAACGGATACAATATTGGCTAGTGCTAATTACAAAAACATTCATATCTATTTAACAATATTAAAACTGAAAACTTTAATTTAGGAAATATGGAACAAAAACTTCAGAACATTGGATAAGAAGAAAATAATAAAACCGTCACGACGGTTTGATGGAGTTATGGTATCCTCTTTAAACATAAATTTGGTATAAATAGGAATTCTTATCATTTTAAATTAAGACATATAACAAGCCACAAAAACAGATATGAGTACTTATAATGAAAGTGTAGTGGCTTTCGAAAACAGCTGGATTGCTCCGCTGTGTAAGTTGAATAATTGATGTGTCCCTAGCGCTTTGGAATATATATTATGTCTTTCTGAGACAAAAATAATTTTCGCACAAATATCCTAACATAAATGCATTTATAAGAACACGGTTTCTTTCCTTTTCATAAGAAAATTGTTGCATCATTATTTTATAAAGAAATTCTATTCAGATATGTTTCTAAGTTACTTTTTACGCCCAAAATCAATTGTGCATATTTGTATAAGCTACAATATCCTGTTTGTAGCATAAACAAATATGCATGTAAAGTATATCAAAGAAATATATAAAAAGCTCATACAAAATATAAATATATGATAAATTCTGAAAATAATATACAACTATTAGAAAAGACCACATTAAAAGCATCATTCTGGCAACGCTGCGAAACACAAAATTTGAATGGAAAAAGTTCGTCTAATTTAAATTTTGAAATTTCAAAACATATCTTCTGACGACGAGAAGGTAATAAAAAAGTAAATAGTGATTATAGCCCTAAGAATATAAGTTTGCTTCAAGCAGTTCACATCATATAATGCATTTGTATATATATATATATATATATATATATATATATATATATAACATACAGTTTTATTATCTGGGACACATATATAAGTTCAGTTATTACTTATATATGTTTTATAGTACCTTAATTAATAACTGCTTTATTTGATGATATTGAAAATAATTTATAAATAATTAATAAATTGATGCAAAAATAAATTAATATATTAACTGCACATTCATAAGTACGCATTTTTGAACTTCACTAACAAAAACAAGTTATTGTCATTTTAAAGTTTTGGCAGTTAGATATTAAATCAAAGTATGGGTGTGTTGTTTACGTAAGAATTGACTGTCCTACTTTTATGATATCAGCAAAAATTTAAATGGTATTATTTTAAACTCTGCACTTGGATTAAAGTGGAGCACTATATATATAAACTATGTAACAACTATGCAAAGGTCTCAAGTGAAGCACCACCCTGGTGAATAAGTTCATACGTTTAGAATTTATTATTCATTTACCATGTATGGCAGACATCCTTTTGTTGGTAAGTACGAGTATACAGAAAGTATGGTTATATATTTGTGTTACTATTAGAATTTATGGTGTTTATTTAATTGTGTGCAACTAAGCGTACATTTTATTTCCTTCAATAAACTTTCATATGAAAGTCAGTGGCACACTGCTAAGTTTTACAATTCAAATACAGACTATTTAATTTAAAGTAGTAGTTTGTTACAGGAAGCTTACCTACATTATTTAGTTGAACATTGAATGATATCGGAAAAAATATTATTACACGATACACACTAACAAAATGTACGTACAGGCTGTTCATATGTCTGCTATCTTTGTTATAAACAACACGCAAGTACTTTTACGAAAATAATCAATGCTTTCTGCAGAACAATAACCTAATAACATTATCAGTTAATATAATTGCAATACACGTACATACATAAATATACAGACGTGGATCCATCTTTATCGTTGGGGAAGATTTTAAATAATTTTCTCTAATACAAAACTTGGCCACTCCGCAGTGATATAAAAGACTCATAGTGGGAATGGAAGTACAAATACTGCATTTAAGAATTTTAGCCCGTGCGGATATACTTCATACTGTAAGCAAATTGCCACAAAAGAATTCTCATATCGAACATATAAAGGCTGCTCAATTCATTATAGGATGCCTGTCTGCAATATTAAATTTTCAATTGGTTTATTCTAAAGCAAGTATTTAAGATGGCAAGAAGTTATGCGAACTATCATATTAAGAAACTACCAAATATGACACCGAAGAAGAATTTGTGGCATTGTCTACGGAAGTGGGATAATTAGTTTTTATTTAATTATAACAAAATATGCTATACAAACCCTCAAAGTCAAGTTATAAAATTATGCTTAAGTACTTGATACAATAAAAAAAAATCAATATAATATTAGCTCCGCAGCCAGGCATAACTAAAAGAATGTTTATAAAAATATATCTCCATATACAAAGTAGTGTCATATCAGCAGCAGGCAGTTAGAAAACCTCCTTCGCAATATCCGGAGAACACAACCAAGAACAATGTCGATATGCTTGCTAAAAGGAAGGCTCCTATCGAGGATAACCTCTAAATGAGTAATGTGATAAAACATTTTATCCGTGCAAAATTTAACAATAGATATAATATCAAGAGCAAAACAATCAAAGACGGTCCAATCAATGACACATTCAAGATTAAAAATTATATACTCCATAAGCATACATTCAATACAGCGAGAGTCTTTAAACATCAGGAAAACATCATCAGCAAATAAAAAGCCATATGATGATAGGACACGTATTCCTGATAAAACACCATTGAAAACAGTAACTGAAAACGTTAAAGTCATAAAATTTTGTTAATTGAACAGAAACTCTTTAAATCTAAATGTCTTCGTTTTATGTTAATCGGTTTATCCATATTTTGTTATATACGTAAGTTTTCAATTGTATATTACTTTATCCCAATATTCTATATATCCAATATTTCAACATTATTAATGTCAGCTGTATAACCAGTTTATATCATATGTGATAAAGCTGAGTGGATTTCTTGAAACAGGGTCTCGGGGAAACCATATAATAAAGTAAACTCCAACGATTTTACTACTGTAGAAAAATGTATAAAAAA